>CM035425.1:155985852-156298352 GCA_020310875.1 Ceratopteris richardii | reverse complement strand
TAGAGTCCATACAAAGACTTGAAATCGCTTGTACAATACATGGAAGCAATATACATACACTTGTGACCATCATTGTCTTGCCCCTTCAATTCTCTACATCATCCTCTTCTCCAATAGTAATCTTGTAGAGGTTGTTGCTCTCTCTACAAAGCTCCAAATTGAGTGCAAGATGGCTCATTAGACAGGTTTATGAGTGTCTTGTTTATGCTTGTAAAATTTCATAGCATATGATTTAGTAAACTGAGAGAAATCTTAGTTGTTCTATCTCGGGGTCAATCTCTGCATATTTCTGAAAAATAGGAGGTACCATCGTTGAGTGTCTGATTCATTCCTATAGCATATTTTTCTTATTCCTTATAATTTTGTGCATTATATACACTCAACGCTATGTGTATCACACCCATAAAAGGAGTTTTTCTAATTGTAATCATGCAAGTCGCTATGGGCATTTGACGTTCATTGTCTCTTCCATAGATAGTAACTTTTTTGAGCTAGTCTACACACGAACCTATCTGTTTTGTATGGACTCTTTCTCCTGGATTCTCCAAAGTACATTGTGCATTTCTTTGTAGTTATCGCATGCCTATAAGGTCTATTTGAGTCTCCATAAGCTAAAGGGCTGGTCTTCTGCCGGTTGGCAGGTCCAAACTTCATCACTTTGAAACACACTTTTCTACCTCTTACAAGCTTCTCCAAGTTCTTTCAATGGTATCAGAGCGAGATCAAGATGGGTGACGACTTTCCCTCAATGATCAAGAAGATTGATCCACACAACTATGCAGCATGGCAAATCATAATGGAGGCCTATTTGCAAGGTAGAAAGCTTTATGGAATTGTAGTAGGTAATTAAACTATGCCTATTCCAAGATCCAAACGAGGACTTACAGAAGAGGAGATAGATAAGCTCACACTTTGGTGCGCAAGGGATTTTCAAGCAAGGTCGTACATACTAAACTCTATCTCTGACTTTCTATTACCACATATTAGAGGATGCAAGACATCTCAAGAGACTTGGGATACCCTCAATACTTTCTTTTCTGCTAGTAGCAAAGCAAGAAAGAATCATCTTTGGAAAGGGTTCAACCAAATGAAGAAGACACCTAAGAAAACCATCACGGAGTTTGTTACCAAGGTCAAGGAGGTTGCGGATCAGTTATCATCTATTGGAGAGCTAATTGAAGCAATGGCAATCCTTCACGACGGCTTATGATCTCATCATGGATGTGCAAACTCCAGACTTCAACATCTTTCTTGGACAACTCTTCAATCAAGAAGCCAACAATAACATAAAGGAAGATAACTCTATCATTGTAATTCAACTAGTGCTCTATATGCAGATAAGAAGCAGAAAGGCAAGAAGAAGAAAGAAGATGAAGAAGACACTTCCCAAGCCAACGTTGTAAGCAAGAACAAGTGGAAAGGGAAGAAGAAAGGACCAAAGCAAGACAAAGCCAAAGGTCAAAATGTTCAACCTTGTGCCATATGTGATAAGACCAACCACACCACTCAGAAATGCTGGTTCAATGGGAAGACCCAGAAAGGAACTAGAAGAGGTGGATATAGCAGCAATAGAGGCAGAGATAGACACAACTTCAATAATAACAATAGAGGCTATAATAGAAGGGACTTTAACAATTATTCAGAATATCAACCACACGAAGACTCATTGTTTCTTACGAATCTAAGCCACAAAGCAGGTAAAGAAGATGAGCATTTGCTCTACATAGATTCATGATGTTCAAATCATGTTGCAGGAAACATTGATCTTCTATCTAATTTGGAAAGTCCAAAGCATATACATGAAGTCCAAGCAGGGGATGACACAAAGCACAATGTGGAGAAGATTGGTAATGTCAAAGCTTCCAATGACAAGACAAACATTCTGAGTAAGGTTCTCTATGTACCCACTATCATTAAAAACCTAATAAGTGTAGGTCAAATAGTCGAAAAAGGCTTGCAAGTTAGGTTCGTCCAACATGGAGCTTTTGTGGAAGATCCATGTCAAGACTTCAAGAAGATAGCCGAAGGTGAGAAGCATGGTAGGCTCTTTACTTTTGAATTAGGAGAAACCAAGAACATAGCTCTATTCAACTTTGGGTCTCAAACCCTAAGTGAGCTTGAAGTGTGGCATAAGATACTTGCTCATGTGAATGAAAGAACCTTGAAGGATATATGTAGGGATCAAAGTGTTATAGGACTGCCGAACATAACTAATTATTACATGATCAAGAGGTGTGATGCATGTCAGATTGGGAAGGCACAAAGACAACCATTCAACCACAAAGGCTATATCCACAACAACATATTGGACTTTGTACATACAGATGTATGGGGACCAAGTCAAGAACCCTCATTGGCAGGATCAAGGAATTATGTCTCATTTATTGAGGACCATTGTAGATGGACTATTCTTTACTTTATCAAGAGTAAGAATGAAGTGTTTGATTGCTTCAAGAAGTAGCTAGCACATGTGGAGAATCATACAGGTAGATCACTAAAGAAGCTCAGATTTGATGGAGGGGGAGAATAATTCTCCAAAGAGTTTGATGAGTTCTTGCAGGATAAAGGTATCAAAAGGGAAGTGACTACGCAATACTCTCACTTAATGGAATCGTCGAGAGGAGAAACAAGACATTGGTTGGATCAACCAGAAAAATGCTTGAAGAGAAGAAGTTACCACATTATCTATGGGTAGAGGCTATTTCCACTACTATGTACCTTGTCAATAGGCTACCATCCAAATCACTTCAAGGTATGACTCCTTATGAAGCATGGCATGGAAGAAAACCTAGGTTTGGACATTGCAAGCTTTTTAGTTGTTTAGCTTATGTTCATGTACCATCACAAATAAGAGCTAAGCTAGATGAAAGGACAAAAAAGGCAGTGTTTATTGGATATGATTCAACTTAGATGGGTTACAGGTTCTATAATCCTTCAACCAAGAAATTCACTACAAGTAGAGATCTTGTGTTTGAAGAACACAGGTCTTGTTATGATGAAGACAAACCAAAGGTAACTCTACCATATGATCTTGATTTTGATTCTCATCAATTAGGAAGCAAGCATGATACATAGGTCCAAGATCCAAGAAGTGATACAGATGATGACCAAGATGAAAGGGAAAAGGATTACAAGCTATGGAAGTCAAGAGGCAAAGCAAAGATGCAAGAGGTTGGAGAATGCTCCAAACAAGAACCTAGAAGATCAACGAGAGAGAAGAAACAACCAAAAAGGTATGGATATGATTCCACATTTGTTACAAAGCATTCAATCTACTTGGAAAAAAATTCAATTTCAAAAGAACCATCAACCTATTCAAAGGGAAAGGGAAACCCTACTTGGGAAAAGGCCATGAAAGAAGAAATAGATGCATTGAAGGAGAGGGTCACTTGGGATTTGGTTCCAATGTCATGGAATCAAAAAGTAATTGGTTGTAGATGGGTATATAAAGTTAAAAGAAATTTAGATGGATCAGTTTGCAGGTACAAGGCAAGATTAGTTGCCAAAGGATGCTCACAAACGCATGGTATAGACTATGAGGAAACATTCTCACGAATTGCAAAGATGGGTACAATCAAGACATTGATAAGTGTAGCTGTTGCAAGGAATTGGAGAATCCTCCAACTTGATGTGAAAAATGAATTTTTAAATGGTTGGATAAGTGGAGAGGTATACATGTAACAACCACCAGGTTTTGAAAACCATAATCATCAATCTTATATTTGTAGACTTAAGAAACAATTGTATGAATTGAAACAAGCTCTTAGAGCTTGGAATTACAGGTTGGTTACATATCTTCAAGATCAACGGTTCAAACCTAGCAGCTCAGATCCTTCTCTATTCATCAAAAGGGATCACGATGAGGTTATCTATCTATGTGTATATGTAGATGATATTATTGTGACAGGTGATGATCTAAATTGCATTCAAAAGATCAAAAGACACATGCAAGGGGAGTTCAAAATTAGTGAGCTAGGTGAGCTCACATATTTCCTAGGTATGCAGGTGATATACACTGATGAAGGAATGTATTTGACTCAGAGAAGATACATTCAAGATCTTCTTCTGAAAATTGAAGACATTAAAGAGTATCAAAGCTTGGTAGTTGCTTGATATATGCTACTCATACAAGGGTAGACATCTCATATAATGTCGGAGTTCTTAGTCAATTCATGCACTCACCGAGGAGACCACACATGGGTGCAGCTAAGAGAGTACTTAAGTACCTCAAAGGTACAATCAATGAAGGTATATTCTATCCTTACTCGTCAGATTTGGATATCAAAATCTATTCAGTTGCAGATTGGGCAGGAGCTAAGGATGATTAAAGAAGTACTTCTGGTTACTTAGCATTTGCAGGTTCAAAGATAGTGTCATGGATTTCCAAGAAGCAACCAATAGTTGCTTTATCCTCGAATGAAGCAGAGTACAGAGGTTTGAACATAGTAAATCAAGAAGCAATATGGTTGAAGGCATTGTATACACATTTGGGACTTGTGAGTTCCAAACCACACATATTTGGAGATAATGTAAGTTCCATGCATCTAGTGGCAGAAAATATTTTCCATGCAAGAACCAAACACATAGATGATAGGGGACGATTCTAACACCCCAATGAAACAATGGAAAATGGCTGCCCTCCAGTAGGTCCAGAAGTAGTGATATATGCTCATTATTCTAAACTTTTCTCTGCACCAGTATAGAGACTTAGAATGCAATTTTGCTGACTTACGATAGACTATAAGAGCTACCCAACAAGCTTTAAATCATCCAAAATGGATATTCCAGTGGGGAGAACCCTTTGCAAAATAGACTACTTGTTTGTTACACTCTCTGCCTATGTGCAGAGATATATCTTCATAAAGTTGGCAATTTCCCATAAGTCACTCAGCCAAATAGCTTGAAACTTTGAAAAAGTTCAAGGCACTATATGAACGACCAAATCAAACTCGAAATCATTGAAAATGAGTACAATGAGAGAGAAAACAATGCTTTTCAATCTGGTACAATCAGATTTGGAAAAGCCTAACTACACCTCTACATAGAGAGGAGCAAAATAATGAGAAAATGAGGTAAGCAAGCAAGGGGGCTGCTTGTTGGAGTTTATAACTTCACTAAACTAAGTGGGAGACTCATGGAATGCATACAACACAAGAAACAAAGGTGGGATGATGCTTATATAGAATTTTACGTTTCCTACAATCTAGCTAACCACCCACCAATCAATGTAGGTGCACTTTTTTGTGGATGATTTGATGAGATTTGAATTTGATTTAGTTTGGTGGAGCTTATAACTTTATTCCATGACTTTGGGTCCTCCTTTTTTATTGGTCCACTTGTAAAACTCATGCTTGAGCCTTTTTGCATGATTCAGACTTGATTTTCAACACTCCCCCTCAAGTCTCAATGCCTAGGTCCTTCATTCCAATGCATGCCTTGAAGTGTTGTAGCTTTACTCCATCCAATGCTTTGGTAAACATATCTGCATATTGGTCCTTTGTATTGACATCCTTTGACATGATATTCTCTCTAATAAAGTGGTAATGCACTTCTATATGCTTCGACCTTGCATGGAACACCGGATTTTGAGCCAAGCACATATGCTACTTATGTTGTCACAAAAAATAGGTACTTGCTTAACCTGCAAGTCAAGATCAACAAACAACTTCTTGAGCCACATAAGCTCACATGAGACTTGTGCTAAGCCTCTATACTCAGCTTCGATCGATGAGAGAGCCACTGTTGGTTGTTTCTTTGACATCCATGAGATGATCTTCTTCCCTAGCATGATAACATAGCCACTAGTGCTCCTCCTGTCATCTTTGGAACCTGCCCAATCAGCATCACAATAAGCTTGTACATTTAATCCATCATCAAATGGATAATATAGACCTTCATTCACTGATCCTTTGAGGTATCAAAGTACCCTCTTGGCTGCAACAAGATGAGGTACTCTTGGTGGTTGCAAAAATTGAGATAACACTCCAACTACATGTGCAATATCTGGTCTTGTCATAGTATCATACAAGAAAGAGCCAATTATTGGCCTCTACATGGTGCGATCCTTCACTTCTTCACCTTCATGAGCACTTAGTTTAACATTTACTTTTAATGGATTTGAAATGGGCTTGCAATCACACAAGCCAAACTTCTTCAAAAGTTCTAGAATGTATTTCCTTTGCATCAAGTATATACCTTCCTCCTTATATAGTACTTCAATCCCATGGAAGTACCTTAAAATACCTAAATCAAAGATTTTAAACTCACATCCAAGCTTCCTCTTTATGTCCTTGATGTTGGATTCATCATAACATGTAATGATCAAATCATCAACATATATACAAATGAAAATAATTTTGCTACCTTCCTTCTTCACAAAGAGTGATGGGTCTGCATGACTCTGATTGTATCCACATTTTACCAAGTAGTCCACAAGTCTTTGGTTCCAAGCTCTTGGGGCTTGCATGAGTCCATAAAGAGCCTTCTTTGGCTTGCATACATGATGAGAAAAACCCTCATCTTCAAAGCCTTGGGGCTGCTCCATGAAGACTACCTCTTTAAGCTCTCCATTCAAGAAAACATTCTTCACATCCAACTGGTACATTTTCCAACCTTTTGAGGCTGAAATTGCAACCAAACTTCTTATGGTGGACATCTTAGCTACTGGATTGAATGTTTCCTCAAAGTCAATGCCATAGGTTTGATCAAAACCTTTGGCAACCAGCCTTGCTTTATACCTAGAGATGCTCCTATCTGCATGCCTCTTTTGCCAATGACCTTTATGTCTTTTGTTCTTGGCACCAATGACCAAGTATCATTTTCTTCAAGTGTCTTCACTTCCTCCTCCATGGCTTCTATCCATTCCCAATGATTATTTGCTTCTTCAAAAAAGTTAGGTTCTTTAAAAGCTATAACTTGACTCATGTATGCATAGTCTCTTGCAATGAATGAATCATAAGTTAACCTTTGAACAGGGTATTCAACCCTATTGGATGACCTTACCTCAGCATTAGGTGGTAGGAATCTCCTCCCTTCTTGGTTTAGATGCTTTAGATCCTGGAGTTTCTAATTCTTCCATATCTTCATCACTTATAGATTCCATGTCTACCCATCGATGGTCTTCATCATTCACCTTTTCCTTTCCTTTGCTACTTCCTTCACTTGAATGAGCTTCATTCCTTGTCTTTCCATGCCAAGATGATGTATTACTCTCCTCTGATGGTGTGCTTGAAGTGGTTTATCTCCATGCTTTATTGTTGCTCTTTGAACTTCTTCTCGGCTTCATATGCATTGTCAACCTGTAACACATCTTTGCTACCATACCAAGGCAGCAACTCATCAAATATTACATCCCTAGATACCTTAAGCTCTTTGGTGCAAGGGTTATAGCATCTAAAACCCTTTTGCTCTGAAGAATATCCAAAAAATATACACCTATCTGCCTTCCGGTCTAACTTGTGTCTCAATTCTTGAGGTATGTGAACATAACACACACAATCAAATACTTTGAGATGTGAAAGGTTGGGTTTCTTACCACACCATACTTCATAAGGTGTAACTCCATGTAGTTCTGAGGTTGGACACCTATTCATAATGTATATGGCTATATTTGTTGCATCAGCCCAATAAGAGTTAAGAACATTCATTTCATTTAACAAAGCTCTAGCCACTTCTACTATGTATTTATTCTTCCTCTCTGCCACCCCATTTTGTTGAGGTGTATACCTACAACTGAATTGCCTTTTGATGCCATGGTGTCAGAAAATTTTCCACCTTCCAGTTGACGTCTAAGAAAATTAAAACATGTTTATTGGTTAACTCTAATCCCTCTATTACATTATTGATTAAATGTTTTGCTTGGAACTAATCTCTTGTGAAGTGTTTGTAGGTACAAATTGATGGAAAAACATGTGCTCATATTAGGGTTTACCCTAAACTATTCATTTAATATGTGTTTGAGCCATTTAAACATTGAAAAAAGGGTATAAATCCCTAGGATTACATTAATTTATTTATATTTAAGTTAGAATGTTAATTCTAGGGTTAGTGATAGGGTTTAAAAAGATTCCAATGGGTTAATACTAGGATTAATCTAGGTTTCCAATGGGTTCCGATGAGTTTCAAGGAGGTTTCCAAGGGTTTTAGTATGTTTTAAGGGTAAAAATATTAGGTATTTATTTAAATTAATCTATCGATTACACATTTATTTATTATAAATTAAATTATGATTTAATTAGTTAATTTAATTATGTGTGTGAATATAAATACTAAGGTATTTAATTATTAAAACTCTTAATGTAAGCTTAAATTAAATGAATTATTTAATTAGGAAATGTAGGATAATTGAATTAAAAACGTTAATTAGAAATGGATAAAAAATGTGTGGTGTATATGAGTCAATCTTAAAGTGTGGTGACAATATAATGTGTATTTAAAGTATGAGAAACGTAAATTTAAAAGGATGGTTAGAGTGAGTGTAGATCAAAAGAGAGGAGTAGAGGAATTAGGTAATTAAAGTGGTTAAAGTAAAATGAAAAGTGTGGTGAGTGTTAATGAGTTAAAGTGTGGTTGAGGAAATAAAGCAAAATCAAAAGTGTGGTTTACAAATGTGTTGTGTTCTAGTTTCCCTAATGTTTCTTGCAGGTACTCATTTTTATTCCTTCTCTTCTTGCTCTTTATGAATAGAAGAGAGTTAGCTGTTGAATGTATTTTGAGAGAAAAGCCTTCCCTTGTTGCTAGACCTTTGGTAGGATTAGAGAGAGGGCGGCATTGACGGTTTCTTATGAAACACATAGTGTAGATTAGAGAAAAGAAAAGGAGTATTTTCTCCCTCATCCATTTGTCCTCTATTTATGCTTTAGATGAATAGAATTAAATCTATGGCGGTTGCTCACGTTGTGCGATAGCACACATAGAAAGACAGAGTGTTTCTGACTGCTATTCATCGACATGGGATGAAAGCAGTTTGAATCATTCACAACTTGACAATATTGGCACTGCGAACCAGAGAGAGAGAGAGAGCCAGAGAGGGAGTATTAGAGAGAGGGAGTAGTAGAAAAAAAGGGAGAAGATTCCCTGGCGGCTCTGATATCGATAGCGGCAGCTGGCACTGTTGGAAGATTACGTAGGAGAGAGAGAATCAAGAGCTTCTCCCTAGCGGCGATTTGGAACGGTGCGTAGAGCGCAGGGTGGAGAGAGAGGACAGAGATTAGTGAGGAGCGCAGCTGGTGGCTCTTGGGCTGTGTAGCAAACATGGCAGAAAGGGAGAAAATAACTTTTTGGCCCCATCTACGCTGCGACGATGGAGAGAGTACAGAGCGATAGAATTAAGTTCTCTCGGGTAGATTTGTGACTGTGCACAGTCTGAATATGTAGAGCGTAGCTAGAAGAGAAAGAGAGAGAGAAAGAGAGAGAAAGAGAGAGAAAAAGAGTGTGAGAGGTGATACATCTTTTGAGTGCACTTAGATTATGATGCTAAGGCGATGGTAGATATTCTGAGCTGATGAATCCTTGCATTGTTGTTGTTGGAATAGGCAGCACACTATTGTGAAGGAGAAGACATATAATCAAAGGGTAGCTTGATTACTTCTTGTCCTAGAAGGAGCAAAGGCCAAGTTATTACTCTAATGAGAGGGAGATAGTGGAGTTGGGATGGCAAGGATCCATATGTACCACATCAATTCTTGCTTTGTTTTCTCTTCCGACTCCTGTATTGTCACATTTTATCATTAATCACATCCATCTTTGTGAGGACTATGTGAGATTTCCATTCAATCCATGGACATATGTTACGAATCACATATGGGTGATCGTGAGTGGATGCATGGTTTATGAGCTTTTGAGCATGGGTGTATACGCACATTTGTGTAATTGATGTTGAACCATGGCATTTAAGTCACTGCTCACCACTCAAGAAACAAGGTTTCTCTCGGATCAATGCATTACATGACTTCTGTCTAAAGGATTTGAATTGTGTTTTCCCTCATGCTCAACACCCTTTGATGGAAGAGTAGTTCTTAGTGTAACAAAGGAAAGGGATCGAGGATTAATATGGGAAAATATATCCATATAGACTTAAACATCAGGTTTTGTGCATGAGTGGCTTCTTTCCTACATCACGACATCATTCTAACTATGTGTGTGCACAGTAGAATCAAGTTTTAAATGATTGTTAGTAAATGTATTAGAGTGCATGTGAATGTCGTAATGCATGCATGAACATATACATGCATGTGTATTAAACATGTATGAGAATGATATGAGAATTAAGTGCATTAGAACATATGAATAGAGATGTGTAATGTATGTGCATATGAGAAAATATGCATATATGAACATGTGCATTAGTGTATGCATGATTAGTATGTATAGGCATGATTGGAAGAATGAAGGCAAACATGAGTAAATATGAGAATGAGTATACATGTTAGGTGCATATAGGAATGTATGAGCATGATTGATTCATATAAGAGTTAGTGAGTCTAAAAGTATGTCATTATATAAATGGTTAGTATATGTGTTAACATATTTGTATGTGCATTAGAATGTATGTTAGCATGAACTTATAGGCATGTGTAACATATGTATGAATATTTTTCGCATGCATACTTGAATTTAAATGATTTATTGAGATATACTTATGTTCTAAATGTTTCTTGCAGACATTGAAGAAAAAAAAAGTGTCCAAAGAGCATTGCCAAAGTGTGAAGAGTTTGACAGTTATGTGATCCAGAGATCCATCTATCTTATGAAAACCTATTGAAGATTACCTTTAATCAAGCTATTTACCACATTCTTTGTATAGGATTCACTAGAATTTATCACCATTTTAGCTAAATTTCATCATTTAGAAAGATTTATCTTTAGCAATCGTTAAAACCTATTCTTGTTATTTTCATTAATTCATTTCCTATTTCCATTGATCTTTATTGCCAATGTCCAGAGAGCATTTAGTTGAATCTAAAAGTAATGCAACTATAGAAGTAGAAGTAGAAGACATCATTAAGGATAGAATTACACAAGAATCTTTAATCTTCGTATCTCTTATGATCGTTGTCTTTCTAGGTTTTTAACTTTATTTTCCATTGCATCTCCTAAACCTCAGGATAGTGAAGATTTATTTTTGCCACCTGTAATTAGACTTACTCAACCATAGAATATTGAAAACCAAGAAGAAGAGATTATTAAAGAACACATAACTGAGGAATCATTGATTTTACCTTCATATCAAGAGGCTATTGCTAGGTATAGGGCAGCTTAACCATACATTCCATAGAAGGATAGAGTATTAAGCTTTTTCATATTAATTAAACATAGAGATTTATTAGATCTTTCATACGTGAAGTAGTTAGAATTATTTGAATCTTTATTTACCCTAGTCGTAAAGTATACTTAATTTACCTAAGTTTGTCTCAAACACCCAGTGTGTGCCGACTGAATTGGCTGATGACCTGATCCATCGTCCGAGCATACGATTCTTTCTGACATTTGGTGAACCCGACGTGGAAATGTGGCATGATATCTCAGGTATAAAGGTATATTTTTATTCTGCATATGCATGTATGAAAATTGGCGATTGAAGCAAAAGCGTCAACATCCCTGGTAGCTGAAGTTGACTCTCAAACCTTGTAATCTCCTGGTTGTAGGGCTGGTCATTGTGGCCTAAGCGCCTCCACGGAGATTGACAAGTAGAAGGATCCTCGTCCAACTACCTTTGTCCCTCAACTTTTGTGAAAGCAACGATTGCACATGCATAACTAGAATTGATGTAATAGATTAATTTGATCAACCAAAATGTAAAGACTTTGCACAAAGCACAATCACAAAGAGCCTCTTCAACAAGAGTTAACAGGTATATTTATTTACTTTTGTTTGCAAAGTATCTTTTACCACGGCGTCGCAACAAGAACAAGAAATAGATGTACTACTACTTGAACTACATACATATATTTTGTTTCTATCAGTAAAGTTAGATTTATACAATATCGCTAATCAATTTGAAGAACAACACATATGGAAAATAGTTGATTCAATCAAAATGGATAGGGGTGAATTTAATGGGACAAATGCTACTGCGTACATTAGGTATTATGAACAGCTTACTGAACAATATGGGCTACCTGAGGATCATAAAAAGGATAAATTTATACGTATTTCTCACCATTTTACTAGAGAAAGAATTCAACTTAGAGTAGTCCAACCTAATATGACTTGGGCAAATTTTAAAACTCAACTTCTTACTGAATTTTCACATCAAGATTATAGTAAGAATAATAGGGCTACATTTATGAGATGGGTAGGAACTACAAAACTTGATCAACATATAACTCAAGGATTAACTGAATTTGATGTTAAATTTAACCAAATGCCTCAAGCAGACCGAACAGCTTTAGAGCCAGATAAATTATGAAGTTTTCTAAGCATGTTAGACCCCTCTCTTAGACGTGAGCTTGAACCTATGCTTGAGGACCAAGCGACTGCTAGTGGGTTAATTGGAAATTGGGAGAATGTACGAGCGGCTATCCATAGGCTAGCTCAAAGACAAGAGCGCAATCAAATGCAAACCCCTAGGATAAATGATAGAGATATGCTAGTCAAGGTAGAAAATCATCACACTTCTCATAGCCCTGGCAAGGATGAATAAGAAATTACTATGTTGAAAACTAGAGTAGAATCAATAGCCAAACATATGGAGACTTTAGCAATTGAAATGGCAAGCATGAAAAGTATGCAAGAAATTAGATTAAGAGATCAAGAGAAACCAAGAGAGCTAGAGCAAAATCCTAGGACTCAAATGCCAACTAGGAGAACATTTAACCAAGCCCAAAGATGTCTCTGGTGTGATGATATAGACCACCCACATTGGACATCTAACCTATTTAAAGAGGCCAAGGATAGGAATTGGGTCACGGAGGTTGATGGAAAGATCTATGACTATGTGACAAAAAGGCCTTTGGCATCAAATTATGGAAAAGGCAGTATGAAGAGTTTCTTTGAAGCCTCTACAAGTCAAAATACATATGCTTGTAGGCTTGAAAGTGATGACTTTAATTGTGACTTTTGGAATCAAGTTTATGATATTGCTAGTAGGGGGAAAATAACAGTTGAGACCTTATATGCTACGAGCTCAGATATCAGAGCAAAGACATGTTGGAATGAGCCAGTAGATATGTTCTCTGTCTATGCTCATGAAATTAATGTAGATGAGAAAAGGAAGCGTGATGAAGAAGGGCAGTCCAAACGAACAACTAGGGCTAGAAAAGAGAGTGAGACTAGTGAGTCAATTAATGAACCACCTAGAATAGAGCCTAATCAAGAAACTAAACAATAGGAACAATATAAGAAACTTCAAAACAAGGGAAAAGTAAAGAAAGTGGTAGAAAATTTAGAAAAGAAAACAACAAATGAAGATAGAAGTCAGGATAAACCCAATGAAACTCAACCCATAGGTGAAGAAGGTGTTAAGGAAGAAAAAGCCAAAAAGAAACCGCCTACTTTCTGATTGATCTCTCAAATAGAGAAACAAATAGACATTCGGAAAGTTATGGATGAGAACATTATGAAAGCAGAGGTAACCATGACATTAGAAGAATGGTTAGCATTGTCACAAACAGATGTTAAAGAATATTTTATGAGTATTATAAAATGATGAAGAGAACCTATAGAATATAAAACTGAGGATATAGCGATGGAAGAAAGGAATGAACATGATGAACCTAAAGTTAGTATTGTTCAATGTTAGACTCAAGATATAACTGGCAGGAGATGGTTGAACCACACCCTAAGAGGGAGGATTAGGAAGTAATCCTCAACCATGGCTTTTGGGGCAAGTGGTTAGCCCATCATACTCCTAGCTGGTAGGTCATGAGTTCAAATCCCACAATTGGTATCAGAGCTAAGGAAGTAGACTTGGGCAAGGCGGATGGAAGGTGCGTGCGTTGATTTCAAAGGTAAGCTTAACAAAGATTTGAGTGTATCTCCCAATCTATAGGTCGGATTTTGATGTGTAATATATCGTTGGAAAGCTCTCAGAATGAGCATTCCAATGGAGACACTAGATTGGGGATCCAAGATACCTAACATGGGTGAGAACCAAGTTCAAGAGACTGAGGTTGAGAGCAACGCAAGTCCGTAGGCTAGTTGCCAAGAAACAGAAAGGCAAGGTTCAAGATACCAAGGTTGAGAGCAAGGCAAGTCCGTAGGCAAGTGGCCAAGAAGCGAAAAGGCAAGGCTCAAGACACCAAGGTTGAGAGCAAGGCAAGTATGTAGGCAAAGTGGCCAAGAAGTGGAAAGGCAAGGCTCAAGAGACCAAGGTTGAGGACAAGATGGTTCAAGAGACTGTGCGAGGGTGAGGACATCAATCCAAGGGGAGAGCAAGGATTGATCATTGAGGAAAATGATCTCTAGAAGGGGAAGAGAGTGTTAGACTCAAGATATAACCGGCTAAGAGGGAGGATTAGGAAGTAATCCTCAACCATGGCTTTTGGGGAAAGTGGTTAGCCCATCATACTCCTAGCTGGTAGGTCATGAGTTCAAATCCCACATTCAAATTAATGAATCTGAATATCGTGAACCATATGAACATAAGAATTATTTGGGTCCCATAATTGGACATTTAGAGAAAGGAAGTGGAGTCCCAAATAGTCATTATACTCAGAAAAATTGGGCTAGGGGAACTACTGAAACTATGGTTAAGATAGGAAATAATAATAAACCACAAATAGCCTTAATACATTCAAGATCTAAAATTAATGTAGTCTCAAGGGAGTTGTATAATGAGGGAAAATGGCCTATTGATAGAGACCATGGGTGGAAAATGAAAGCAGCTAATAATGCATCTGGATATTTACTTGGAGCATGTGCAAATGTTCTGATCACTATTGGAGATGTTAGAGAGGAACGTAATTTCTTTGTTCATGATGATTGCTCATACCCAATTATTTTGGGACAACCATTCATTTGTGAACAGAGAATGGAGACCAAAGTACTTGACGATGGTAGTGCTTTCGCTAGAATTCGTTCTCGTGATGGCCTAAAATCTGTTCAATTTATGACGCTTTGCATTAATCATCCTCGTAATTGTAGGTCCTTAAGAAAAATTCCTTTGACACATTTAGATCAGGATTTCGAGTGAATGCCACTGTTGAGCGAGATAACAATTGACTTTGATTTGATATCTCGCAAAATCTTGTACAAAATTTAGATAAGATGAGTATTTATTTTCCATCTGCTGCTTTAAATATTTTGCATTTCAAACAAATTCCTAGAAAACTTATAAAAATGTATGAAAAACATTTAAAAAACAAAGGATATCTGTTAATGGATGAAAATATTGAACATGTTATTGAAACCACACATTATTTCTCAACATTAGAAGAACTAGAAATTTGTTATCAAAATAATTCTAATTCCCATATTCTTGTGTCTTCACTTGATGTGTATGCATTAATTCAAGAATATGCTTCTAATATTGATAAAGATTATGATGCCTTAGTGGAGACCAAATATAAATCTGTTAGTAAGAAGGTTACACCCGTCAGCCACTACCTAAATTTAGTAATGATATTATAAAGAATGTAAGGTATGAGCCAATCCTTAGAGATCCGGCAAATATTGGACATGTATATACTAAAGAATCCTTAAAACAAATTGAGTTAGATGCTAGTGGTTTCCTTCTTCCAGCAAACAAAGAGTATTTTCTAAAGATTATTGAGCAACATGGAAGAGCATTTTCTCTCGAGCCTTTAGAGATAGGATGTGCAAATCCTAGGATAGTTTCTCCGATGATTATTTTTACTATTCCCCATGTTCCTTGGAGTTTGCGCCCTATATCAGTACCTAAAGTTCGTCTTCCAAAGCTGATTAGATTACTTAAAGAAAAAATTCATATGCATATTTTAGAATCCTCTTCAGCTCCTTATTCAAACCATTGGTTTACTGTGCCCAAGAAGAATGGAAAGCTTCGGTTTATCCAAGATCTTCAGCCACTTAATAAAGTGACCATTAGAAATGTGGGTACATGTCCGATTGTAGATGAATTTGCGGAAGCTTTTTCAGGCAATTCTATTTAGTCAATGGGTGATCTCTACTCTCGGTATGATCAATTTCAATTGGCACTAGAAATTAGAGACATTACTACCATGAAAACACCTTTGGGATTAGTTAGGTTGTGTATGTTACCTCAAGGTGCAACCAATTCAGTAGCACACATGATGAGTGCAATGAATTTGGTTTTGCACAATTTCATTCTGCACATTACTATGCCCTTTATAGATGACATTCCCATTAAGGGTTGCTTGGAAGAAGAGAAGGGTTTTAGTATATTTTAAGGGTAAAAATATTAGGTATTGAATTAAATTAATCTATAAATTAGGCATTTATTTATAATAAATTAAATTATGATTTAATTATTTAATTTAATTATGTGTGTGAATATAAATACTAAGGTGTTTAAATATTAAAACTCTTAATGTAAGCTTAAATTAAATGAATTATTTAATTAGGAAATATAGGATAATTGAATTAAAAAGTTAATTAGAAATGGATAAAAAATGTGTGGTGTATATGAGTCAATGTTAAAGTGTGGTGATAATAAAATGTGTATTTAAAGTATGAGAAAGGTAAATTTAAAAGGATGGTTAGAGTGAGTGTAGATCAAAAGAGAGGAGTAGAGGAATTATGTAATTAAAGTGGTTAAAGTAAAATGAAAAGTGTGGTGAGTGTTAATGAGTTAAAGTGTGGTTGAGGAAATAAAGCAAAATGAACAGTGTGGTTTACAAATGTGTTGAGTAAGTATATATATGTGTATTATGCTCTAGTTTTCCTAATGTTTCTTGCAGGTACTCCTTTTTATTCCTTCTCTTCTTGCTCTTTATGAATAGAAGAGAGTTAGTTGTTGAACATATTTTGAGAGAAAAGCCTTCCCTTGTTGCTAGACTTTTGGTAGGATTAGAGAGAGAGTGGCGTTGACTGTTTCTTATGAAACACACAATGTAGATTAGAGAAAAGAAAAGGAGTCTTCTCTCCCTCCTCCATCTGTCCTCTGTTTATGCTTCAGATGAAAGGGATTAAATCCCTCGGGGCTGCTCACGCTGTGCGATAGCACACATAGAAAGACAAAGTGTTTCCGACTGCTATTCATCGACATGGGATGAAAGCCGTTTGAATCATTCACAACTTAACAATATTGGCACTGCGAACCAGAGAGAGAGAGAGAGAGAGAGAGAGAGAGAGAGAGAGAGAGAGAGAGAGAGAGAGAGAGAGAGAGAGAGAGAGAGAGAGAGAGCCAGAGAGGGAGCAGTAGAAAGAAATATCGACAGCGGCAGCTGGCGCTGTTGGTAGAGATTGCATAGGAGAGAAAGAATCAAGAGCTTCTCCCTGGCGGCGATTTGGAACAACACGTAGAGTGCAGAGTGGAGAGAGAGGACATAGATTAGTGAGGAGTGCAGCTAGCGGCTCTTGGGCTGTGTAGCAAACATGGCAGAAAGGGAGAAAATAACTTTTTGGCCTTGTCTGCGCTGACAATGATGGAAAGAGTAGAGAGTGAGAGAATTAAGTTCTCTTGGGTAGATTCGTGACTACACACAGTTTGAATATGCAGAGCATAGCTAGAAGAGAAAGAGAGAGAGAAAGAGAGAGAAAGAGAGAGAAAGAAAGAAAAAGAGAGAGAGAAAGAGTGTGAGAGGTGATACATCTTTTGAGTGCACTTAGATTATGATGCTAAGGCGATGGTAGATATTTTGAGCTGATGAATTCTTGCATGTTGGTCCGAGGATTAATATGGGATGCGTGACTTGCTTCTTTCCTACATCACGACATCATTCTAACTATGTGTGTGCACAGTAGAATCAAGTTTTAAATGATTGTGAGTAAATGTATTAGAGTGCATGTGAATGCTGTAATATATGCATGAACATGTGCATGTGTATTAAACATGTATGAGAATGATGTGAGAATTAAGTGCATTAGAACATATGAATAGAGATGTGTAATGTATGTGCATATTAGAAAATATGCATATATGAACATGTGCATTAGTGTATGGATGATTAGCATGTATAGGCATGATTGGAAGAATGAAGGCAAACATGAGTAAATATGAGAATCAGTATACATGTTAGGTGCATATATGAATGTATGAGCATGACTGATTCATATAAGAGTTAGTGAGTCTAAAAGTATGTTATTATATAAATGGTTAGTATATGTGTTAACATATTTGTATGTGCATTAGAATGTATGTTAGCATGAACTTATAGGCATGTGTAACATGTGTATGAATATTTTTAGCATGCATACTTGAATTTAAATGATTTATTGAGATATACTTATGTTCTGAATGTTTCTTTGCAGACATTGAAGAAAAAGAAGTGTCCAAAGAGCATTGCCAAAGTGTGAAGAATTTGACAGTTATATGATCCAAAGATCCATCTATCTTATGAAAACCCATTGAAGATTACCTTTGATCAATCTAATTACCATATTCTTTGTATAGGATTCACTAGAATTTATCATCATTTTAGCTAAATTTCATCATTTAGAAAGAGTTATCTTTTGCATTGTTAAAACCTATTCTTGTTGTTTTCATTAATTCATTTCCTATTTCCATTGATCTTCATTGCCGATGTCCACAGAGCATTTAGTTGAATAAAGTAATGCAACTATAGAAGTAGAGGTAGAAGAAGTCATTAAGGACAAAATTACGCAAGAATCTTTAATCTTTGTATCTTATGATCGTTGTCTTACTAGGTTTATAACTTTATTTTCCATTGCATCTGCCGAACCTCAGGATAGTGAAGATTTATTTCCACTACTTCTAATTAGACGTACTCAACCACAACATATTGAAAACCAAGAAGAAGAGATTATTAAAGAACACATAAGTGAGGAATAATTAACTTTACCTTCATATCAATAGGCTATTGCTAGGTATAAGCCAGCTCAACCATACGGTCCATAGAAGGATAGAGTATTAAGCTTTTTTAGATTGATTAAATTTAGAGATTTATTAGATCTTTCATACATAAAGTAGTTAGAGTTACTTGAACCTTTACTTATTCTAGTCTATAAGTATACTTAATTTACTTGAATTTTTCTCAAACACCCAACGTGTGCAGATCAAATTGGCGGATGACCTGATCCCTCATCCAAGCAACCGATTCTTCCCGACATTTGGTGAACCCGACGTGAAAACTCGGCACAACATCTCAGGTATGAAGGTATATTTTTTTCTTTATGCTTTGCATATGCATATATGAAAATTGGTGATTGAAGTAGAAGCGTCAACATTCTCCGCTATTGGCAAAGATTGCGTAGGAGAGAGAGAATCAAGAGCTTCTCCTTGGCGACGATTTGAAATGGCACGTAGAGCGCAGAGTGGAGAGAGAGGACAGAGATTAGTGAGGAGCACAGCTGGTGGCTCTTGGGCTGTGTAGCAAACATGGCAGAAAGGGAGAAAATAACTTTTTGGCCCTGTCTACGCTGATGGTGATGGAGAGAGTAGAGAGCGAGAGAATTAAGTCCTCTCTAGTAGATTCGTGACTGCGCACAGTCTGAATATGTAGAGTGCAGCTGGAAGAGAAAGAGAGAGAGAAAGAGAGAGAAAGAGAGAGAAAGAGAGAGAGAAAGAGTGTGACAGGTGATACATCTTTTGAGTGCACTTAGATTATGATGCTAAGGTGATGGTCGATATTCTGAGTTGATGAATGCTTGCGTTGTTGTTGTAGGAATAGGCAGTGCACTATTGTGAAGGAGAAGACATATACTCAAAGGGTAGCTTGATTACTTCTTGTCGTAGAAGGAGCAAAGGCCAAGTTATTACTCTAGTGAGAGGGAGATAGTGGAGTTGGGATGGCAAGGATCCATATGTAGCACATCAATTCTTGCTTTCTTTTCTCTTCCAACTCATGTATTGTCACATTTTATCGTTAATCACATCCATGTTTTTGAGGACTATGTAAGATTGCCATTCAATCCATGGGCATATGTTACGAATCGCATATGTGTGATCGTGAGTGGATGCATGGTTTATGAGCTTCTCAGTATGGGTGTATACGCACATTTGTGTAATTGAGGTTGAACAATGGCATTTAAGTCACTGCTCACCACTCAAGAAACAAGGTTTCTCTCGGATCAATGCATTACATGAATTCTGTCTAAAGGATTTGAATTGTGTTTTCCCTCATGCTCAACACCCTTTGATGGAAGAGTAGTTCTTAGTGTAACAAAGGAAAAGGTCCGAGGATTAATATGGGAGAATATATCCGTATAGACTTAAACATCAGGTTTTGTGCATGAGTGACTTCTTTCCTACATCACGACATCATTCTAACTATGTGTGTGCACAATAGAATCAAGTTTTAAATGATTGTGAGTAAATGTATTAGAGTGCATGTGAATGTTGTAATGTATGCATGAACATATGCATGTGTATTAAACATTTATGAGAATGAAATGAGAATTAAATGCATTAGAACATATGAATAGAGATGTGTAATGTATGTGCATATTAGAAAATAGGCATATATGAACATGTGCATTAGTGTATGCATTATTAGCATGTATAGGCATGATTGGAAGAATGAAGGCAAACATGAGTAAATATGAGAATGAGTATACATGTTAGGTGCATATAGGAATGTATGAGCATGATTGATTCATATAAAAGTTAGTGAGTATAAAAGTATGTTATTATATAAATGGTTAGTATATGTGTTAACATATTTGTATTGAAAGAGCTTGGAGAATCTTGTAGAAGGTAGAAAAGTGCGTTTTGAAGGGATGAAGTTTGGTCAAGCCAACCGGCACAAGACCAGCCCTTGAGCTTATGGAGACTCAAAGAGACCTTATAGGCATGCAATAAGTGCAAAGACACACACTATGTACTTTGGAGCATCAAGGAGAATGAGTCAATACAAAACAGATAGGTTCGTGGGTCGACTAGCTCAAAAAACTTACTATCTATGGAAGAGACATTGAACTTCAAATGCCCGTAGCGACCAGCGTGATTAAAATTAGAAATAATCCTTTTATGGGAGTGATACACATAGGGTTGAGTGTATGGAATGCACAAAATTATAAGGAATAAGCAAAATATGCTATAGGAATGAATGCGACATTCACCGGTGGTACTTCCTATTTTTCAGGAATACGTAGAGATTGACCCTGAGACAGAAAAACTCTGATTTCTCCCAATCTACTATAGTAAATGATTTGAAAATGTATAGGCATACACTAGACACTAATACCTTTTCAATGAGCCATCTTGCACTCAATTTAAATCTCAGTAGAGAGAGCAACAGCCTCTGCAAGATTATTGTTGGCGAAGAAGATGATGCAGAGAATTGAAGGAGCAAGACAATGATGGTCACAAGTGTATGTATATTGCTTCCATGTAATGTACAAGTGATTTCAAGTCTTTATATAGAGTCTAGGAGTGTTCCACGACTTCTACAAGTGAATTTTGAATTCAAATGAAGGTGGGAATGGTTGTTGGAGGGAATCAATTCACTTCCCTACAATCTAGGCAAAGTGAAGATCTAGTTTGAGCTACTTTTAGGTGATTGATTGCTTGATTGAATGCAACTTCAACCACCACAAATTCATGGGATTTGGGCTCTATCTTTCTACCTTTACATGTGTAAAGATCAAGGCTTTTACAACGGTAAATGAACCATCAAAAAATCTCTCAAAAAATACAATAAATGAGCATAAGAAAAAGAACTCTCCAACGGATATTTGTTCAACGTGATAGCCTTTGATGTAGATCAAATCCACCTCAAGCATAGTGTAAGCTTGATGTTCCAACAGCTCCCCCTCAAGCTAAAGTATTCTTGAGTCCTCATTCTCTGATAGGTTGAATACCTGCCATAGCTTTGAATCTACAAAGCTTTATTCCATCAAGTGCCTTCGTCATCATATCTGCTACTTGCTTTTCAGTTGGAACAAAAGAAATGTCAATCTCCTTTGCCATGAGCTTCTCCCTGATGAAGTGGTAATGGACTTCTATGTGCTTGGTTCTCGCATGGAAAATAGGATTTGCCGCTAGATGCATGGAACTTACATTATCTCCAAATATGTGAGGTTTGGAACTCACAAGTCCCAAATCTGTATACAATGCTTTTAACCATATTACCTCTTGAGTTGCTATGGTCAAGCCTCTGTACTCTGATTTAGTTGAAGATAAAGAAACTGTTGGTTGCTTCTTGGAACTCCATGACACTAGCTTTGAACTTGCAAATTCTAAGTAACCAGATGTACTTTTTCTATCATCCTTAGCTCCTACCCAATCTGCATCTGAGTAGATTTTGATATCCAAATCTGAAGAGTAAGGATAGAATATAACTTCGTTGAATGTATCTTTGAGATACTTAAGTACTCGCTTAATCGCAGGTCTTCTGGGTGAGTGCATGAACTTACTAAGCACTCCCACACTATATGAGATGTTTACCCTTGTATGAGTAGCATATATCAAGCTACCTACCAAGCTTTGATATTCTTGAATGTCTTCAATTTTTTCACCTTCATAAACACTAAGTTTATGATTCATCTCCAAAGGTGTACCTGTAGGTTTAGTGTTCTCCATTTTGAACTTGAGAAGAAGATCCTGAATGTATCTTCTTTGAGTCAAATACATTCCTTCATCTGTATATATCACCTGCATACCTAGGAAATATGTGAGCTCACCTAGGTCATTGATTCTGAACTCCTCTTGCATGTGTCTCTTGATCCTTTGAATGCCATTTAGATCATCATATGTCACAATAATATCATCTACATATACACATAGATAGATAACCTCATTGTGATTCCTTTTGATGAATAGAGAAGGATCTAAGCTGCTAGCTTTGAACCCTTGATCTTGAAGATATGTAACCAACCTATAATTCCAAGCTCTTGGAGCTTGTTTCAATCCATACAATGCTTTCTTAAGTCTGCAAACATAAGATGGATGATTAGGGTTTTCAAAACCTGGTGGTTGTGACATGTATACCTCTTCACTTATCCAACCATTTAAGAATGCATTTTTCACATCAAGTTGGAGGAGTCTCCAATTCCTTGCAGCAGCTACACTTATCAATGTCCTGATTGTAGTCATCTTTGCAATTGGTGAGAATGTTTTCTCATAGTCTATACCATGAGTTTGTGAGCATCCTTTGGCAACTAATCTTGCCTTGTACCTGCAAACTGATCCATCTGAGTTTATTTTAACTTTATATACCCATCTGCAACCTATTACCTTTTGATTCGGCGACATTGGAACCAAATCCTAAGTGTTCATTTCCTTCAATGCATCTATCTCTTCTTTCATGGCCTTTTCCGAATTAGGGTTTCCTTTTGCCTCTTCATAGGTTGAGGGTTCCTCTGAAATAGAGTCTTTTGCCAAGTATATTGAATGCTTCGTAACAAATGTGGAATCATATCCATACCTTTCTGGTTGTTTCTTCTCTCTTGCTGATCTTCTAGGTACTTGTTTGGAGCATTCTCCAACCTCTTGCATCTTTGCTTTGCCTCTTGACTTCCATATCTTGTAATCCTTTTCTCTTTCATCTTGGTCATCGTCTGTATCACTTCTTCGATCCTCGACCTGTGTATCATGCTTGCTTCCTAATTGATGAGAGTCAGAATCAAGATCATATGGTAGTGTTACCTTTTGTTTGTCTTCATCATACCAAGATCTGTGTTCTTTAAACACAACATCTCTACTTGTAGTGAATTGCTTGGTTGAAGGATTGAAGAACCTGTAACCCATCTGAGTTGAATCATATCCAATAAACACTTCCTTTGTTGCCCTTTCATCTAGCTTACCTCTTATTTGTGATGATACATGAACATAAGCTAAACAACCAAAAACCTTGCAATGTCCAGGACTAGGTTTTCTTTCATGCCATGCGTCATAAGGAGTCATACCTTGAAGTGATTTGGATGGTAGTCGATTGACAAGGTACACAGCAGCTGAAATAGCTTCTGCCCATAGATAATGTGGCAAATTATTCTCTTCAAGCACTGTTCGGGCTGATCCAACCAATGTCTTGTTTCTCCTCTCTGCAATTCCATTTAGTTGAGGAGACTACCTAGTAGTCACTTCCCTTTTGATACCTTTTTCTTGCAAGAACTCATCAAACTCTTTGGAGACGTATTCTCCCCCTCCATCAGATCTGATCTTCTTTAGTGATCTACCTGTATGATTCTCCACATGTGCAAGATAATTCTTGAAGCAATCAAACACTTCATTCTTACTCTTGATAAAGTATAGAACAGTTCATCTACTATGGTCGTCAATAAATGAGACATAATACCTTGATCCTGCCAATGAAGGTTCTTGACTTGGTCCCCATACATCTGTATGTACTAAGTCCAATAAGTTGTTGTGGATGTAGCCTTTGTGGTTGAATGGTTGGCTTTGTGCCTTCGCAATCTGACATGCATCACACCTATTGATCATGTGTTGCTTTGATATGTTCGGCAGTCCTAGAACACTTTGATCCCTGCATATATCCTTCAAGGTTCTTTCATTCACATGAGCAAGTCTCTTATGCCACAATTCAAGCTCACTTAGGGTTTGAGACCCAAAGTTGAATAGAGCTATGTTCCTAGTTTCTCCTACTTCAAAAGTAAAGAGCCTACCATGCTTCTCACCTCTGGCTATCTTCTTGAAGCCTTGACATGGATATTCCACAAAAGATCCATGTTGGGTGAACCTAACTTACAAGCCTTTTTCAACTATTTGGCCTACACTTATTAGGTTTTTAGTGATAGTGGGTACATAGAGAACCTTACTTAGAATGTTTGTCCTGCCATTGGAAGCTTTGACATTATCAATCTTCTCCACATTGTGCTTTGTGTCATCCCCTGTTTGCACTTCATGTCTATGCTTTGGACTTTCCAAATCAGATAGAAGAGCAATGTTGCCTGCAACATGATTCGAACATCCTGAATCTATGTAGAACAAATGATCATCTTCTTTACCTTCTTTGTGGCTTAGATTCATAAGAAGCAAGGAGTCTTCATGTGGTTGATCTTCTGAATAATTGTTGTAGTCCCTTCTATTATAGCTTCTATTTTTATTGTTGAGGTTATGTCCACCTCTGCCTCTGTTGCTGCCATATCCACCTCTTCCACTTCCTTTTTGGGTCTTCCCATTGAACCACCAATTCTGAGTGGTGTGGTTGGTCTTATCACATATGGCACAAGGTTGAACATTCTGACCTTTGGCTTTGTCTTGAATACACAACACATGCATACGCATAAATAAATAAATAAATCCTATTTCAAAAATCCTAAATTGAAAACACTAATTTCGATATTAGGGTTTTAAAACCCCTAATTTAAAAACTCTAATTGAACCTTTTAGCCATATGTTTGAAGTATATGTACACATTGCATCTATTCCTCTGACGTCCTACTAGAGAGATGTCTCTCCTCCCAACCTTATGCGTCTATATATAGCTACTTGAATCAACGAGGATCATAATATATATAAAGATATATACACATCATGTAGATAGGATACATAAATATAAAATGGAGTAGATATATTATGCATCACACATACATGCCTAAATGCACACATAAATATATATATACATACTAACATATTTACATGTACACATTTACACATAGACATTATATACATATATACATGTACACATCACATATACATGCCTACATGCACACATAAACATATATATATACATGCATACATATTTACATGTACATATTTACACATAGACACATATACATATATACATGTACACAATTATAAACACTTGCATATATTACATGAATACATGAGTATTTTACATAAATGCATATGCATATTTAACACATGTATACATATATCACACACATGCAAACACATACATATACATGAAATACATATATATGCATACTAACATATGTATACATGTAATACACATGAATACACACACATATGCATACATACATGATAAAAATTTGCTCCTCGAAGATAAAGCTATATATAAAATAATTAGGCATACCCCCGAGCTTCATGGTCTAACTTAGAAGAACATGATTTCATCTCTCTAGTAGGATTCATCGTTATTCAAGTTAATAAAAAAATCTATTATCTGATATGCATTTAGAAGCTTCAAGTTATTGATCGATAACTAGAGTAAAATTTACTATCTAATCTGCTCATATGTTTTCATTATTGCCATCATTTTGGTAAGACATCAATATAGTCTCATCTTCATTATCCTTATTGATTTCATTTATTTCTTCTATTGTTAAATCTATGTTCTTATGAATCACATCATCTATTGATGGATTAATATCTATTTCTGGTAATTCCTCTTCCTCATCAGTAGAATCAGCATGTAGAGAATTATCCTCTTCATAAAAAAGATTAGTATCATTATCACATATAATGATTCTAATTTCTATTTCAGATGTTGATGTATCAGTATCTGATGCTGAATCATCAAGAGGACTTTCTTCGATCTCTCTAACAATAAACTATTCAAACAATGAGCTACCTCTAGGTTGCACATGAATGACTTGCCACCAAGGATGAGCATCTGGGTTTTTATAAAAAAATGCTTGTTCAATATGCTTAGGAAGAATATATGGTTCTTTAGTAGATCGCATTACCTTGGAAGAATCAATTGCCCAAAACCAATTCCTTTCTTAATGTGGAATTACTACCTTTATACTCGGCTCAAAACCAATCAACCTTTAAAATGATCTATCAAAATATATAACAACAAAAACCCATTATTAGGTGCTTAAAAAAATAAGTAACTTTATAAAAAAAAATATAAACTTTTTTCTACCTGTTTGAATGTACGAAATGAAATTTTGTAGATACCAACAATAGTTCCTACGTAACCAAGTTTGCTATCTATAAGGTTCGTGTCTTTTGAGCTAGCACGTGATAGTTGCTTGAAAGCAGCAACAATACTAGAATCCTCTGTTTTACGTAAAGAATCAATGGCTTTGATTCTAATATGCTGTCCAAAAGCCCACATATTAGTGAACATTCAAGCCTGCAAAATAAATTCAATTAGTAAATAGAAACTTACATACATATATTAAAAAAATAAAATATTATTTTAATAAAATTACCTTTCGTTCACAACCTATCATTAACTCTCTTTGCTCATCTGAGATTTCTTCATTATTCGCGTTGGCGTGTTGCAAACGACTATATAGCCAATCCATGAAAGAAGATATATCTGTAATCTCATTATTATCGAGATTACGTCTAAATCTTTTGTTTTTTCACCTTTTACTTTGGAGATTTTGAAGTTCCTCATACTTGCTAAGGAATGTTTGCATGCATTCGCTATTATATGCTACAAAAATAGAAACATCGTTTTTTTCTTGAAATGTAAATAAGAATGGAACCCCTTACCTGATAATAAATCATCTGTTATTTTTGAAGAAGACTTGTTGGTCCATGCACGTGGAGCTTCTTCATGAACTCTTTCAAGGTACTCACTAGCGTAATACATGGACTCTTCAAGCATTCAACCCTTTGCCATGGATCCTTCTGGTTTCGCTCTTTGTCGCACATAACATTTTAATATTCCCATAAATCACTCGACCCAAAACATCCATCGAGTGTTGACAACACCTGCAATCTCTATTTCATCTACAAGATGGACTAATAAATGAACCTGAATATCAAAAAATATAGGAAGTTCTTTCTCCATCAAACATAGTAGCTCTTTGCATTCATGTTTTTGTTTGTGGGATCAAGTTTTTGTCAATCTCTTTGGATGTAATCCACCTATACATATCATAAAAGCAATTATAAAGAAGTTAATTAAAAAATAAAAGATATCCAATATTCATACATATTAAATATAAAAGTATCATAATTACCTTATAAGTGATCCAAGATGATAGATCACATCTCGTACTCCTTTCTTTGTACATCCATCGATAACCAAAGGTAAAATATGTTTCAAAAAGGTATGCCAATCATGGGTCTTTAACCCAGATAAGCTCTTATCATCCATAGTAAACATGTTTTGAAAAGATGCTCCATATCCTGTAGGAGTCTTAATCAATTGAATTTTATTGTTGATAGTCTATATCTCTTTTGTTGTAATTACCCAAGGAGCAGGTGCATAAGTCGTTTCTTGTCGATGTCTATCAAAAACTGGCCATAACTTTGTTTTGGATTTTTTATCTTTCAAATCATTCCTTGATGCTGTGGTATCTTTTAGTCCAAGAAGATGTTGCCATAGTGAATAACCAATATTTTTGAATATATGCATAGGATCAAGAAGATGATATACTTTTAACTCTTTCCAATACTCCAAAGAATACCATATTGATATGTTCTCTGCGAGTGCCAATTTTCCTTTACCTCTGTTCACATACTCATTATCTGAATCATCACTGAAGATTTCTGATTCTGGATATATCAGAGGTCCATCTGTCCATGTTTTATACGAATCCACAAGCGTGATAGGTTTTGGACGCTGACCTATTTCAAGCTTTCCATTAAAATGTATCACTTCTCTTTTAGATCTTAATGGATGATCATCAGGCAAGAATCATCAATGTCGAAGATAAATATTTTTGTTGAGATTCTTACTATAGATTGATCTCAACCAATCACCACAATATGGACAAGCTTTATAACCCTTAGTAGATATTCTTGCATCATGGAAAATGATAGAAATATAATTAGATTAAATCATATTTATTTACATGCATATTGAATAAAAAAAATACATCAATACCTGAACAAACACCATATCTTGGAAAATTGTGAATAGTCCAAGCCACAATACCACGAACCGTAATATGTCTTTCATTGATGCTTTTCGATACATCAATGACATCAATACCTCTCCATAACTCTTGAAGATCCTCAATGACAGAAGCAAGATATATATTCATATCTTTACTGGATTTCATGGAGAATGGATTAACCCCATCTAATGCAACTCCTAACTTTAGATTCTGTGGATTTTGTGCAAGTTCATGCCATGTAGAATCAATATGCTGAAAAGCAACACTATCATGAGGAATTCTGATTATTCCATCAGTACTTTTGTGATCATTTCCCCAAGTCAAAAGCTTTGATAATTCAGGGCTTTGAAACATATGTCTGATCCGTGGAGCCAATGGAAAATGTCTCACTACCTTTTTTGGGATTTTACCTTCTTCGCCCTTATATCAAGGAGATTGACATTTGGGACATGTCAAAGAGTCTACATATTTACCTCTATATAAAATACAATCGTTAGGACATGCATGTATGCATTGATAATCTATACCAAGATTGTTGATTATCTACTTTATTTCATCATGTGAGGTAGGAAGAATATTCTGACTTGGTAAAAACTTTTCAGATAATAACCTATAAGTGTATCAAAAAACGATATGTTAAAAAAATTAAATAAATAAATATACATATATATATATGCATATAATTTTATATGTGTATGCTTATGTGCATCTTTCAAAATATTCGCAAAAAATTTGATTGTTTTGGATGGCAGGATACGATTGTTTATTTTGGAGGATATGAAGTATGTACCTTCATTGAATGATTTGTCGATTCTATCATATGTTGAGTTTGAAAGTGTGAGAAGCGGGTTTATAATTGCTATTCAAAGAATTTGGCACTGTTTATAGGCCATACGATGGTGACCTGGATGAATCGCATGCACAGAGACTACTCAAGATAGAGCAACCTGATTATAAGGGACTAGTACCAGCAGGATTCCTGGGGTATGCAGTAAACCTCTTACATGTCAATGATGAGCATCTGAACTTTAGGATACAAAGTGGAAATCATGGTGGCTTGAGAGGATCGCTTTTATACAGCTTGTTCAAAGAACTTCTGGTTTATGACACTGAAGTTTTTTGAACAAGCTGTATAAAAGTGATCCTCTCAAGCCACCATGATTCCACTTTGTATCCTAAAGTCAGATGCTCATCATTGACATGCAAGAGGTTTACTACATACCCTAGGAATCCTGCTGGCACTAGTCCATTATAATCAGATTGCTCTATCTTGAGTAACCTCTCTGCATGCGATTCATCCAGGTCACCATTGTATGGCCTATAAACAGTGCGAAATTCTTTGAATAGCAATTATAAATCCACGTCTCACACTTCAAACTGAACATATGATAGACTCGACAAATCATTCAATGAAGGTACATACTTCATATCCTCCAAAACAAACAATCGTATCCTGCCATCCAAACAATCAAATTTTTCGCGAATATTTTGAAAGATGCATTAATAGTTTTAAAAGATGTGTGGGCAAAAAGTGTCCATTCAATTCAAGTTCTTGTTCTTACCTTATCTAAAGTAAGAATAAAAAGCTGCATGTATTTATATATATATATATATATATATATATATATATTTATGCATATATATATATATATAAATAGATAGAAAATTGAAAATTATACCTTAATAGTGTCAAAACAGATACATTACTCCATCCAAAAAGATTTTGAAGGTTGAGAATAACTAAGCTCGCACTTAGTCGTGTCAAACGACTTCCTTCATATACATGCTTTAGACATTCCTCTTGAAGATATTTCTCATTTTTAGAAATATCAATGCTCTCACTGTCATTTTGATACCAATCCTCAATGAAATTTGCCATGCCATCATCTTCATCATTGACACACAAATCTTGTACTTTATCGTCTTTTGAATATAGCTCTTTCAACTTTGCATATTTCACAGGATTAGTTTTGCATAGTCTCCTCATGAAAGCTTCTAATAAATGAGGTCTTACTGATAATTGTGAATGCTGTGGAGGAATATCATCAACATCATACGTTGGAATCTACACATATAAATAAAATTCATTAGTATTCCATAAATGAATAAAAAGTAAACTTTAAATATAAAATTAAGTATATAACTTACTAAATATGGATAAAAAATTTTTATTCTCTCTAGCTAAAAGGTGCTCTTGGAGGTCTACGCCATCCATAATTCACTAATAGCTCATCACCGGCATTTAATGTAGTAATAGCATTGATAACTATGTATCTTGATACATCTCTACTCATGTATGGTGATTCATGACTATTTTCACGCTACTCAAACGTGCAATTAGTCCTTGAACTATTATGTAACCCTCGACTACTATTTATTAAACCTGCTATATTTCCATGTGTGTAAGGTCTTCCATCAATATATAATCTTTCATTTTTTGCATGTAAAATCCTTCTACTAGTAAGGGATGCTGCATTCAAGCATATTCCATAAGTACTCATGCTTTGAACATAACGTGAAAGTCGATGCCAATCTCCCCGTCCATATATAGGACCACAAAATGACATAAGAGCGACTTCAGAGTTCGGAGGCACATACAAATCCTCTACAATAAAGAGACCACGACCAGCATTAGTAATAGTGGATGGAGCAATCATATAGCGATTACCCCAAAAGTTGAAAACCTCTCCATCTAAAGGATGTGGTCCTCTATTCCATCCTCCATATCTTCTTCTATCATATGTTTGTACTAAAGAACGATCACGAGCTAACAATGGATAATCTCCAGCCGTTGCATTCTCTAAACCAGGAGGTAGAGGATTTCTAGAAACCTCTACTTGTAATTGATGAACATCAAGTCCATGACATGTACGAGGTATATTAACATTATGAGAAAAATTATCATCATCATCATCATCATCATCATCGAGCAAGTATTCCTGTATATCAACAATAATTTGATTTTATATATGGTTTTTAAATAAAATAATGACATTAATATATATAGAAAATACATACCCAAGCATTATCACGTTGACCAAGTGATGGCGCACGCTCAAAAGTACCATACTCTGCCTCATGTTCAATACATTCCAATCGTGGTCTTCGATACTTGCCATAACAAGAGTTACACCAACATATAATATGCTCTTCATAGAAAAATTCATCATAATTCCTATCGGAGGACACATGTGAAGTCGTTGCATGGGTAGGAGGTGGTGGAGTACCCTCTGATTGATCAGAATCTGCACATAATAAGAAACAAAAAAAAAATATAAGTTATGTATCCATCAAATATATTTAAAATTAAATGTTTGATATACTTACAGTATAAAGTCATTGCATGATGAGGAGACGGCCGTGGAGTTCCATCTTATTGATCAGAATCTACAAATAATGGTATTTGATATTAATAATCTGATTATCTACATAGACAAAAAATTCACATATACATATTTACACATACACACATATTCACATATACACATTTATACATACACACATATTCACATATACACAACTACACATTATTGTGGGATAAATGCATGTATTTTGTATGAATGAGTGTATATGCATGCATGTGTGTGTACGTATATATGTGGATATGTATATGTGTGTTTATGTTATATGTATGTATATGTGTATATGTATACATATATGTATGCGTATATGTTTGCATGTATATGTGTATGTGGGTATGTGTATGTGTGTGTATATATGTGTATGTATTTTGATTTTTTTCTGTTTGAGATTAAATTAACCGGAGATATTGTATGGTGGAAAAAAATAAGAGGCGAGCTAACATAACACCTGAGACGTGGCAGTTATTTTGCTGACAGCTACATCTTCAGGAGTCATTTCCTCAGCAGAAGGTACACAAATTAATAGTTTATATTTATAATTTTTATATATTTTAGTAAATTTTTTACATTTAATTTATGTATTTTTTTTCTTGAATAAACACGTTGCTGCAAAGAAGAGAGTGGAGTCGGGCCACACATCGCACCTAGGCCAAATGGTCCATAATGGTTTTGTAGCTACATTTGTAAGTATATGTGTTATTGTGAGTATATTTTTTATTTTAGTTAAAATTCAAGCAACTAATCTTTTTTATTTGTTTCATTGTAGCGGAAGGATTATGGCCGATATCCTACGAAACATGAGATCGAGTATGCTACACATTTTGGATATCGGCGTTTGAGCGAGTATATGCAAGATCATCCTGATGCCTTTGTGAGTATTTTTAAATTTTATATAATTATTTCATTTTTATGAATGGTTTAATTGTTTTATTTATTTATGTTTGTTATATGTAATACATGAGTATTATGGAGAGACAAATATGGATGAGGTGGAGAGACAGACATAGAAGAGATGATCTCGATCGTCACAGGGCAATCATGAGGATGAGGATGAGGAAGATCAAGATGATCATGATATTGATGATGATGATGATGATCATGATGATGATGATTAGGATTTAAGTTGATTATGACATTGGATTATATGTATTTACATTGATATATATATATATTATCTATAGTTTTTCATTTCAGTTATGTTTTGAATTGTGTGTATGGTATTAAGTAATGAGGAGTTTTGCTCTATTGATTGTTATTATTGTTTATATTAAGCATGTGTTTTAATACTTTAATTATATAATTCATTCATATCTGTGTAGCTAAGTGTATATGCATGTGTGTGTATATGTATGTATGTGCATGTGTATGTATGTGTATATGTATGTATGTGCATGTGCATGTGTAAGTGTAAGTGTATATGTGTGTATGAGTATGTGCATGTGCATGTGTATGTGTGTGTATATGTATGTGCATGTATATGTGTAACTCTATGTGTATATGTGTGTATGTGCATGTATATGTGTATATGTAGGTATATGCATGTGTGTGTGCATGTGTATATGTGTTTTAATACTTTAATTATATATTTCATTCATATGTCTGTACCTAACTGTATATGTATGTGTGTGTATATGTATGTATGTGCATGTGTATGTGTGTGTATATGTATGTATGTGCATGTGCATGTGTAAGTGTATATGTGTGTATGAGTATGTGCATGTGCATGTGTATGTGTGTGTATATGTATGTGCATGTATATGTATAACTCTATGAGTATATGTGTGTATGTGCATGTATATGTGTATATGTAGGTATGTGCATGTGTGTGTGCATGTGTATACATGTATATGTGTAACTCTATGTGTATATTTGTGTATATGTAGGTATGTGTATGTGTGTGTGCATGTGTATATGTGTGTGTACGTATGTGCATATATATGTGTATATATGTGTCTAATGTATGTATATGCATGTGTATATGTATTCCACATGCATGTGTATGTGGATGCATTTCCATTTTCATCCATGTGCATGCATGTGAATGTGCATGCATGTGGATGTGCATATACATGTATTTGTGTATATGTTAATGTGTGTGTGTATATATATATATATATATATATATATATATATATATATATATATATATATATATATATATATATATATATATATATATATATGCAATAATGCATGCATGTAAGTCTTTTTATGTGGTTGTAGAAATGTTTGTGCATATGCATGCGTATATGTGTGTATGTCTAAGTGTATGTGCACATGTATCTGTGTGTATATATGTGTGCGTATGTGCATGTGTATATGTGTATATTTGTGAAAGTGCATCTTCATCATGTATAAGTGTATAAGTGCATATCAATAAGTGTAAGTATGCTATCTAATGAAAATAACACAATTCAAATGATATACAAAGAATAGAAATTGTACTTACAATAGTTCGCCATACTTTTTGCTTGGTTAGCTTCTTGAATAACCCACTGTGGGAGCAATTTGTGATGATTGGTGGATCAATTCAATCGCCTCGCTAATGGCGCACGCAGGGTGACTATGCAGAACAAGTATAATTTTCCTAAGGTTCGTAGGGCAAAGCGTTTCTATATCTTTCTACTGCTTCTTCACAGGATGGTAAGATTAATTTCTCACTAACTACCTGATCTTTAATGCTTTCAATTAAGTTTAAATCTTCTTGATAATTATCAATGTTTCTAGCTACAGATGGCGGAAAAATATCTTCACTATTTTCTGTACTAGGTGGAACAATGGAAAGTAATGGTAATGTTCTAGATATTCTACGATCAAATTCTCTTATAAGCAAAGTTTCTTCTACAATCCTATCTTTAAGTAGTTCCTCAATCTCTGTATTTTGATTAGTATTATCTTCAACCGGACTAGGAAATAAAATTTCAAAGGTAAAAGGAGGTAACAAAGTTCTACTTGATGAAGATTCTTTAGACATAAGGGATGAAATGGTAATATATTAATGATAGAATTCCTATACAAAGTTATAAGATACTGTTCATAAAATGAGATCCTATACAAAGTAAACAATATATTTTCAGCTAGGTAGATTCTTTTCACACTTCAAATCTTCAGTTCTTCAACAGGGCTGCAATTCATCTGAAAAATCACATGAGAAATATATCCTATACAAACTAAACAATATATTTTCAGCTAAGTAGATTCTTTCCACACTTCAAATCTTCAGTTCGTCAACTTTAGGGCTGCATATCATCTGAAAATCACATGAGCAATATGAATATGCTTTTATAAAAAATTAACACTCATTTAAAACTTGGTTTGATATAAGATAATTAACTCTTCTAAAACACATATATATAAGTACATTCATTTATTTAAACATACACATTGCAATAAAATAATTCATTTATACATTACATCATATAATTCACATAACTTAATACACTTATACTTATGGCTTCATCCAACAACAAGACCACTCACCTCATACCTCAACACTAGCCCCGTACCTCAATAGCTTGCTTTAACCAACACCTCTCACATGACCAACGGTCTCTCTCTCTCTATTGGCATGGTAGCTAGAGATGGAGAGCTCGAGAATAATGGTCATGGAGAGAGAGTCAAAACCATATTCGTAAAGCATGTATAAGAAAAGTATGAAAATAAATGAATGGAAAAGAAAAGGCAAGAAAGAGTACCTAGAGAAAATCTGTGGGGCAAATCAAATAAGCATTGGGCATCTATTTATAGCTTTCCCCTTGATCTTTTCTCTAGAACTCTAGGGTCTTCTAGCCTCCTCCATGCTATTTTTAGAGAATGTTTTTCTTGATCCATTCTTTTTTTAGAACCTTCTTCCTTGTTCTTTTTCTATTTTTGGAAATCAAATCTTTTGTTTCTATTTTTATCTTTTTCTTTTTCTTTTTCTAATTTTTCTTTTTCTATATTTATTTGTTTTCTTTTTATTTTTGACTAAGGTTTTAATTCTTTTCATACCTATGTACAAATTTAATTAAATTAAGGGTTTAGAATTGGATTGAATGGTGAACCTAAGGTTCCAAACCAGGGTTTTCAATTTGAATTTGATTTTCCTAACGTTAATTCACATTAATTAATGGGTTTATTTACACTTTGGCTTTGAAACCCAAGAGCTTTCTAGGGTTTAGGTTAGGTTTCCATGGGTCAAAACCAAGGTTTCAAAGGCTAAGAGCTGAGTTTTAAGGGTAAGTTTACATGTTTTCTAGGGTTTTAAGGTGAAAGTGATATGATTTTCTAAAAATGCATGGGTTTCTAAAGAATCAAGCAAGGTTTCAGAGGTTAAAAATCAAGGTTTCAGGGGTTTAGTATAGGTTAATGAACTTTATACAAATATACAAGCCTAATGTATACAAATGAAATGGTTTGTCAATACATAAACAATCAAACCAACCAAAACGTGAAGACTTCATAACTTTTATCATATTCTTGCTATCAGAACAACATATCATGATAAACAATAACAACATATCATGATAAAAAAACTTTAGTTTCACTTCAAGGTAAAGTTAGAATGATTTCAAGGCCAAAATATATCTATGTGCCATACCATCTTTCGTCCACCCACATGGATACAAAGTATGGTGTTAGATACCACTAGACTTTACATTCAACATTGATGTGTGGATAATGTCTTATCTAAAATTCTAGACACATCACTCCATCTATCTCTTGATAAAATCCTTGAAAAGAATTTTAAGTCAAAGAATTAACTCTCAGCTTTATCCTGGCTAGGCTTCTAGTGCTTCCATCAAAAGATCATTCTATGATCTTATGCTTTCTACTAATTATTATTTGAGAAGCTTCAAGATATAAAAAAAATACCCATATTTCATGTTTAAGGTTTTCAAAATAAAAACCAATGTAGTTTTGAGTGACTTGAATTTTCCATATTCAAGATTTTTTGGTTCATACTCAACCATCTTGTATAAACAAGAGATTATTCTTGTCTTTAGAATCCTTCTTTGTATGAAGCTTTAAAATTGCTACACTAGGGATTCTAGAGAATTTCTTTAGTGCTTAAGTCTAAGTTCTTAAGTCTAAGTGTCCAAATATGTAAACATAAGTTTGATCTTCCATCAAATCAATTATCAAGTGTCCAAATAGGTAAACATAAGTTTGATCTTCCATCAACTTAATTATCATTATCACAATTGCACACTACCTATCTAGAACTTCAAAACTTTTGTGTCTTTCATTTCCCATTATAGAACGGATCTCCAAACATGTTACAAGAAGTGTTTTAGTTGAAGGCTTATAGTAAAAAAAGAGTATGAACTATTTGGAACTGCTAATTGTACTTCTAAAATGAAATGAGAAAATTGTGCTATTTCATTTCCGATTTTTACGTTAAGAATTTTAAGTTGCTTGCATTAGAAAATCTTTCAAATACTTTATATAGATTTATTATGCTTGTATCTTGAGATGCAAATATTTTGAATGAATACATCTATAAAACAACTATGAAAGTCTTCTAAGATGAGATATTCTCAAAGTTTCTTGATTTCTTTGACTACTATGCACATTTATGTAGATGGAAGTAAAGTTAAACCATATTTACTATACTTTTAAGGTCATAAGTAATCATTGACCGATGTCCTTGTATCTTTCTTTATGTTATTCAACTCATTTTTGAGTTGAATCTTCCTTGCTCTTGTACCTATAGCATACAAACTTTCCAATGCAAGCGAAACATCTCTACTTGTGTCTAGATCTTGTATGTGTCCTACCATTGAATCTTGAATATTTTGTGTATATAAACCTTTTTTCTCTTTCATTCAAAAGTCTAAACTCCCTCAATTGTTGCTGATTTGGATCCTCTGGTAATATAGGTTTGATATCTGTTCCATCAATCAAACCATACAAACCTCTACCTTGCAAGTTTGCTGTGATCCTAAATCGCCATGCTTGATAGTTGTTCTTATCAAGCTTCTCTATTTGTGCATGTTGATCACCCATTGTGCAAAATACTAAAATTCCTCTTTTAACCCTCCTTTTGGATATGTGTGATAAGAAGAAGTATGAGATTTAACTTTGTAATAAAGTTTATGCACCTTTCTTTGCTTGGATGTTGCTTGAGATGCTTCCTTGCTATCTCCTTCTATCTTTGTGTAGTATCGATGATGAACCGCTGCTCCAATAGCCTTGAATTCTTCATCGAGGTATTATAACCTTCTCCAAGCTTCCATTCCTTGCTTTGATACCAATGTTGGAGTTTATTGACCTCCAAAATATATCTGGAAGTAGGTGGAACCCCCTAGGAACAAGTTGACCTTCTCACAAACTTCATCACAGAAAACCAATCATGCTTGCAGAGTTTAATGTTGTCTACTGACCTAGAAGTTTCCAAAATGGTTTAAACCACATATACTAGAGACCAAGAGCTTTGTAAGGAGCCAAAGAACACTCAATTTGGATAAATACACAAGGAGATATGACCTCTGCAAGTTTGAGGTTTAATGGAGACCTTCAGCAGGGGTGAAACTCGAGGACTCCCACTACTTGCAGAGAGTACTGCTCTCAACTCACAACTTCAATGATTATGAACATTGAGAGTATGACCGTAGACAACAAGATCTTTCCAATGAGCTATCAAACATGTAATTCGGATATATAGTGAGGGAGATACAAGCTCTGAAATCTCTGCATACAAAACTACAGCAGCGTAGAGATACACATATGACTCGCTTGGACTTCCCACAAGATCACGACGTCTACCCTCTTTTTATAGCATGGAGAACTTATCTAAAACCTTCCGAATACATCTAAATTCGTGGTAGAAACTTGGGTGGAGGTATTACATGACTCAAGTGCTCAAATAAGCAAAGTATTGATGGACTTTGAAAACTAGCCACATCGACCTTCCACTAGGACACCACTGCAGCTTCCTTGTGACTCACTAATTTGACTCACCATGTTCTAGAACTCACGTGGTATTTTGGCTATATTTTATGAATAATATGAGCCTTCTTGAAGTATTTGAAGACCTCCCAAAGGTATTTACATAATTTGAAACTTGTACCCTACATAAAACAAATGTTCGCAACAGTTTGCAACAACCATTTTGGCATAGTTTTTGCCTTCTCAATATCAACTCTCTCATCAACTAGTGCATCATGTAAATCTGCATCAGAAATGGAATGATCTGCATCATCACAAGAAACCTGCAAAGGCTGAGAAGTTGCCTCATTGGGACCAACACTAGACTGTCCACCTGTAAAAAGAGGCAGTAAAATATCATACATGTCTTTGGAGCTAAAAAATGTCTCCTTAGTACATGAAAGCAATGGCTGAATAGCATCTTCCACAAAAACAACATCACTGCTAACCAGAATGTGTTTATTCTATAGATGATATAGACGATAGCCTTTAATTTCAGAAATGTACCCAACAAAAATACATTTTACTACTTTATCATCCAATTTTCTGTGATGTTTTTAGGCACTAATGCATATGCCAAACAACCAAAAACACGCAGATGAGAAACAGATGGCTTGCGATCATGCCAAGCCTCATATGGAGTGATAGACTGCAGTGCTTTAGTGGGACATGTGTTCAGTACATATGCTGCACACATGATAGCCTCAAGCCAGAAACAATGTGGTAAAGTCTGACTATTGACCATACACCTCGCCATCTCCATGAGTGACCTGATCTTTTGTTCACCAACTCCATTCTGTTGAGGTGTAAATGACACTATACACTACTATTTTATCCCACATTCATCCAGAAATGCATTAAGATCAGAAGACATATATTTCCCCCCTCGATCAAAACGAAGGGTGCCCATTTTACATGCTAACAGATATTCAGCCAAAACCAAAAACTATTTGATGCACATGAACACTTCGGAATTTTCCTTCAATGGATATACCCATGCATGCCTAGAAAGATCATCGATGAAAGTCACGAAGTAAAGATAATTCCCAAAAGAAGGTGTCTGCATAGGACCACAGACATCATTATGTACAAGCTACAATTTCTGAGTAGCCCAAACTGAACCATCTTTTGGAAAGGACGAACACTGCATTTTGCCCAAAATACAGCCTTCACAAACATGTTTTCTAGGGGCCTCAAGTTTGGGCAAAGAGGACACCATTTCATATTTTTGTAGGCATAGCAAACTAGCACAATTCAGATGAACAAAGTGTGCATGCCAAAGCTTTGCATCTGACATAGCCTGAGAATCATTTATTGCACATCCCAAATCATTTATAGATCTTTCATAGTCTATGAGCTTATACAGCCCACAACATAAAATGCCAGACGCTATAATTACATCACCATTTGACAGATCATGAACCGTACACCTATCATCAACAAATTTCACAACCAAGCCAATATTGGCTAATGCAGAAACTGATAACAGGTTCTTCTTGATCCCTAGCACAAATAAAGCATCTGACAAAGTGAAACAACTACCATTAACAGTAGTCAAAATGATCTTATCAACTCCCATAACAAGATAAGAGGAGTTGTTGGTGCATGTAACAATATTCCCTGTAGGGGCAGGCTCGAGTGAAGAAAAGAAATTGCGATGCGAGGTAATATGTTTGGTCACCCCACTGTCAAAATACCAAACATCTGAGTCTATTGCACACATGCACTGCTCATGAGAAGATGGGTCAAAACTATAGACAATAGTAAATGCCCATTCTTCTTCTTCCACAAGATTAGTAGACTCTGTTTTTGGTGTAGAGGCCTCTGCAACAACCATTCTAGCCTCTTTCTTCTTTGCCTCTTTAGCATCGAGTTTTGGAGAGTTCTTTATGATATGATCATTCCCTTTACACTACTTACAAGACAATTTCTGCTCTTCTGATTTCTTGTCATCTTTATCTTCCTTCTTCGAATGTGCAGAATTAGAAGATTTCTGCTTACTACTTGAAGAGCTCCATCACTACAAGGAATACGGGCGTATAGCGACGATTAAGGGGATAGAATTTTGTCGCTATAAAATTGCAACATGCGTCGTAATGAGCGTCACGCGTGGACCATCGAGTAAACGAGGAAACAAACGATGTTTTTTGCGACTTGTTGTGCGACGAGTCTGCGACGCTCCCATACTCCATCGCTAACATGACGGTTTTAAATAGCGTTGCATACGCGCGCTCAAAACATGTCGCTTATGCGACGGTCTATTGATGGAAAAAAATTAAAATGTTGGAGGCTCTTTGATTTGCATTTTCACACATCTGATCGAAGAGCTCTCCAACGTCCGCAATTGCGCTGCGCTTACAAGCTGAAGCAAGTATATGCACAATTGTTGTTTTGCCTAAGCTCTCTCTTATTGTCTCCCTCTGTCTCTATTTCTCTCTTTCTACATCTTTCTCTCTTTGAATTCTCTCTCTCTTTATCTTCTTTCTCTCTTTATTGCAGGTTATTCAAGAAGCTAACCAAGCAAAAAGTATGGCTAACTATTGTAAGTACAATTTCTATTCTTTGTATATCATTTGAATTGTGTTATTTTCATTAGATAGCATACTCACACTTATTGATATGCACTTATGCACTTATACATGATGAAGATGCACTTTCACACATATACACATATACACATGCACATACACACACATATATACACACAGATATATGTGCATATACACTTAGACATACACACATGCATATGCACAAACATTTCTACAACCACATAAAAAGACTTACATGCATGCATTATTGCATATATATATATATATATATATATATATATATATATATATATTTATATATATATATATATATATTTATATATATATACACACACATACACACATTAACATATACGCAAATACATGTATATGCACATCCACATGCATGCACATGGATGCAAATGGAAATGCATCCACATACACATGCATGTGGAATACATATACACATGCATATACATACATTATACACATATATACACATATACATGCACATATGTACACACACATATACACATGCACACACACATGCACATACCTACATATACACATATACATGCACATACACACATATACACATAGGGTTACACATATACATGCACATACATATACACACATATACACATGCACATGCACATACTCATACACACATATACACTTACACATGCACATGCACATGCACATACACATACTCATACACACATACACTTACACATGCACATGCACATACATACATATACACACACATAAATTTGCACATACATACATATACACACACATACATATACACTTAGGTACACATATGAATGAATTATATAATTAAAGTATCAAAACACATATACACATGCACACACACATGCACATACCTATATATACACATATACATGCATATACACACATATACATGCACATACACACATATACACATAGAGTTATACATATACATGCACATACATATACACACACATACACATGCACATGCACATACTCATACACACATATACACTTACACATGCACATGCACATGCACATGGACATACATACATATACACACACATACACATGCACATACATACATATACACACACATACATATACACTTAGGTACACACATATGAATGAATTATATAATTAAAGTTTTAAGACATATATACACATGCACACACACATGCACATAGCTACATATACACATATACATGCACATATACACATATACACATAGAGTTACACATATACATGCACATACATATACACACACATACACATGCACATGCACATACTCATACACACATATACACTTACACATGCACATGCACATGCACATACATACATATACACACACATACACATGCACATACATACATATACACACACATACATATACACTTAGATACACACATATGAATGAATTATATAATTAAAGTATTAAAGCACATATGCACATGCACACACACACATGCACATACCTACATATACACATATACATGCACATACACACATATACACATAGAGTTACACATATACATGCACATACATATACACGCCCATACACATGCACATGCACATACTCATACAGACATATACACTTACACATGCACATGCACATACATACATATACATGCACATACACATGCACATACATACATATACACACACATACATATACACTTAGGTACACACATATGAATGAATTATATAATTAAAGTATTAAAACACATATACACATGCACACACACATGCACATACCTACATATACACATACATGTACATACACACATATACACATAGAGTTACACATATACATGCACATACATATACACACACATACACATGCACATGCACATACTCATACACACATATACACTTACACATGCACATGCAGATACATACTTATACACATACATACACATGCACATACATACATATACACACACATACATATACACTTAGGTACACACATATGAATGAATTATATAATTAAAGTATTAAAACACATGCTTAATATAAACAATAATAACAATCAATAGAACAAAACTCTTCATTACTCAAATACCATACATACAATTCAAAACATAACTGAAATGAAAAATATATAGATTATATATATATATATATATATATGTGTGTGTGTGTGTGTGTATCAATGTTAATACATAAAATACACATAATATGCATGAATGCATATACACAAATAAACATACACACACATATAAACATACCTTCATTGAATGTTTTGTCAATTCTATCATATGTTCAATTTGAAAATGTGAGAAGCAGATTTATAATTGCTATTCAAAGAATTTGGCACTGTTGATAGACCATACCTTTGTGCATGCGATTTATCCAAGTCACCATCATATGGCCTATAAAGAGTGCCAAATTCTTTGAATAGCAATTATAAACCCGCTTCTCACACTTTCAAACTGAACATATGATAGAATCGACAAATCATTCAATGAAGGTACATACTTCATATTCTCCAAAACAAACAATCGTTTACCAAAACAATCAAATTTTTTGCGAATATTTTGAAAGATGCACATAGGCATACACATATATATAGTTACAGGTTATTATCTGAAACGTTTTTACCAAGTCAGAATATTCTTCCTACCTCACATGATGAAATGAAGAAGATAATCAACAATCTTTGTATAGATTATCAATGTATACATGCATGTCCTAACGATTGTATTTTATATAGAGGTGAATATGCAGACTCTTAGACATGTCCCAAATGTCAATCTCCTCGATATAAGGGCAGAGAAGGTAAAATCCCAAAAAGGGTATAAAGACATTTTCCATTGGCTCCACGGATTAGACATATGTTTCAAAGCCCCGAATTATCAAAGCTTTTGACTTGGGGACATGATCACAAAAGTACTGATGGAATAATCAGAATCCCTCATGATAGTGTTTCTTTTCAGCAGATTGATTCTACATGGCCTGAATTTGCACAAAATCCACAGGATCTAAAGTTAGGAGTTGCATTAGATGGGGTAGTCATAAACTACAATATTCCGCCATATCTTAGCATTAAAAAGGAACATTTAATGCTTTCACTTTTAATCCCACACAAAAGACAAGTTAAAGATGTGAATATATATCTTGCTCCTCTCATTGACGATCTTCAAGAGTTATGGAGAGGTATTAATGTCATTGATGTATCCAAAAGCATGAATGAAAGACATATTACGGTTTGTGGTATTGTGGCTTGGACTATTCACGACTTTCCAAGATATGGTGTTTGTTCAGGTATTGATGTAATTTTTTTATTCAATATGCATGTAAATAAATATGATTTAATATAATTATATTTTTATCATTTTCATGATGCAGGAATATCTACTAAGGATTATAAAGCTTGTCCATATTGTGGTGATTGGTTGAGATCAATCTATAGTAAGAATCTCAACAAAAATATTTATCTTCGACATCGATGATTCTTGCCTGATGATCATCCATTAAGATCTAAAAGAGAAGCGATACATTTTAATGGAAAGCTTGAAACGGGTCAGTGTCCAAAACCTATGATGCCTATGGATTGGTATAAAAAATGGAGAGATGGACCTCTGATAGATCAAGAATAAAAAATCTTTAGTGATGATTCAGATAATGAGTATGTGAATAGAGGTAAATGAAAATTGGCACTTGCAAAGAATATATCAATATGGTATTCTTTGGAGTATTGGAAAGAGTTAAAAGTATGCCATCTTCTTGATCCTATGCATATATTCAAAAATATTGGTTATTCACCATGGCAGCATCTTCTTGGACTAAAAGATACCACAACATCAAGGAATGATTTGACAGATAAAAAATCCAAACCAAAGTTATGGCCAGTTTTTTATAAACATCGACAAGAAACGACTTATGCACCTGCTCCTTGGGTACTTACAACAAAAGAGATATAGACTATCAACAATAGAATTCAATTGATTAAGACTCCTATAGGATATGGAGCATCTTTTCAAAACATGTTTACTATGGATGATAAGAGCTTATCTGGGTTAAAGACCCATGACTGGCATAACTTTTTGAAACATATTTTACCTTTGGTTATCGATGGATGTACAATGAAAGGAGTATGAGATGTGATCTATCGTCTTGGATCACTTATAAGGTAATTATGATACTTTTATATTTAATATGTATGAATATTGAATATCTTTTATTTTTTAATTAACTTCTTTATAATTGTTTTTATGATATGTATAGGTGGATTACATCCAAAGAGATTGACAAAAACTCGATCCCACAAAAAAAAAGTGAATGCAAAGAGCTACTATGTTTGATGGAGAAAGTACTTCCTACTTCATTTTTTGATATTCAATTTCATTTATTAGTCCATCTTGTAGATGAAATAGAGATTGCAGGTGTTGTCAACACTCGATGGATGTTTTGGGTCGAGCGATTTATGGGAATATTAAAAGGTTATGTGCGACAAAGAGCAAAACCAGAAGGATCCATGGCAAAGGGTTGGATGCTTGAAGATTGCATGTATTACGTTAGTGAGTACCTTGAAAGAGTTCATGAAGAAGCTCCACGTGCATGGACCAACGAGTCTTCTTCAAAAATAACAGATGATTTATTATCAGGTAAGGGGGCTCCATTCTTATTTACATTTCATGAAAAAATAATGTTTCTACTTTTGTAGCATATAATAGCGAATGCATGCAAGCATTACTTAGCGAGTACGAGGAACTTCAAATGCTCCGAAGTAAAAGGCGAAAAAACAAAAGATATAGACGTAATCTCGATAATAATGAGATTACACATATATCTTCTTTGATGGATTGGCTATATAGTCGTTTGCAACACGCCAACACAAATAATGAAGAAATAGTAGATGAGCAAAGAGAGTTAATGATAGGTTGTGAACGAAAGGTAATTTTATTAAAATAATATTTTATTTTTTTCATATATGTATGTTAGTTTCTATTTACTGATTGAATGTATTTTGCAGGCTCGAATGTTCACTAATATGTGGGCTTTTGGACATCATATTAGAATCAAAGCCATTGATTCTTTACGTAAAATAGAGGATTCTAGTATTGTTGCTTCTTTCAAGCAACTATAACATGCTAGCTCAAAAGACACGAACCTTATAGATAGCAAACTTGGTTACGTAGGAACTATTGTTGGTATCTACAAAATTTCATTTCGTACATTCAAACAGGTAGAAAAAAGTTTATATTTTTTTTGATAGAGTTAGTTATTTTTTTAAGCACCTAATAATGGGTTTTTGTTGTTATATATTTTGATAGGTCATTTTGAAGGTTGACTGGTTTTGAGCCGAGTATAAAGGTAGTATTTCCACATTAAGAAAGGAATTATCTGGGTTTTGGGCAATTGATTCTTGCAAGGTAATGCGATCTACTAAAGAACCATATATTCTTCCTAGGCATATTAAACAAGCATTTTTTTATAAAAACCTAGATGCTCATCCTTGGTGGCAAGTCAATCATGTGCAACCTAGAGGTAGGTCATTGTTTGAACAATTTATTGTTAGAGAGATGGAAGAAAGTCCTCTTGATGATTCAACATCAGATACTAATATATCAACATCTGAAATAGAAATTAGAATCATTATACGTGATAATGATACTAATCTTTTTGACGAAGAGGATAATTCTCTACATGCTAATTCTACTGATGAGGAAGAGGAATTACCAGAAATAGATATTAATCCATCAATAGATGATGTGAGTCATGAGAACATAGATTTAACAATAGAAGAAATAAATGAAATCAATAAGGATAATGAAGATGAGACTATATTGATGTCTTACCAAAATGATGGCAATAATGAAAACATATGAGCAGATTAGATAGTTAATTCTACTCTAGTTATCGATCAATAACTTGACGCTTTTGAACGGATATCAAATAATATATTTTTTTATTAACTTGAATAGTGATGAATCCTACTAGAGAGATGAAATCATGTTCTTTTAAGTTAGAACATGAAGCTCGGGGGTATGCCTAATTATTTTATATTTAGTTTTATGTTCCAGGAGCAAATTTTTATAATGTATGTATGCATATGTGTGTGTATTCATGTGTATTATATGTATACATATGTTAGTATGCATATATATGTATTTCATGTATATGTATGTGTTTGCATGTGTGTGATATATGTATACATGTGTTAAATATGCATATGTGTATATATGATATGCATTTATGTAAAATATTCATGTATTCATGTAATATATGCAAGTGTTTATAATTGGGTACATGTATATATGTATATGTGTCTATGTGTAAATATGTACATGTAAATATGTATGCATGTATATATATGTTTATATGTGCATGTAGGCATATATATGTGATGTGTACATGTATATATGTATATATGTCTATGTGTAAATGTGTACATGTAAATATGTATGCATGTATATATATATATATATATATATATATATATATGCATTTAGGCATGTATGTGTGATGCATAATATATCTAATCCATTTTATATTTATGTATGTGTATCTACATGATGTGTATATATCTTTATATTTATTATGATCCTCCTTGATTCGAGTAGCTATATATAGAGGCATAAGGTTGGGAGGAGAGACATCTCTCTAGTAGGACGTCGGAGGAATAGCTGCAATGTGTACATATACTTCAAGCATATGGCTAAAAGGTTGAATTAGAGTTTTTAAATTAGGGGTTTTAAAACCCTAATATCGAAATTAGTGTTTTCAATTTAGGATTTTTGAAATAGGATTTATTTATTTATTTATTTATTTATGTGTATGCATGTGTTGTGTATGTATGTGTATCTATATGTGCATATGCATGTTTGTGTGTGTATATATGCATGTGTATATGTATATATGCATGTAAATATGATTATATGATTCTATGTGTGTGTACATATGATTATGCATGTGTATGTGTATGTGAGTATGTGTACGTGTATGTGAGTATGTGTATGTGTCTATGTGTATTCATTATATGTGTGTAACTACATGCATGCGTATGCCTGTGTAAAAATATGCACGTATGTTTGTGTATGTATAAATGTGCATGTATGTGGATATGTGTGTAAATGTGCATGTATGATGTATATGTGTGTGTATGCGTGTATTTATACCTCTAGTCTCACTCTTTTCTCTCTCTCTCTCATATACATACATACATGCATAAACACACATAGTCATATCCGCATATATATACATAAAAGCAGTGCATACCGTGCATTATTGCGACGATGAGCCATAAGTGTCCACATCACTTTTAGACGCCAGTTAAGCGACCATCCTGTCCCAAACTATGTCTCAAGTGAACTAAGTACATAGTTTTTATCCCTCTCATCATGCTCACTACAAAAATAAAAAAGAATAATGTAAATAAAACATAAGATATTTATTTTAATTTATATGTAAAATTTTTACTTACTTCCATGGTAAGAGGACAAAGCGCAGGTAAGAGTCGCATAGTGCCCACATTCTTCTCTTGAACTCCAATCCATTCCCTATGTACACAATGTTCCCCTCTGGCTCTATATCGCACTCTAGTCCTAAGGTGCCTATGCATGTCCTCATAGGCAACTCTGCTCTGCTATCACGATTTGGAGGTGGTATAGGTGTCCTAAAAATAGATAGATAAAAATAAATAAAAATATGTGTTATAATATCATTAAAAAAGTTTATAAAAAAAACATACCTATGAGCAGATAGCTCTCTTACTGCATGTGGAGCCACATAAGAGCCCTCCTCTGATCGTTGGGTAAGCATCCGGATTGTACAGTCGAGCTCCTCATCAGACATCTCTGAGTAATCACGCATGATGGCCCCTAGAGTATCAGACGGAACTCTTGTGCTCATCACACTTTTTATGAGAGTGAGTTATTCCTTTCTCTCTCTACTAGGATCCATAATACCTAACCTATAAAACTAAATGGTTAAAAATCAATATATATACGTGTACATATGTATGTGTGTATGCATTAAGTATGTTATGTATGCATATGTGTGTATGTATGTGCGCGTATGTGTGTGTGTTTGTGTGTGTGCATATGTATGTGTGTGTATGCATCATTATGTGTGTATGTGTCTATGTGTGTGTGTATATGTGTGTGTGTATGTGTGTGTGTCTATGTGTATGTGTGTGCATCTATGAGTGTGTATGTGTTTATGTGTGTGTATGTGTCTATGTGTGTGTATGCGTCTATGTGTGTATGTGTATGCATGTATGTATACATATGTGTGTATGTGTGTGTATGCATTATGTATGCATTATGTATGCATATGTGTGTTTATGCATTATGTATGTGTATGTATGCATGGATGTATGTATGTATGTATGCATATGCATATGCATTATGTATGTATATGTATGCATGTATGTGTATGTGTGAGTATGTCTCTCTATGTGGGTGTGTATGCATATATGTGTGTGTATGTGTGTATGTATGTGTGTATATGTGTTTGTATGTGTGTCTACATGTGTATGTCTGTGTATGCATCATTATGTGTGTATGTGTCTATGTGTGTATGTGTGTGTATATGTGTGTGTGTGTGTGTCTATGTGTATGTGTGTGTGTCTATGAGTGTGTATGTGTTTATGTGTATGTATGTATCTATGTGTGTGTATGTGTCTATGTTTGTATGTGTATGCATGTATGTATGCATATGTGTGTTTATGCATGTGTATGTGTGTGTATGCATCATTATGTGTGTATGTGTCTATGTGTGTATGTTTGTGTGTGTGTATATGTGTGTGTATGTGTATGTGTGTATGTGTCTATGTATATGTGTCGCTATGCGTGTATGAGTGTGTATGTGTTTATGTGTGTGTATGTGTCTATGTGAGTGTATGTGTCTGTGTGTGTATGTGTATGCATGTATGTATGCTTATGTGTGTATGTGTGTGTATGCATTATGTATGCATATGTGTGTATGCATTATGTATGTGTATGTACGCATGTGCATTATGTATGCATGTAAGTATGTATGTATGCATCTGCATATGCATTATGTATGCATGTATGTGTATGTGTGTGTATGTCTCTCTATGTGTGTGTGTATGCATATATGTGTGTGTACGTGTGTGTATATCTGTCTGTATGTGTGTATGCATGTGTATGTGTGTGTATGCATCATTATGTGTGTATGTGTGTGTGTGTGTATATGTGTGTGTATGTGTGTGTGTGTGTCGCTGCAATATTAGAAAATAAAAAGTAAAAAAAAAATTGCTTTCCTTATAATAAATGACAAAAGTAAGAGATATGGACTTCTCTCTCCTCTTGCCAGAGAACAATCATGGAAATGTGTGCATACATGACTATAGTCTAGAGCAAAGGAAAATAGAGTACCTGAAAAATCACATGAACTTATGAGTACGTACTCCCTTCTTTATATAGATGAGAGTAGCCAACCATAGCCCACATTTTCCCCTAGATAACTGATCCATGCAGCCTACAATAACTCCTCTTTAACTCAACAACACTCCAACAAGAAATTAGGCGTGGGTTTTTCTCTATTTGTTTTTCCCAAAAATTCACTCAACCATTCAGTTAATTATTTACTAGACCAAAGACTTTAGATTTAAATACAACCTTTCACTTCTTTTTTATTTATTTAATTACTTTAGAATAAATACAAACCTTTAGAATAAAATAAATTAAACTCATCAATTATTTTAAATGTATACATAACCTTAGTGTTAAAATATCAATTAATATTTAACATATTTAATTAACCATTTATAATTAAAATATTTGGTAAGGTTCCATTTAATATATTTTATCCTATTTATAAACTCATTTAGTGACTAAAACCTTCTTAATTAATATCTTAGCCATAGGTTAACCCTTCAACTAACTTCAAACCATGTTAATTAACCCTAATTAACCCTTAAACTAATCTTCTAACCTTCCATAACCCTCTAGGTTTGATAAAAAACCCTTAATTAACCTTGAAATTAAACTAGAACCCTATAAAACATGATCAAAACCTACAATTGATCCTTAAATACCCTTGCATTTACTTTCAAAACATAGACAAACCCTTAACTAACCCTTGATATTACATCTATACCCATAACTTCATTAGAAAACACCTTGGTAAATACTTCATATCTTTGCATTAGTCATCAACTTCTTGTCCTGCAAAAATGAAATTCAAACATTAATCAAAGTTTTCATAATTTAACCAAACTTATATCAATCAATCAATCTTTTAATTTTAGTAATATTTTAAGAGTAGCAAATTCTTTCTGACACCGCAAGAGAGAGAGAGAGAGAGAGAGAGAGAGCGAGAGAATTCAAAGAGAGAAAGATGTAGAAAGAGAGAAACAGAGACAGAGGGAGACAATAAGAGAGAGCTTAGGCAAAACAACAATTCTTTATATACTTGCTTCAGCTCGTAAGCGCAGCGCAATTGCGAACGTTGGAGAGCTATTCGATCATATGCGTGAAAATGCTGATCGAAGAGCCTCCAATGTTTTAATTTTTTTCCGTCAACAGACCGTCGTGTAAGCGATGCTACGCATCGAGTTGGCATCGCATAAGCGACATGTCAGTAGCATCGTTTATACGACGGTGCAAAACGTCGCTAATGTGATGCAATGAAAGCATCGCTTATGCGACGCTATTTAAAACTGTCATGTTAGCGATGCTGTATGGGAGCATCGCAGCCCCGTCATGCCACAAGTTGCAAAAAACGTCGTTTGGTTTGTCGTTTAATCGACGATCCACGCGCGATGCTCATTACGATGGATGTTGCAATTTTATACGGACAAAATTCTGTCACCTTAACCGTCGCTATACGCCCGTATTCCTTGTAGTGTTACATGCATACATAATGCACATGCATAGATACATTCTCATATTTATTTCCTCATTCTTTTTTTGAGAGATAAAGCTACAAAATCATTTAGATGGAATAACTCCTAACTTGGAGGATAACGTTTAGGTAAAGCTAAGTTTGAATTTGAATTCAAACTTGGAGGCAAAGCATCCATAAAAAGGGGATTGTAATCTCGCAGTCTAGAGCCCCAAGAATTGAGCATATTGTTGATCCTTTGATGTAGATGAGAGGCTTACACTATAGCCTAGTCCTAACACCATCATTGAGCATCATATTCATGCCAATGATCATGTACAACATTGTCATATAATACATTATATCATTGATCATCTCTATTGGTCTCTCTATCATTGTCACTCAGAATAGTGTATTTGTCTTGCTCATATCGCAGTGATTCCTCCACCAATTTTAATCTTCTATAGCTCATTGGAACAAGCTCAAAGTTTGAAGAAATTTCAATCAACCAATTGGGAGAAAATCTGTCAAAGTTTGAAGAAATCGCATTCAACCAATTTCATTCTCTAACAAAATCTGTCAAAGTTTGAAGAAACTTCATTCAACCAATTGGGAGAAAATCGTCTCGAAGTGGTCACTGCTCATTCTCTATAGAGTTCCTTAAAAGTCGGGGTTAAGCTTCCACTTGCTAAAGACATTACTCAGAGTATAGCCTATCATTTTAAGTGATTCCACTTGGAATCATTATCTCTCTAAGCTAATTAGATACCCTGAGAAGGAATGTTTCTAATTCCTACTGTAGTGTGAGTATTGAGCATAACATACAACAAGTATCAAGACCAAAATATTTGATCCTATTATTTGAAGTATCATCTCCAAAGCACGTAGGCACATATTTAGTGTCATTGGAAAGCTTAAAGGGCCTACAACTCAACTGTGAAGTAAAATAAGGTAGGTACTAAGCATGGATTAGCAGTACCAACTCATTTCTTGAAGTATCCATCCATCTTTCCCAATAGTGGTATCAGAGCAACTTGAGGTAAAATGGGAGATGGTTTCCTTTTTTTATTGATAAATTGGACAGGACCAACTACCAAGTATGGTCCTTGAGGATGAAGACATACTTGCAAGGAAGGAGTCTCTATGCATACATAAGGACAACCTACAAGAGAGGAGCTTGAAAGACTCAACTCATGGTGTGCCAAAGATGCATTGGCAAGGTCATATCTTCTTAAATCTATCTCTGACTTCCTTCTTCCACATATTAGGAACTGTAAAACATCCCAAGAGACTTGGGATACATTGTCTTCTTACTTTTCTTCCAACACAAGGGCTAGAAAGAACCAATTGCGGATTGAGTTTACCACTCAAAGGAAGCAACCCAAGCAAAGCATTTCAGAATATGTGACCAAAGTCAAGGATATAGCTGACCAATTGGCAAGCATAGTAGAAGCTATTGAAGAGGAGAAAATTGTGTGACAAATGATCAATGGCATCAAGATAGATGACAAATGGGAAAGCTTCACAACTACTATGGACTTATACATGGACATGCAGATTCCAGATCTTACCACACTCATGGGGCAAATCTTTACCCATGAAGCAACAAAAATGGAGATTCATCAAGAGGTAATAATTCTTCTGCTCCATACACAAATAAAGGAAAGATTAAAGACAAAGGAAAGAGCAAGAAATTAGAGGATGAAGGTACTACTTCTCAAGCGAATTATGCAGGAAGAGGTAGGAACTCAAGAGGTAGGGGCAGAGGAGGTAAGCAAGGTAGGGGGAGACCTTTCAACTCTTCACCATGTAGTATTTGTGGTTGACCTAACACACCACATATGCTTGTTACATGAACTTCAAGAATACAAGAGGTAGAGGTTTCCAAAGAGGTGGTTACACACAATCAAGAGAAAGGTTCAACCATCATTAGAGCTACAACAACAACTACAACAATACCTACCAAGGAGCCTACAAATCAAGAAAAGGCTACAACAATTACACAAAGGATCAAGAGGATTCTCTTCTGATTATGAACATGACTTCAAAGCAAGGTATGAATGATAACCATCTCTTCTATATTGACTCAGGATGCTCAAACCATGTGGCAAGCAATGTAGCTCTTCTCTCTGACCTTCAGGAACCTAAGGGAAAGCACCAAGTGCAGATAGGTGATGGCACCAAGCATTCAGTGGTCAAGGTAGCAAATGTTAAAACCTCTGATGGGAATAGAAATCTATTGAGTAGGGTTCTATACGTACCTACGATTACCAATAACTTGATGAGTGTTGGATAGATTGTGGAAAAGGGTTTGCAGGTTAGGTTCAACAAGTATGGAGCATTTGTGGAAGATCCCCAACATGGATTCAAGAGAATTGCAAAGGGCAAAAAAATAGGTAGACTATTTACATTTGAACTTGAAGATACAAGGAGTATTGCACTATATAATTACGAAGATCAAACATTGTCAGAGCTTGAGATTTGGCATAAGAGATTAGGGCATATTGGTGAGAGAACCTTGAAAAAAATATGTAGAGATTGTTGAGATATCAAGATCAACATGTGATTATCCAGGATGACACGTACCAGTTTTTCGTTTCTCTCACATGTGGTCACGTTGGTATATGTCAGGGATACTTCATTGAGCTTTATTAGATTTATCTACCGAGAGTGATGGCACATTTGTTCCTTGCCAGCTCACTCATTCATTGACATTAGGTTACTCCTTATGTACTAATCTTTATATATTGCACTCGTATTCTTGTTTTAGGTCATTCTCGTACATTCCTTTTTATGTAATAGAAAAAGAAGAAGATTATTCTTCCTTGCCTCAATCTTTGTGTGTGCTTCTCCTTGAGAGTAAGAGTGTGTGTGTGAGCTCTCTTCCTTATCTCCTTCCTCGTGACATGGTATTAGAGCCAACGTGGCTGTAGAGAGCTCGTGAAGAAGGTGACGGTGAAGAGTATGCAACAAGGCGTGGAGAAAACATGATTCATAAATGACCTTCGTTTGATACAAAAATCGGAGTGAAGGTAGAAGACCTCAAAATATTTTCGAGAGTTACCCCTTTAGGGTCACTTGTTTTTGTCAGATCAAAGCTTCGGAGCCATCTCGACCTCCGTTTCGAGCCCACAAGGTGGGGCCCATAGAAAAACCAGGTCAGTTTCAGAAACTATAACTTGCATTGTGTTCGACAACAATCATATATTCGAGATCCAGAATTTCAAGCGATTTCGTGTACTGTTGATACACAAAAACTATCTTTTTCTGAGATCGAACTATCACATCATAGTGCAATAGTGCTCAAGTAGAAGTGCTGCTTGTAGTTTTGCTATGTTGTGAATTGCTGCAGAAATGGCAAACGTAGATGGAATGAGTCAGCTTATGAGCGATAAGCTGGACAAGAACAACTTCCATGCTTGGAGATTCAGAATGACGAATTTCCTAATGGGAAAAGGCTAGTGGAAGTACATCAAAGGAGAGAATGAAAATGCTCCGTAGTTATCAGAAAGGAATCGGACTGCAGATCAGGTAAGAGCATATGAGGAATGGAATCAAGGAGCACGAAAGGTAATGTACTGGCTATCTGTTAGCATACAGGATAGCATGATTGGACACATACAGGATGCCAATACTCCAAAAGAGGCTTGGAATAGTTTGGTCACATTGTATGAGACCAATATAAAGGCACAGAAATTGCAACTCAAGAACGAGCTGCATACATTGGAGAAGAACAGCATGTCGGTAAGTGACTATGCCTTGAAAATCAAAAGCATATGTGAGTCACTTGCATCTATTGGCGTGAATGTAGATGATGATGATAAGGTGGAAGTATGTCTTCATGGTTTAGGAGCTGCATATAAGCAGTTCAAAACTTCTATATAGACTAGGGAAAATATTCCAAATTTTGTTGATCTGGCATCTATGTTGATTATTGTGCAGCATGTCAATTTGGTAAACAGTCAAGAGCATCATTTCCACATGACAAGCATGTTAGTGAGAATGTACTAGAAGTAGTACATACAAATGTTTGGGGTCCTGCAAAGACCACATCTATGGGCGGTTGCAGATTTTATGTTACTTTCATTGATGACCCTACATGCAAAGTATGGGTATATTTCATGAAAGAGAAGAGCGAGGAGTTCACTCACTTTCAGAATTTTAAAGCTATGGTGGAAAAGCAGATAGGGAAGTACATTAAGACATTAAGATCTGATGGAGCAAGTGAATTTATGTCAAATGAGTTCAACAGTTTTCGAAAAAATTGCAGAAATAGCAAGAGCCTTGATGGTTGAGAAGAATATGCCTCATTGTTATTGGGCAGAAGCTATACATATTGCTGTATACGTCATGAACAGAACTCCGATTGCTGCTGTACATCAAGTTACACCTGAAGAGAAGTTTACAAGTAAAAATCCAAACTTATCACATCTGAAAGTTTTTGGCTGCATTGCATATGTACATGTTCCAGATGAGTTGAGGATGAAGCTTGATTCGAAAGTAGAAAAATGTGTCTTCATTGGATACTCCCTTGAGCAAAAAGGGTACAAATGTTATAATCCACTCACACGACAAGTGAAGGTGAGCAAAGATGTGGTATTTGATGAAATGTCAACCTTCTATGCAGATGCCAAAGAAGGACTGGATCTTGAACCAAATAACAAAGAAAATGCTGAAAAAGCAAGTGCAGAATATCAAGTTTTGAGTGGACCAAATGCATCCCAAGCAATAGTTCCAACTCAAATCCATGGAGTGGAAGATTGCGTGGAAATTTCAGTCTAGCAAATTCATCAAATACATCCAAAAAAGGTAAAGAAAAGCTTTTTGCTAGTAGTAAAACATGTGCAGGTTTTAAAGATGTTGATGGAGATTCACGCGGTTCAGAAAAGAGTCTTGATGAGGAACTTGGATTGCCCTCTGTGAAGACTCTAGGAGTAAGAAGGGCACATGCACATGATACAAGCAGAAGTGACCCAGGACCAAGAAGATCTGGGAGGATTGTTGCTCTAGCACGATGGTGAGAACCACGTTAAGAAGCTCCACCTCCTTAATGTCAATCCGCGGAAGAGATAGGAGTGATATGAAGATCGTGAATGTGAAATGAAGTGAGAGTGAAGGTGAGAAGCATAGAAATGCACACACACATACACACACACTACGAAGAGACAAGCAAGACACAATGGAAGGTGGGAAATTAGCTCTATTACTCAAGAACACTATTACAAGCTCAAAATAGCTCTAAGCTCACACTAACCAACATGAACCAACCTCAAAAATGAGCTCTCTAGCTCTTTTTATAGTTTCTAGATTAGTTTTGACCGGTTTCACATCTAGTGACCGGCCTAGTTAAAAATTAGGTCCTAGATGCTATTTGGAAGGGTAAACGATATCTAAAAATAACGAAAATTGGTACGCGCATTCTACCTAAGCTCCTCAAGCTCGAGGACTCCTCGGCTTGCACAAAATGGAGCTATGGATTACAAAATGGGGTTTTGTCTATATTACATATGTTACAAGAGTGATGAAAATCACTGTTGGATGTTTGAAGAGGTAATAAAAACATAATTGTTTAAAAAATAATCCGACTGGCCCCCTGCTCCGTCTTTACATGCTTCCATGTCGTCTGTGCCTCTGAGTGTGCCTCTGACTGCTTCCAACACCCCCCTCCCTCTCGCTTCTATCGTCCTCGACAGAACCTTGTTGTGCGGTCTGCCGGATGTAGTTTTGTAGGAGGTCGTGAGCGAGGGTGTGCTCAGATACTCGAATGCCTCGGGCGAGATCAGCCTCGAGCTTCTCCCAGCCTATCGGTTGCGGTTCGTCGGGTGGTGGGAGTTGATAATGCGTGGAATAAACCATTCGCTCACAGGCAAAAAGTTGCAATAAATGTGTGGGCCTGCTGATGAATACCTCGGAATGGTATTCCCAAAACCCGGTGGTGAACATCTCTTCAAAGGTTTGTTTGTAGCATGCCGGGAGGTATTTTATTCTACAGTGCCAGGCATAACACACCCGGAGCGATGGCGTTGTGCTCATGTCATATACTAGATCAAAGTTACCATGCTCAAATCCCGGGGTGTTTACATGCGGTGCCTTGACGCGTCGGAAGACTTTAAATATCATTTGCATCATGTCAAAGATTTTGACAGTCATATGCGCTGCAATATCATTCATATGCTTAAGGCGAGGGAGCCAGTGACGAATAGTAGCCATCATATAGCCAACAGTTGGCAACTCGGTAGGTGGCTTGAAGTAGGGGTAATTCAGCCAGTCTTGACACTGCCTATTGTTTTGTACTTTGATAGCGAATGCAGTCCAGGAGCGGCGTCGTGGTACTGGTCCCCAGCAAGGATTATACTTTAAATGTAAGGGCGCTTTCACCCATGTGCTCATCATTTCTGGGTACTTCTGGAGGAGGTCTTTGCGCCAATCAGGTTGATGGATTTCTCCTCTTTGCGCATTTGGTGGCAAGTCCGCCGGCTCGAATTGTGTAGCGTGCGTGGGTTTCATGCCGGTTTCTTTCTCTATAGCGAGCTGATATTCAGCCATTAACATGAAGTATGGCTTATACTCAGCCAAATGAGCAAAGAAGGGGGATTGTAAAATTCTCTCTTCAATCATGGCCATGGCATGTAACTGTGCCTCTACTCTGGCCGAATGTGTCGTTCCAAGTTCTTCGATCGTTTTCATCCACGCGGGGGTAGGAAGTTCATAGGTCATCTGGCCTTCGGCCGTGACGTGTCCGCCTGGGATGGGTATGGGCTCGTATGCTTCTTCAAACGTTTCCTCCACCGGAATGGTTATGTTCTCGTCGTCAGCTGGGATCTCCGGTGGGGAATCAGGCCGTGGTGGTGCTTCGTATACATCTATGCGTGATTGGAGAGTGGTTACCTGGGCCCGTAGTGCGTTGAGTTCCTCTATGAGTTCAGGAGAGGGTTCCACAGGTTCTGGTACTTCTGTTGCCACTGGTAGTTGTTGTGGTGCCGGTTCTCTGAGCTGTAGTAACTTGTGATCTTCTTTTAGCTTCTGATGCTCTTCGTTCATTCGATCATAGTCCTCTAGTAGTCGAACGTGGTCATCTAGCAACATTCGCATCGATTCAGATGGGATTGCCTTGAATCTGCTAGGACTTAATGGTTGTTCTGGATGGTCCAATGCCGCTTCCAAATTTTCTCTATTCTGCTCTTGGAGTCTCTGGTTCTCCTCTTTTGCTGCGGCTAAGTGTCTCCTGAGTAAGCCCATATTCCTTGTCAGCGTTGCGTTTCTAATTGTTTGGGCTCGAAGCAGGTTGTCCAGATCAGCAGTGGCTTCTTTTGTTTTCTCTTCACTTGCTAGCTCTAGCTTATGATATGCCTCTCTTAGTTCTTGGTATCGCGTATTTACAGAGGCATTCTCGATTGATAATGAATTAAGCTGCGACTGTAATTCATTTGTCGTCCTCTGCAGCTGTTGATAGTTGTTGCCAAGAGATGCGAACTCATCTCGTACTTGTGTCATGCATGTGAACATTTGTTGAAGTGCAGCGTCTATGGTTGGCGATAATAGTAATGGAGTGCTAAGTGAGGATGCAGTGGAAGTAGATGCAGTGGGAATGGGAAATGGGGTTGGGAAGGTGGATGCAGTGGTGATCGTGGAAAATTGTGACGTACCTAAATATGATGGTGCTGTGAGTGGAGTGGGTGCTGGTGCGGTGGGTGGTGAGATGTCCATGTCACTGGACGTGTCAAGTGCGGTGACTATGAAAAGTGGTGTGTATGTGGGTGGTTGTGTCGGTGTGAAGACGGGATTTACAAATGTAGAGTAATTTACAGGGGGAATGGTTGGAGCAGCTTGGTGAAAAGGGGAAATGGGGGTTATGGTGGGTTGAGGAGGTGAAACTGGTGAGAAGGTTAGTGGGGTTAGAAAGGTGAAAGGGTGTCTTAAAGGTGGGGGAAAGGATGGGAAAGGGTTAACATGTGGATGAGGTGGGGTGGGTACGGGCATGGTGGCCTGAATGGGTGGGGCAAAGGTGGTGGCTATGTTGCCGTGAACTGGTGTGGATGTGGGAGGAGCAGTAGGGGGTGTTGGAGATACAGGATGGGTTGGTGAAACATGAGGTGAGAGAGGAGTAGATGGTGTGGATGTTATTTCAAGGATAGTGGGAGTATGTACAACGGTAGTACGTGGTGGGGAGTCGACTAGGATAGCTTCTCTGGTGATGGATCTTTCCGGACGTAGGCGTGCATCTTGCGCTTGGTGGGATGATTGAGGACCTACCGGAACTCGAATGTATTCACCAGGCTTTGATAACAGGCGAACTCTGCGAGGGTCATATTGGGGGAGTGGCTTCCTTTGTAAATATCTCAATGCTTCGACCGGGCCGATGGATTGGACTAGTTCTCTAAACCCTCTGATATAGACTTCTTCAAACCCTCCGGAGATGAGTTCTTGTTCGATTATGGTTTGGCTCTCTTCTTCAGTCAATTTCTTCCGTGCCCAGACTTTCTCCATCGTACGATATAATTTCTTGATTGCCAGCGTGTATGCTGCTGCTTCGAAAGTTTCCTCTTCATGCGTGCTGGTATCGCCGTGTGCATCGGTTTGTTGGCCTTGGCCATCTGTCTGTTCGTGTTCTTGGGAATCATGCGTGCCCTGGCTGGCTTCATCGTCTCCTTCATCGTCATCGGTTGCTGTCCTTTCATCATCGGAGCTCGACACCACTTGTCCCTGTGGCGGATCCCGCGGTGTGGTAGGGTAACTCGGCCTTTCAAATTCTTGAGAAAAGAACTGTCCTTCTGAAAACTGGAATTCATTTGAGAATGCATCAGGCATTTCAAAATCGAATGTTGTGTTTATCGGTTCTGCCTCCATGTGTGGTATTGGGAAAGAAAAGGCTTCCGCACCAATAGTGGTGGGAGCTTCTGCTGTCGTGGTGGTGGGTTCTGTGGTTGTAGCTGCCTGAGGTGTAACGGTACTAGTAGTGCCCTCTGTTACCACTGGTCTAGATAACCGTATGCGAATAGGTTGTACTGTGGGAGTGGCTTCTGTCGGTGATTGCTCTGGGGAGGGTTGTGGTGATGGTGACTCTGGCACTTGAAGGCAAGGAATAGTGCCTCTCATGCGCTTACCTGCCCGTGCTCTGCTGGGCTTCCTGGCTTTCTTCGTCGTTCCTTTGAATGCCTTCAGCTCTTCTCCTGTTAATGCACGTTCAATTGGCAAGTCATAAGCCAAGCACATATAAACAATTCTTGTCAACGCACAACATCCATTAAGCACTTTCTTTCGTTCCCATCTGTGTTGCACCAAATACATTTGATCAATGATCCAGCTCGCCAGATCAACTGTCTGAGGTCCCGTACATGCCAAGTACAAACCAAACCATATTCTCTTATGTGGCATGGTAAATCTGTCCTGCGCGGTGTGGTCGTGATACGATAACAAGCTTGAAGATTTGGAACATAACATTCAACTCAAAAACTTGGTAGCATGAATGCAGATTGGTGATCTCTATCCCTCATTAACTTCTTCACCATGTTTTGATAACTTGCATAATTTGCTTGAGATAATGAATTATCGATGATATAGGTCATGTGGTACTTGCTCATATCATTCTCATGCATGGCTGCAAAGACTTGACAAATATTGTGTGCAATTTTTGTGTTAAAAACAATCGTGTATGGGAAAGCTTTTGGGTAGTGTCGACGCCTGGCATATGGGAGCATGGCGGAAGTACGTGGGGGCTGTTGCTAAAGAGGGAGATGATCGTGTCATGAAAGAGAACTACAGATTCGAGGAAGAATCAGGCAGTTGGCGATTGAGAGGAGTGATGATGATCAGAGAAGGGGGAGTCAGGAGGGGTGCGTTCAATTAACGGGAGACTTTTGACGAAGTGGAGCATCAAGATCTGCTGCATTTTTCAGAGGGAGCTGTTGTGTAGAAGAAAGCGCTTCATTGCTAATCAGATGGAGGATGGCTTCAATTTTCTGTAAGCATGCAACGAGACTCAGAAGGACATAGAAAGATCGACTACAGTACTGATATTCGATTTTTTCATGGGCGACTCCTTTAACGGGCAAGTCACGCAGACAGGACATCTATTCTGCTCTGAGGAGAAGGAGCAAGATTGGCTTGTGTGAAGGCTCTTATCAGATGTAGAAGGTTCAGATAAGAAACTCTTGATTTGCACTTACTAAATTACTTCTTTAGCCACAGGCAGACAGGACTCTGCGCGAAAAAGCAGCTATCAAACTCAAACGTGTTCGTATTGATAGTAAGTTTGCAATAAATAACCTATTAAATCCTTGTGCACGTTAATAAGAATGTAGTATGCATGCACACAGGCACTATGGCACATCTTATTACCTAATACTCATTTCTATGCTGTTTGACAAGTGTGTATCTGGATTAGAAAAATGAAAAACGCATTGATGGATTCCACTGTTTTGTGTTCATGTTCATACATATATTTTCACACTCATGAATACAGATCCTTCCACAGAGTGGCAAACTGACCACTAGGTAAATAATCAAGCCACATTTGTGCTATGTGGAGTACAGTATGTTTATGTGCTTCTTTTTATCTATTCTTATCTGTTCATGTTTTGTGAATTGATAAATATTGTTCCCAAATACTCTTCGGCGAGAACCTAGAAGCATGGTGAAGATACACTCTCCTATTTCAAAACTTTTGTGTTTGGTAGGAAGTTATGACTATGGGTATGTCATTGAGTGTTTGAGGACTTAGAAAGCTTGCTTTGGCTGCTTAGATTGTCAGCTAGGAGACATCTGTTCTGACATTTATGATATGTGGTACATTTTCTCCCTTTTTTTTTTAAGAGATGAGAACAAAATTTAAGAAGGGCTTATGGTTTTTGTACATCCAAATTTCAAGCTGTTGCTAACGGGATGCTCTATCAAAAACTGCATGTGCGTCTTTTGTGAGAGATTCTGGAGTACGTTTTCCTGTGTGGAAAGAATACATAGGAGAGTGAAAGCTGTCTTAGAGATGCTTTTGAGAAACTGTGTTATTCATGAGGAAGTTGAGTTTGCAGCACTGCTACAGCCCGTTCCGTGCTGTAAAAAAAAAAAATATATATATTAACCAGGAGAGGAGCCACAATCATTTGGTTGTGGGCCTGCGGGGTTCTCAAGGAGTTGTTGCGAAGGACGCAATGGCGATGCGGAAGTATCAGATAACCATTCCGCTAATCTCTAGCGCTCATTCCCGACGATGATAAGTACGATGGGGAACGCTACTTGTATGTTATCATAGCTGCTTTCTTTCAACAATAAGCTTTTGGCTATGACTCATGAGGTCGCAAGCTAAGCACGCATCGTCTGCAGCCTTTTTCTGTAGTCAAGCTTTATATTGTCATAGGACAATTAAGGACCATTATCATTAAGAGAACAAAGTTCCCATTAAGTACACGTAAGTTCTCGTGAACTCAGGCACTGTTTGTGCAGAAGGAAACTTTATGTTACAGATCAATTACCATCGCGGGGTTTGGGGTTTACCATAGCCCTGTACATTTTATGGGCTTTAACGTGATCTCTGAACGTTGATGTGCTGCCGGTCTTATGTGAATGCTTTTCTACAAACGTAAAAAGAACTCTTCTGCTTATGTGAAATGCAACTAGTGGTTCATGCTCTAAACTGTTGGAATGGGAGTTCCAGGAAGTAGCCTTACTCCAACATGCTTCTATGTTGTAATGTTCGCAAATGTTCGGGCATTAGCCTAGCTATTCCCATGGAAAGCATTAAGCTTTAAGAAATAAACTATCGACCATGGCTATATGAGCAAGCCTTGAAATTATTGATATGTCTGATTTTCTTTACTCATAAATTCACTCATAAGAATCCTACGGTTAGCCTCTTTGAGACTCGCTTTCCCCTCCTTGCCACGAACCCCTCGACATACCTGGTGAACCCGACGTGAAAGGAGGAGAGTGTAGAGATCCTGATCCTAGTTTAAAGAGTGGTGCAGTTGAGTGAGCTCATTGTGCTTGACCATTTATGGGCGACGCAACGATGGATGTTATAACCCAACTTCTGCGCTTTCAGCAGGACGAGAAAAGACGAAGTGCCATTCAGGCATTTCATGAGCGAGTAGTCAGAAGAAGTGGATATTTCAGTGGTAAAAATGTTACTCGTTTTTGCAAGGAATATGAATTGGAGGCACGATACCTTGGTACGGGTCTAACACCATTAAGTGATCAAGAATTAATTGACAATTTTGTATACGTTTCCGAATTACATTTGCGTGACCGACTAGTTGTGGATGCACCTCGACTAGTTATAGAAGGGCAAATAAGATGGTCACAATACAAGATGATACTCATAAGGATGTTTGCACTGGATGATGAAGATAAAGTGACTAGATCCACATTTCTAAAGTGGATACATAAACCAAAAGATCAATCTGTTCTAGATATAAAAAGAGAGTTTGATCAACAATTTGCAGATTTATCTGATTATGATAGGAGGGCTATGGATCAAGAAAAGGTATCCTTGTTTCTCCGGGCTATAGATTCGAAAGCCCGAGAAGAAATTTTCCCACAATTACAACAGATAGGAACTGAGTCTGGTCTTACCGAAGACTGGGGTAATGTAGATGAAGCTGTTAGGGGATATGTAGAAAAGCAAAGAACTTTGTCTAAGTTCATGCAAAGCTGGCATGATGATTTGCAAGAAGAACAAGCTCAGGCTGTTCAGCAACCTGTACAGAACCCTCAGGTAAACCTACCAATACCAAAGGATGTTGTGCCCACTAATACAATGGAAGATATGTTCAAAAAGTTTAGTGACCTTACGATTCAAAGTATGAAGCAGATGATTGAATCTCAATCTTTACAAGCACCGACACCTAAAAATCCAAAAGCTCCAGAAATTAAAAGATGTATTTGGTGTGACTCTTTAGAGCATAACAGATACTCATGTGAGAGCTTCAAAGAAGCGTTAGCAAAGAACTTGGTATTCGTTAAGGAAAAGATGATATATGATTCTAAGACTGGAGAAAAGGTAAACATTAATTTTGGTAGGGGAGGAATGAGAATATTCTTCCCTGGCACTTGTGAAAACGTTGCTTCAACATCGCATACGTATGCATGTCAGGTAGTTGACGAAAATAATGACTTAGAACCGTGGTCTAAAGTAATAAAGTCCTTAGACCGCGGGAAGATGCATCATGAAATTTTAAAGACAGCTAGTAATGAAATCCGAGGGGTAAGTGGATGGGATGATCCAGTAGACACTCTTTCGGTTGTTACATACCTATGCTCTTCGGTAGAGCATGAAGCAGTAGTGGAGGAGAAACGAAGAAGAACCAATGAGGGTGAAGAGGAGAAAAGAAGGACTAGGCGTCAAGTAGAAGCTTCACATGAACAACCTCAAATACCAAACCAAAGCCATCCAACACAAACAAACCAACCCACTCAAATAGATCCACCATTACAACCAACAATAATCCAACCAAATAAAATTCCGACTCAAGATCAAACTCCTACTTCTGCTGAGATGCCAGTCTCTACCCACGATAATATTCCTCCTCAAGATCAAGAAATGCAACCTGTGAAAAAAGGACAAGGAAAAGTGAGAAATCCCTCATATATGCTAAAATCGCATATAGAGCAAGCCACAAATCTTAAACAAGTTCTCGAAAAAAGAGTGCTCGATAGTGTAATCGAATTTACACTCGGTGAGTTACTGGGAATAGCAAAAAGAGAATTTCTAGAAGTAATAATTGACCTCTTAAGAAGAAAACGACAACCAATAGCTGACATGCAAGAGATTGAAAGAATGGATGAAGAGACTTCCGATCATACTGTGCAAGCGCAAGTTCAAGAGCTAAAAAATATACTTGAACCAATTGAGACTAATGTTCAACCGTGCGTGCATGAGGAAATATCCTTGGAAAAGAATTCTTCCGACATAACCCCTTCGAGTTATTACACTAAAGATCATTGGGCTCGAGCCACAACTGAGACGCTGGTAAGATTAGAGAAAATTAGCACTCCAGTTGTCGCTCTTATTGATCATGGATCTGAAGTTAACTTGATGTCCAAAGATCTCTATATGAAGGGGAAATGGCCAATAGACATGCAGCCTGGTTGGAGAATTAAGGCTGCGAACTCGATGCCAGGTGAGTTGTTTGGTGCATGCCCGCAGGTCCTAGTTACAATTGGAGATGTCAGTGATTATCAAAATTTTTTCGTACAAGATCATTCTAGTTACTCATTGATTCTAGGGCAGCCATATATTACTGCCTTAAGAATGGAAACAAGAGTCTTAGAAGATGGATCGGCTTATGCGCGAATCCGTAGTAAGGATGGGAAAAAGGCAGTTCAATTTATGACGGTATGTGTGGATCACATCAGGAATAGAACTTCTCTTCGGACAAGGCCTATTCCTGAAGAATACGAGGATCAAAGTTTTTAAAGGAAGCTTTCATAAGTCGGGACTATGAAAGCTTGAAAGGTGAAAAGATCCCGAATGTAAATATGTTTATATCAAGTTTTATAGCACTTTCTTCGACAAATTCATTTCAGTTTCGTGTTTTTTCTGAGTTAAAAAAGTGGGAAAAACAATACATAGTGGATCTTCAAAGAAATTTCCATGGATGTAGAGTGCTTAACTTCGACGAGGAAATCTCTGGAGTCTTTGATGAGATATCCTTTGCAGACACATTGTTTGATCTGCAAGAGTTAGTTCAAGGAAAAAGGAATGATTATGTGATCCAAACGCACTCTATTTCCATGTATAAGGAAATAGCAAAGTTTAAGCAAGATGAAATAGGTAAAGAAGTCTTTGTTGAAACAAAATACAAAACAATTGATAAAAAGATAAAGCCAGTCGCAGTTCCACTTCCTGAAGATAGTAATAAACTTATGGATGATGTAAAATCTCAGCCACCTCTCAGAGATAAGAGAAAAATAGGCCATGAATTCACTAAAGAAACTCTCGAGCAAATTCAATTAGGGAAAGATGGTTTCCTCAGCAAAAAAGAGAAGGATGTATTCTCTCGAATGTTATTTAAGCATGGAAAAGCTTTTTCTTTCAATGCCCAAGAAATTGGATGTGTAGATCCATCTGTGGTGACACCTATGATAATTTTCACAATTCCACATGTACCTTGGAATCTCAGACCGATTCCAGTACCAAAAGCTCATATTTCAAAGCTAATTGATCTGTTGAATGACAAAATTAGAATGGGGATTCTTGAGCCATCAAGTGCTCCTTATTCTAACCGTTGGTTTACTGTACCAAAGAAGAATGGGTCATTAAGATTTATCCAAGATCTACAGCTAGTGAATAAAGTGACAATTAGAAATATGGGAACTGGGCCTATTGTAGACGAATATGCAGAAGCTTTTGCAGGAAGATCTATTTATTCAATGGGAGATTTACACTCTGGATATGATCAATTCCAGCTAGCTTTCGAAAGCCGTGATTTGACGACTATGAGGACGCCACTTGGGCTTGTGCGCATGTGCACTTTGCCGCAAGGTGCCACGAACTCAGTGGCACACATGATGAATGGTATGCATAAAGTTCTTAGGGATTTTATTCCACATCTGACTATGCCATTCATTGATGATGTTCCTATTAAAGGCTGTGAAGAAAGAGATAGAGACGAGACTCTTGATGAGGATGGATGTAGGAATTTTGTTAAAAAGCACATAACTGATTGTGAATCCATTCTTAGTCGGCTGGAAGAGGTTCATCTGACATTGTCTGCTGAAAAATCAGTATTTGGAGTGCAAGAGGTTTTAATTGTAGGAAGTTTATGTGGACCTAAAGGAAGAAAGCCATGTCCAAAGAAAGTAGATGCCATCCAACACATGAAAGAGGTCTGCTCCTCGATCACTGAAGTGAGGAGATTTCTTGGGGCATGTGTTTTCTATGTTGTATGGATTCCCCATTTTGCCCATGTTGCTGACCCACTTTATCAATTGCTTAGAAAAGGGCAAAGATTTCAATGGAAAGATATCCATACTCAAGCTGTAAAAAAATTAAAGAAAGCACTTGCAGAAGCTCCATTGCTCAGAAAGGCTGATTATACTGATAATAAAGAAATTTATATCACCATAGATACAAGTCCGACAGGTATAGGTTGGGCGATTGGCCAAGAGGATGATGAAGGAAAAAGATATGCAATTCGTTTCGGAGCTAAAGTTCTAAATGTTCGCCAGAGAGGTTACCCTCAAATTAAGCGGGAGCTTTGGGGAATAGTGACTGCGCTAAAAAATGATAAAGAATATCTGATTGGGGCAAATGTGGTAGTAGAAACAGATTGTTTACCATTGTTGGGAATGATTGTGAATTGTTCCACTGCAGATATTGCCATGTTAAGATGGATAGCATATATTAAGTCGCTAAACCCCGAGTTTGTTCATATAGCTGGAAGGAATAATGTGGTGGCTGATATGCTATCACGAGCTATATATGAAAATGAAGATTTGATGACTTCTAATGATGAAGAGATAGGTCTGGACTTTTATGCTTCACATGTACATAATCTAAGCCTAAATGAAGCATCTACTGGACTAAATAGAAAAGAGCCTAAGCGTCAAAATGAAAGGCTTGGAATTTGTACTGAGTCTTCAAAGGAAGTTCAATATAGCTTAGGAAGAGGGAAAGATAACAGATGGGTAGAAGAAGAACCTTACAAGATTCAAATAGGAATAACAGAAAGATTCGATGAAGACGAATATGAAAATGAGTGGAAGGAAATTGGGAGATATTTAAGTATGAAGTGTCCTGATTTTAGTTGGAGCAAAGAGAAATTTCGTACCATTCGAAGAAAGTCAAACATTTATTTCCTGAAAGATGGATTACTCTGGAAGCGAAGCATTGGAATGGGAAAGATACCCCAGCGAGTTGTAGGTTCTAAAGAATCGAGAAGAAGGATTATGCGTGAAATGCATAGCTCACTGTGGGCCGGTCATAAAGGCTTTCAAGGAACTTATGAAAAGATAAGGGAAAGATACTGGTGGCCTGGGATGTATGTGGATACCCAAAACTACGTAGCCACTTGTAAACCTTGCCAGATGTACTCCAATGTTAGACACAGAGATGAATTACATCCAACATATCCTCTTAATATTCACTATAAGTGGGTTGTTGATTTAGTTACAATGCCATTAGGGGTGCATCAGATGAGGTATATTGTATTAGCAAGGGAAGACCTAACAAATCATGTTGAAGGAAGAGCTCTAAGGACGAAAACTACAAGCAATGTATGCAAGTTTCTACTAGAAGACGTGTTTAGTAGATTTGGTTATGTGGAGAAAATAGTTGCCGATAGAGGTGAGCTTGATGCTCAGGAAGCTGAAGACTTCTTTAAAAAATATGGAATTCGATTATCTCTCACCACCGCTTACAATCCTGAAGCTAATGGAAAAATTGAACGTGGTCATCCACCAATTATTAAAGCTTTGGCTAAGGCTTGTGAGGGGAAAATAAAGAATTGGCCAAATTACCTTCCATTTGCCCTTTGGGCAGATAGGATGACATATACTAGAACTACCGGATATATGCCAGCGGAATTGATGTATTGTCAGAAACCTATTTTGCCGACGGAATCACATGCTTTAGCGTGGACTTCCTTGCCTTGGGAAGATGAGGTGTCAAGAGAAGATCTTCTAGCAGTGCGGATTCTTCAACTAGAAAGAGGGAAAAATCTGGTAGAAGAAGCTGCATTTAAACTTAGAGCTTCTAGAGAGAAAAATAAAATTGCATTTGACAAGACCCACAGGTTAAGGCCAAAAAGGTTGAAGGAAGGAGACTGGGTACTTGTTTATGATAGCTCATTGAATACTCAATATGAGGCTCGAAGAAAACTGGTTAAGAGATGGTTTGGTCCCTATGTGGTATGTAAAGTTTTTGATAATGGAACATACTCACTTAGAGAATTAGATGGGACTAAGTTAAAGGAATTAATTGCTGGAAAGAGAGTTAAGCTCTTTAAAAGAAGAGAGAATGAAAATTATGAGACGGTAATAAATGAAGACGAAGAAGAGGAAAGTGAAGAGGAAGGATGTGAAGATGATAAAGATGAGGATATCAATAAGGAAAATGATTAAAATAAATTACATCGTAAGATGATGTATATATACATATAAAAATATATATATATATATGTATGTATATAATAAAACTATATAGACAAATAACAAGATATGAATCCGTCTATATGTAATAAATAAGTAAAGCAACAATTAAATTAAATGTATGTGCTTTACTTAGTCATAAACTTCTATTAATACTAATTTTTGTTTCTTACAGGGTACTGACGGAGATTTGTGATCAGACCATTAATAGGAAGTTTTTTTTAGGTTTGATTGGACTGTTTGACTATCTTAGGATCTGGAATGGACAGTGAAGATTCCAATGATACATCCATTCCTGAGGGTAGCATTCCTGAAAGATTTAGAGAGACGTCAGGGAGTGTGCCTGAAAGGAGAACCTTAGATAGTTCTTTTATATCAACTTACTTGCTCCCTACACCTGAAAATGAAGAAAGAATTCCTATAGAAGAGTTTATTAAAGATCGTATCACTAGGGAGACCTTGATTCCATCATCAAATGAAAGAAGTATACTCAGGTATCGAAGGGCACGAACATATGGAGAAGATGATACTTCGGATGACCGTGAGTCATATATGGAAGTGGACCCAACAGCACTTCTTGTATATAGCCGAGACTTAGCAGAATATGCAGAACTCTTACAACAGCTTGCCTTGTTCCGTAGGGAACGTGAAGGGGGTGAGACGTCTTAAAGATAGACTAAAATATTGTATTAAAGATATGTGTAAATAATGTCTATTTTGAATCAAGTTAGGTTCTTTTTTATGAAGAATAAAGTCAGGAAAGATCCTCGGAGATCGGCAAGAAAATAAATACCAATGTATATAAATAAAGCCAGGTAATACTTTCCTTCTTTTGAATAATTGTTTTTTTTATATAGATTCGTGTGAAATAAGCCTCTGATTTTTGCAGGATGACCAAGTTCAAGTAAAAAAAAAGAATGATTAAAGGCGACAAGCTCGAGCGGCTTCTGATTGTATACTGGTGAGATGTTATTGTTTGAGTTTCTTTTCCTCTCATGTATATATGTGTATATATGTATATATATATATATCTATATGAAAAGACTACATGGGTTGGGCATATGATATGTAAATAAATGCATAATTAAGGAAAATTAAATAGAACAAAAATCTTGTGCCACTAATTAGATTACATGTAATGTATAAGGGCCAGGATTATATGAGTAAGGTTAGAGGATGGACTAGAACTTTCGAGAGCAAGACCTAGGAAGGTGAAGGGAAGACCTAGACCAAGTATCTGTATATAGTAGTGTTTACAAATACTTGATGAGTGAGACACTTCGACTTCTACTCTTGATCTCTCATCTGACCTGATCTTCAGACAGATTATATCTTGAGAAAAGAATTCTTATACCAGCCAGCTTTCTATATGTATGTGTATGTGTTGTTGGGTGCTGCGATGAGCTAGTAGGCGGGTGGAACTACCCTGGTCGGGTGATCAGGGCCACGAGCTGACGCTAGTTGTGTCGTATGGCCTGACCTATATGTTGTTATGCGCTCATACGGGTTGATAGGCGGGTGGAGTCACTCTGACCGGGTGGTCAGAGCCACGAGCTGACGTTGATTTCGTATGAGGCTGACATTGTGCATCGTGCGCTATGTCGGGTCGGTAGATGGGTGGGCTAAACCTGGCCGGGTGGTCAGGTCCACGAATCGTATCCGATTTCGACATAGGCCGAAAAGTGTGGAAAAATAAATAAATAAAAATAAAAAGCAAAGATATAAAGGTTGAGCTGGATGAAGAATTAAAATAAAGAAAAATAGAATAAAAATATGAGAAAATAAGAAAAGGGTCTGAAGGGGTTTCAGATGATAGAAGATCAAGAGGGAAGCCAGAAGCGAGTTTCATAAATCGAGTTAGTGAAGACTGGTATATGCAAATGCTTCGGATAGGCTACTAGATCTGACCGGGTCGAGTTAACGAGAGAGCTAAGAAGTTTTCGATTTACTCATATGATTTCTAGTCTAAGTACATTAGTGTAATCTGATATGTTGTATGAGGTGTTTTTGTATACCTTCTTTTCTTGATTTATGCCAAGTTTAATGCATATTCAGATTTCATGCATCCAGTTGAAATTTCTTTAAGTAATGTTTATTTGCCATGACCACTTGATCCTCGCTTGTATTTAATGTTGTGTATGCAGGTTGGTGGTGCATCCGGAGGATGCACAGGTTCAGAGGGGGTGGATGTGGTCGTGATACGATAACAAGCTTGAAGATTTGGAACATAACATTCAACTCAAAAACTTGGTAGCATGAATGCAGATTGGTGATCTCTATCCCTCATTAACTTCTTCACCATGTTTTGATAACTTGCATAATTTGCTTGAGATAATGAATTATCGATGATATAGGTCATGTGGTACTTGCTCATATCATTCTCATGCATGGCTGCAAAGACTTGACAAATATTGTGTGCAATTTTTGTGTTAAAAACAATCGTGTATGGGAAAGCTTTTGGGTAGTGTCGACGCCTGGCATATGGGAGCATGGCGGAAGTACGTGGGGGCTGTTGCTAAAGAGGGAGATGATCGTGTCATGAAAGAGAACTACAGATTCGAGGAAGAATCAGGCAGTTGGCGATTGAGAGGAGTGATGATGATCAGAGAAGGGGGAGTCAGGAGGGGTGCGTTCAATTAACGGGAGACTTTTGACGAAGTGGAGCATCAAGATCTGCTGCATTTTTCAGAGGGAGCTGTTGTGTAGAAGAAAGCGCTTCATTGCTAATCAGATGGAGGATGGCTTCAATTTTCTGTAAGCATGCAACGAGACTCAGAAGGACATAGAAAGATCGACTACAGTACTGATATTCGATTTTTTCATGGGCGACTCCTTTAACGGGCAAGTCACGCAGACAGGACATCTATTCTGCTCTGAGGAGAAGGAGCAAGATTGGCTTGTGTGAAGGCTCTTATCAGATGTAGAAGGTTCAGATAAGAAACTCTTGATTTGCACTTACTAAATTACTTCTTTAGCCACAGGCAGACAGGACTCTGCGCGAAAAAGCAGCTATCAAACTCAAACGTGTTCGTATTGATAGTAAGTTTGCAATAAATAACCTATTAAATCCTTGTGCACGTTAATAAGAATGTAGTATGCATGCACACAGGCACTATGGCACATCTTATTACCTAATACTCATTTCTATGCTGTTTGACAAGTGTGTATCTGGATTAGAAAAATGAAAAACGCATTGATGGATTCCACTGTTTTGTGTTCATGTTCATACATATATTTTCACACTCATGAATACAGATCCTTCCACAGAGTGGCAAACTGACCACTAGGTAAATAATCAAGCCACATTTGTGCTATGTGGAGTACAGTATGTTTATGTGCTTCTTTTTATCTATTCTTATCTGTTCATGTTTTGTGAATTGATAAATATTGTTCCCAAATACTCTTCGGCGAGAACCTAGAAGCATGGTGAAGATACACTCTCCTATTTCAAAACTTTTGTGTTTGGTAGGAAGTTATGACTATGGGTATGTCATTGAGTGTTTGAGGACTTAGAAAGCTTGCTTTGGCTGCTTAGATTGTCAGCTAGGAGACATCTGTTCTGACATTTATGATATGTGGTACATTTTCTCCCTTTTTTTTTTAAGAGATGAGAACAAAATTTAAGAAGGGCTTATGGTTTTTGTACATCCAAATTTCAAGCTGTTGCTAACGGGATGCTCTATCAAAAACTGCATGTGCGTCTTTTGTGAGAGATTCTGGAGTACGTTTTCCTGTGTGGAAAGAATACATAGGAGAGTGAAAGCTGTCTTAGAGATGCTTTTGAGAAACTGTGTTATTCATGAGGAAGTTGAGTTTGCAGCACTGCTACAGCCCGTTCCGTGCTGTAAAAAAAAAAAATATATATATTAACCAGGAGAGGAGCCACAATCATTTGGTTGTGGGCCTGCGGGGTTCTCAAGGAGTTGTTGCGAAGGACGCAATGGCGATGCGGAAGTATCAGATAACCATTCCGCTAATCTCTAGCGCTCATTCCCGACGATGATAAGTACGATGGGGAACGCTACTTGTATGTTATCATAGCTGCTTTCTTTCAACAATAAGCTTTTGGCTATGACTCATGAGGTCGCAAGCTAAGCACGCATCGTCTGCAGCCTTTTTCTGTAGTCAAGCTTTATATTGTCATAGGACAATTAAGGACCATTATCATTAAGAGAACAAAGTTCCCATTAAGTACACGTAAGTTCTCGTGAACTCAGGCACTGTTTGTGCAGAAGGAAACTTTATGTTACAGATCAATTACCATCGCGGGGTTTGGGGTTTACCATAGCCCTGTACATTTTATGGGCTTTAACGTGATCTCTGAACGTTGATGTGCTGCCGGTCTTATGTGAATGCTTTTCTACAAACGTAAAAAGAACTCTTCTGCTTATGTGAAATGCAACTAGTGGTTCATGCTCTAAACTGTTGGAATGGGAGTTCCAGGAAGTAGCCTTACTCCAACATGCTTCTATGTTGTAATGTTCGCAAATGTTCGGGCATTAGCCTAGCTATTCCCATGGAAAGCATTAAGCTTTAAGAAATAAACTATCGACCATGGCTATATGAGCAAGCCTTGAAATTATTGATATGTCTGATTTTCTTTACTCATAAATTCACTCATAAGAATCCTACGGTTAGCCTCTTTGAGACTCGCTTTCCCCTCCTTGCCACGAACCCCTCGACAGCGGGGAATGCAAAATGTTGCATGCATATCCGTAGCGGCTTTGATAGCTCAGGTGTAATTGCTGAGATCTCCTCCCACTTAGTGACATCCCCACGTTTCATAGGGTCCGGAATTAATCTTTCTCGATCTGTGGGCGTGTGGGTGCCATGAATTTTGATGGCAGCCCTGATTAAATCCTTTGAGAGGTAAAACCTTTTGTAAGGTGGATCATCCACTAAAGAGGGCAGAATAAAAGTTCCTGGGATATCCTTATTCTCTGAGGCCAGCAAGGTAGTGATTAAATAATAACACCTATAAAAGTCGGGTTTGGGCAGAGGATCACTGAAGTACTCCGTGAAGCCGGCTCTGGCCCAAACGTGAGTTAAGTCCTGAGTGTTCTGTAGGCCTTCGAACTCTCTGGAGAAAAATTGGTATTTTCCCCAAGTGCGGTCATCAAACGTCAAATTAGATTCAAATATAAACTCCGCGTCCGCTAAGGGTCCTGCAAGTCCGTGAAACCAGTGAGAGTTACGGTGTATCTTTTCTGTGTATCCCATAGGTGGGTTATCGATCGGCATGGGCCCTGGAAATCCTTGGAATTCTGGCGGTGGAGCAGTCGGGTGGGATTCTGCTCGTAAAACATTGAGGGGCGCTGCAGCTACGCTGGGGCCTGCTTCTGATGGTCCTTCGTCGGTTTGCATGATGATTGATGCGCTAATGAGAAAGATCTGCTACAAAAGATTAACACATTAGCATGGAAATTAATTATGATCCCATTAAAGTGAGACCGCAATCCCTTTCCATAACCGATGCGTAACCCGTGTAGCCACGTGTCGTGAAATGATTAATGCAATGATCTTTTTGTAGAGCTAATGCAGGTCTCTAGACACCTACATGTTTCAGATTATGTATACATTTCTTGATGAGATGAGATTATGAGTGATGTGTGATGATGGTGGGTGAATTTATACAAGGTTTAAAGGTTAGTGATTTATTACAAGGTTGTATGTTAGTCAGGGGGTAGTTAGACAATGGGTTAGGGGAAGACGGTTGGACAGGCTTCGGTATCCATTTCCTAAGAGTCCTTGAGTGGGTGGTGGGTTTCTGCTGAGGAACAAAAAGCGGTATCGGGTTTGGTGGTTTTGAAGGATGAAAAGGTTTCTGAGGGGTATATATTACATTGCTTGAGGGTTGAGATATAATACATTGTTTGGGTACCCAAATCTGCGTGGGTGTGGGTCTATGGGTAAGATATTTCTTGGCGATCCAAATTTGTCGAGTATTGATGCTTGTAGAAGAAGATCGAGAGGACTTTGTCTGATGACTCTGTTTTTGTTGAAACTTTGTCCTGCTCTCATTCGCAGTGTTGCTGATAGGCTGTGGTTGCTGTCCTTTTGGCACCCATATTTGTCTAGTGCCGCTTCCTTTGGGTGGCCTAGACTGCTTTCCTTGTTGTGTCTTCTGATACTGCCGTCGGTCTGGGTTCCTTCGTCGTGGTTGACTCTTTCGAGGTGGGGTTTGAGAGGTCCTTTGGACACTCTGCTTTGGAAAAGAAGGGAGATCCAACACTTGCGTGACCTGCCCATTAGGAAGTGATTCGTTCTTCATCTTTAATCTAGGCCAGTCTGCAGCAAGTTTGGAAGGATGAGCACCGTAAGGTGTTGTGCTCATTTGGCCGCTGATGCAACCCACCTGACCGCTGATTGTGCTCATCTGCCCTAGCGGTTGGGTAGCTGCCCTGTCTAGTTTGCAGGAAGTCCCAGGGAAGATCTCCTGTCGTCCTTCTGATTGACAACTGTCCCTAGCCAAGCCCGAGTGGGTTGGTGTAGACGTAACGTGACTGAGCTGATTAAAGATCTTCCGGTCTTCCGTCGCATGTATTTCATAGGGTCTAGGGTTACAAACCTCAATCGGAATGCCATTAGGGAAGTCAAGCGGTATCACTCGCTTCTGTTCTAAGGTCCCAATCTGTAAGGAGCCTTGTCTAAGATTTAGGTCCACTGAGTGATCGTATAGCCAATCTTGGCCAAGGATTAAGGGTTCTATCAAGTCGTCATCATGGCACACTAGTAGCTTCGCTGTCATGGTCACATCCTTAATGAGGATAGGAAGGTCCACCTCACCCATGCAAGGGGTTTCCATGCCTCCTAGCCCTATGAGGTATGCCTCAATTGGCCGCATTTCTATTCCTGAATCCTTATAGTGGGACCATCTAATCGCACTAGTCGCAGCACCTGAGTCAATTAAAGCCCTGAGCTCTTGGCAAGGGTTGCCGTGCTCTAGCCTAACTGTAATGAATGGTCTCCTGTCCACTATACTAGGATGAGTGGTTGACTTTACTTGACACATGGCCATGGGATATCTGGGTGTAGTTTCCAAATAGTTATAATGTTCTCTCCCTAGTCCTTGTCTCCTTAGCTTCATGCGCTTAATGCGTTCTATTGCTTCTGCCTGAGCTTCCGCTCGTATTCTATTTTCTTCCTCCTTACGCTTCTTTGCCAACGTGAGTCGTCTAAGCATATCCTCAGTAAGAGGTTCCTGATACAACCTGACTCTACAGCCACTAATATAATTAGGCATTACGTCTCCTTCTAAGGTGGCTAACTGTACTGCTCCACTTGTAGAGAGTCTGTTAATGATCATAGGTCCATAACCTCGCTTTTCTAACTTTCGTGCGTGTTGTTTCAGCGTATATACTAGAACTAAATCTCCTTCTTTTAGGCCTTTATCCTTCACATGCACATCAAAATATGCTTTCTGTCGCTTCTTCGCTGCGTATATTCCTGCTGCAGCCTTTAGCCTCGTTTCTCCTAATCGTTCCAAGTCCATTATTCTCGCTGATAATTCATGGCCGGTCCACTCATGTTCTTGTGCAACCTTAAGGGTCGGTATCAAGAAGTCCAAAGGAAGCACAGCATTCTGACCAAAAACCATCTGAAAGGGAGTTGCATTGAGTACGGTCTTGTAGGCCACTCGATATGCCCAAACAGCGTGGTGTAACTGTTTGTCCCAATCTGAACGTTTGTTGTTCACGAGTTTCGTCAGTACGTTACAAAGGATCTTATTAGTGCTTTCAGCCTGACCATTGGCCTGAGGATGATATGGTGCGGATTTCTTGTGAATCACCATAAAATCCTGTAACAAATATTCAATGACTTGGTTTAGAAAGTGAGTGCCTCGATCGCTCACTAACTCTATAGGCAATCCATATCTTGTAAAGACATTTTCAAATAAGAATTTTGCAGTTGTGTGTGCATCATTCTTTTTCGTGGCTTTTGCCTCTACCCATTTCGTAAGATAATCTGTGGCAACAATAATGTATTCCGCATGTGTACCTTTAGCAGGGGGGTTAATGGGTCCTACAAAGTCTATACCCCACTTTGAAAATGCACGTCCGCCCATCATGGGTTTCAATGGCATTTCATCTCTGCGCGTAGGAAACTGAGTTCTTTGGCACACATCGCATCTCTTTACATAGGTATGAGCATCCATGTGAAGAGTGGGCCACCATAATCCTGCAAAGAGGATGGCTTTGATTATCCTATCGGGTCCAAAATGACCTCCTGCAACACCTTGGTGTGCAGTCTCTAGTATGCTCAGATAATCGCTCTCATGAACACATTGTCTTAGATATCCATCTCGTCCTCTTTTGTATAAATTATCGCCAATAAGAGAATAGTCTTGAGCTTCCTGCTCCAGACTGCGTTGTCGAGCTAAGGTCATGCCTTGAGGGAATGTGTTCGTCCTCAAGTATGTCACTAATGGTTCACTCCAGTCTGGTGTGAGAGACACGTGATATAATGTAGCATGCTCTACTGGTGGTCTTTCACAACAAACATGGCATTCCTTACACAACCTGTGGACATCTGCTTCCATCGTAGGCCAATATACGCCTAATCTATGCAGAGTCTGTAATGTTCGATGTTTCGAATGATGTTGCTTTAATGCACCTATGTGTGCTAATTGCAACCAATTCGCATGTTCTGATTCATCTACACAACAGGCAAGAATTTTTTGATTATCCTGTTTATATATGCTTCCTGCCATTATTTGGTATCTTTGGGACTTGGTAATCTCTCCCTCTTTGATCTTTAACCTAGGATTCTTGGGTCCGTATGTCAGGATAGGGACTATAGGCTTAGCCCATTCTGGTGCTATCTCAAGGTTAAACAAATATGCATCTGGTAGATCATCCATTACTCCTTGAGGAGCTTCTCCTGAGGTTAATCTTGAAAGGTGGTCAGCTCTAAGATGTGTCTTTCCTTTCCTGACTATTACTTCAAAATCGTACTCCATGAGTAATAGAAACCAACGTATTAGTCGTCCCGTGTTACATGGTTTGTTGACTAGGTACAATAGGGCTTGATGATCTGTAAAGAACTTGAATTTGTTGGCCAACAAGTAGTGCCTGAACTTCTTTACTGCGTAGATCATCCCTAATCCTTCTCGTTCCTTCGTGGTGTAATTTCTTTCTGCTGCGTTCAATTGTCTGCTCGCGTAAGCTATGGGGAGATCTATGTTACCTTCACTCGTGGGTTGTGCTAACACACATCCTATGGCATAATTGGATGCATCCACATGTACATGGAATGGCTTACTCCAATCTGGGGTAGTCAATATAGGTGCTGAGCACAAGCGTCGTTTAAGTTCATTGAATGAATTTTCACATTCATCTGTCCATTCAAAATTGGTTAAAAGAGAGTACAAAGGCTTGGCTATGATTGCATACATGTGTATGAATCTCCTATAATATCCGCAATGGCCCATAAATGCCTGTACCTCTTTCACATTAGTTGGTCTAGGTAATTCTGCAATTACCTTCACCTTTTCTTCATCCGTAGAGATTCCATTTTTCGACACAATGTGTCCTAGAATTTTGCCTTGTCTGACCATGAAAACACATTTTTCTGGGTTCAAACAAACCTGATATTCTCGACATTTGTCAAATATTTGTCTTAACTCTGGGATATGTGTTTGTCTTACATTAGAATGAGCACATATGTCATCGACATAAACTTCCAAGCTTTTGCGTAAAAATTCCTTAAAAACATGACACATGAGTCGCTGGAAAGTGGCGGGTGCATTTGTTAAGCCAAATGGCATCACGCGAAATGCAAATATGCCCCATTCAGTGGCAAATGCCGTCTTGTGTTGGTCTTCTGGAGCAATAGCTACTTGATTATAGCCTGAAAACCCATCAAGAAAGCTGTAAACTTCCTTGCCCGCAACTCTTTCCAAGAGATGTTCTGTGATAGGAAGAGGATAACTATCTCTAATCGTTGCGGCATTAACTTTTTTAAGGTTAATACACACACACAATTTTCCATTCTTCTTGGGCACTACCACAATGGGGGATACCCATTCGGTATGCTCAATTTCGTAAATGAATCCTGCTTCTATCAAGCGATCTATCTCCTCTTTAATCTTCGCAGCGTAGTTATCATTGTACGTGTACGGTTTCTGTTTTGTCGGTTTTGCATCTGGAGTCATAGGGATTCTATGAGAACATATATCTGGATCTACTCCTTTCAAATCTTTATAACTCCAAGCAAAAACATCTCTATATTCGCGTAATAGGGCAACTAGCTCTTCTTCTTCTTCAGTTGTCAAATCATGCCCTATGTATGTACATTTTTCTTCTTCTCCTTCGATAGCAACTATTATTTTCTTGGTTTTCTCTCGGTTATCATATACTTGTCCGTCATTAGCCTTTCTATTAGGCATTCGTACCATGATTCTTCTATCTTCGATTTCATATTTCTTGAAGTTCTCGGGTACTTCAAACAAAGATTCTTCTCTTTCTGACATGGTTTCTTTCTTCTTTCTTTTCTTGCCTTCACTCTTAGTAGTCACTTCCGTGGCTAACCTCACCTCATTCGTAATTTCCTCGTGTCCCTGAGGGTGAGTCTCTACTTCGAAAAAATATTCTTCCTCTGATGCAAAGGGTGGGTCCATGATAATTGATTCTAAATCGAAATCGCTTGCATCCTCAAATGCATCAGTGTTAGGTTCGCACTCTTCTAAAATTGCCTCGCACATGATTGGCTCTATCGTGAAAACTGAAATGTCATAGCCATCCTCGTCACAGTGGGGTGTCCATTGTTCTTCATTGATGGCTACATCCATGGTTGCTAGGATTTCTGCCCAACCATGGGGTTCAAACTCTTCGTCTGGGAATACTACAGGTGCATAGGCTGGATCTTGTAGGGTTCGTGGATTTTGTTCTGCACCTAAGGTCCTGGCTTCTAACCTTTCTTCCTCTTGTTGTGCAACTTTACACATCCATAAATGAGTATCCTCATGCAACCAAGAAGGATCTGACTCCAATGGGTGCACGGATTCCGTCTCTACTGGTGTCTTATGGATGGTATTCCATTGTATTGGGGGTACATCTCTATGTGAATAGTCTTTAAGATTGACTTTGGTAGTCACTCCTAAATGTTGCAAGTACAAAGAATTAGTTCCCCAATCTTGTACAATTTGCAACTGACGCATGAATGGTCGTCCCAATATCATCTCATAAGCATGGTTTTTTGCAAAGTCACAAATGGCAAAGGTATGCTCAAATTCTACACCACAAGTGGTGAGAGATATTCCTTCTAGTAAGCCTAATGGTTTTTCTATGTGTCCATCAGCCATTTGTAGCTTCATCCTGGTGGGTCTTAATGCTGGCTTACCCCAACGTTTCCATAAAGCGGTGGTAGCTATGGCTACTCCGGCTCCTGAATCTAAGATGGCTTTCGTGGTGTAGCCCTGATGGGTTATCGGAAGATAAGTGTTACCTTCCTCTCCTTCGCTCACATCTCCAATCTTTTCCACTGGAATCTCTGGTACCATATTATGTGATCCTATTTGTGAGGGAGCAGTAGCAAGCTCGGGGAATTGATTTGCTACATGCTTCCACAATTCTGGTTTTACCTTCAATAACTCCTCCAGAGTAAGGTTACATTGTACTTTGGTATTCTTGATCACTTCCGTGTTCCTAGGGATTACTGATTCTTCATTTCTCACTATTATCGTGGGTGCTCTCATATTAATAGACTTTGCTTCCCAAGGTCCTGTGAACTGAGGTAATTCTTGTAAAGAATTAGATTCAAATCCTGTGTGTTCACTCAGTTGTTCTTCCTCTACATCATCGTATATAGAGGGGATGTCTTGGGGAAATTGTTCTTGCAAGTTATCTATTTCCTGAATAGGAGGATGAGTTCCTTGTTCTTTTTGCCATTTCTCTTCTTGGATTTCTCTCAAAAATTCATGTGAATATTTATGTATGGAAGACAAATTGTCTTGACTTTCTGTATTGGGTACTTGAGACAGGGATGGTACATTCCTTTCCTGCGTCTCTGGAACAATAGGGTTCCTAGGCTGATCCTTTTTTTCTTTGCTCTCGATCAAATATTCTAGCCTCTCCATTAGTCCTTGAAAGTGTAATTCTGGTTTTGCCATGTTATTCCAATTAAGATATCTAGAGGCTTCGAACAAAGCTTGTGCTAATTCTACCATCTTCATGCAAAGTTTAGTTCTCTCAATTTCTAGATCAGCTCGAGGGTAGTTCTTACTCATTTCAGCTACTTGCGGTCCCTCTTTTAATCTAGCCTGATATGCACGAAACATCATGTCTAGATTCTCTGGTATGGGTTCCGCTAACACTGATCTTGATTTTTGAGCAGGATTCTCTTGATTCAATTCCTGTGAAGTCAATTCTTGGATTCTGGCTCTAGATTCCTTTAAACTTCCTTCCAATTCCATTATCTTTTTACTCCATTTTCTCTTAATTCTTTCTCTAGAATCTTTCCAAGATTTTGTCTTTTTACTGCTAGATTCTGCAACTTCACTAGTTTCGGTTACTTTCTCTTGATTAAGCTTTTGGTTCGGTAAGAGCGCCTGGGCTCTTGTTATAGCTTGGATAGGCACGTATGTAGGGTTGGATCCATCTGCATTATTTACAATACCTATCACATTGATCGGTGTCACATTTGGAGCATTAACAGGGTTCTTAGGGCAATCTTTGATTATGTGCTCTTTGCCACAATCGGCACAAAAGCCTTGTATGTTATAGTACTGTGATTGCCTTGCTATTGGGGGATGTGGACAATCCTTTATGAAATGATCTCCTTGGCACCTAAAGCATGGTCCTCTAGGGCCCTGTGGTCTCTGTTGTCTTAATTGGGGCCGTGGATTTGGGTTTGTGTACATCACATTAGCATAGTCGGGCTCCCAACTAGGTTCCACTGGTGGACTATCATAATGATATGTCTCCACATGTTCTGGTGACTCTGTGTAATATGCGGGTGGACTATCGACATGCGTAGAGTCAAAACTGTTTGAGTGTGGGTCACTCTCTGTGATCAAAGGTGAAGAAGGCACTAAGGCCCTACTTAGGTTCTCTTCTGCAGCAGCGTATTTGACTGAGATGACATTCACTGGTGGGGGTGGCTGCTGAGCTAAGACGGGTTGAGGTCTCTGTTGAGCCTGGTACGGGTAGTTCTGAGGAGGCCTATAGTAATAAGGCTGAGCATGGTATTGGCCTTGATATCTACCTAGCTGGTGGTATGCTTGCGGATAGTTCTATCTCACGATTTGTTTGTTGTACGGGCAGTCCTGAGCAGTATGATTCGTGTATCTTCTCTCAATTGTACAGTATTGGCCACTAGGGTTGGCTTGTGTTTGTGGTGCATTGGGACACACATTTGCCATATGATCACCACCACAGGTGTAACAATGCTTGTTTGTTAGCACCCTAGGTTTACTAGAAACTCCTAGTTTCTGGGCCACTTTTTCTGCTAGGTCTTCTATTGAGCTAGACAATTTTGTGGATGCTAGAGATGAACAGTCTGAGTCCTTATAGACCTTGGAGAGTTCCAACTCGTCTCCTAAGTTGTCTTCAATGTCTATACAAATTCTTACACATTGCTCTAGCGTTCTGGGTTCTTTTAGGTACACGTAGGAGCGCAGTTTAGAGCTCAACAAGCCATCTAGGAACAATGACACTTGCTTGGCTTGTGAGGGTAGCTCTTGCATTGGACATCGTTCAACATATTGTCTAAACCTACGTCCTGCGAGTCTAACTGTTTCCTGAGGGGTCTGTTTGAAGCTATGAATCAACGAAGACGTGTCATTTCTAATCCCACTTTTAGAGAATTCAGTAATGAATGACTCTAAAAAGTGATGGATGTCCCTGAATTGCCTTTGTTGCAATGGTTGGAACCAAGTTAAAGCTGTATTCTTTAACGTTAGTCCAAATGCGTTGTATTGCGTGAACATGTCTTCGACTTGTTCTGCTCTTAGTACTTGCTTGAATTCTGCGACGTGGTCGTAGGGATCTCCTGTCCCATCAAAGTAATTTTTCATGGATTTCACTAATTGTGTGGGTCTCAGTATTCTTGCGTGTTCACGTGGTCTAGGTAGAGGAAAATCATCTCTACCACCTGGTATTCCATGATCTCCTTGTCTATCCGTGGTTGTTCTGTCTCTCCCTATGGGATGAGTGAAGCTTACTTCGGGTCTTTCTTTATTCTTTTCTCTTTGATTTCCAAGGACTGATGATGTTCCTGCCCCTTGTTGACTTGTATTCATGTTCATTCTAGATGGAGGGAATACCAATTCTCCTCTCCATGTGTATGTGCTTTTAGCGTGGTCGGGTACCACAAAGACTCTTTCTGAAGTCTCATCCAGGTATACAACCTTTCCAGGTGTATCCGGGTCCTTGAATTCGTATATAGTGATGATACCTTCCTCACTAGGTAGTTCTGTTTTGTATCTCCAAAAGGCTTCCTCCGTTTCTTTATTTACAAACAACTCTATGCTTCTGTTATCCTGAGGGATCCATTCTGGGATTAGTACTCGTGTCAGTACAGATTTCCCTCTAGGTGTTCTAGGTTCTTCTAATGGTTCTTTTCCTTGAGGTTTTGCTTCCGTCTATAGTTGAATCACGCCAAACTCGGTGGTATTGTTTGGCTGCGTACTTAAGATGTACATTGTTCCTTCCTTGTCTATGTACGCATCTCTCTCGAATTTCACCACTGGACGTTCCAATCCAATGGGTTGATCGGGGTTGTGTAGTTGCACCACTTGCCTTCGCAAACCATCCTCATAGATGCGGGCACCTAATCGGTTGGTTTGGAGAAACTCTAATTGAGTCCTATAGGGTCCTTCTGGTTTTTCTAGGTATGCTACATGAGACCCTCCTTCTGGTCTTTCTGTGCTAAATGCCATTTCTGATCCGCTGGTGTCTGAGCTCTCGTAGGGATAATTACTATTCAATTGTTGAGCCCACGATCGAGCGGTAGTTCTTACACTTGCCTCTGAAGATCTAAGGCTTCGTCGGTCTGACTTACCTATATGTTTGCCCGATCTAAGGTTCATTAATTTTCTTCCTTGTACACTCAGTACATGCTCAGATCGTCACCGATTCTTTGTTATTATTTTCTTGATTTTTTAGATTTCTTTAGATTCTTGTCTTACTGTATGCGTCAGGAATTCGACTTTCCGTGATAATTTTGAGTTCTCGTTCCGTCAGACTTAGGTTCTTTCCTTTAGGTTTTCGTCACACACACCTTTAGTCTTGGACTTGAAAGAATTAAGTATCTTGAACTTGAGGCGTTCCTATCGTCTTTAATCCACAATACTACCGTTTAGCCTAAGCTAAGAATTGACTGAGGGGGTTGAGTAATCTTCCAACCTCGAGTCAGCTTTTTCTGGTTGCTCTGATGCCCAAGAAGCCGTGCTTCCCAAGCTTTATGCCCTTCACTGCCTTGCCTTGGTTGCCTTTGATTATCCTTGCTAGACCTGGAAAAATCCAATATTAGACCAATTCACAGTTGGATGATCAAGCACTTAAGTACATACACCTTTTAAGTCCCTTCCCTTTTGCCCAACTTTTTAATGCTTGCCCCCTGGCTTTCTAGTCCCAAACTAGGTGAACCTCAAAATAGCTTATCTAAAAATAGACGTATCCTTTAAGAAAAAAACAGTTGAGGTCACGTAGTACTCGTCAAGAGCTTTCTAATGAGCTATTAAGCTCAAAAAACGGACTTCGGATGAAAAAGTTATGAGCGCTCAGGCCCTAGGGGGTGAAAACTGTCAATCAGGTTTTTCTCCAAATATGAGCTAAGGGGTCTCCTATGAGTATAATCACCCAAAAATTTTCCAAAAATTGCCCCAAAATTGGTCAAAAAATGGAACCCTAAATTTGCGATGGGGGTGCACAATCGCGATGGTCTGGGACTGTCGCGATGGTCCGAGCGAACCGTCGCGATGGCCCGAAGTGAACGATCGCGATGGCGTGAGGTCGAACAATCGCGATGGCGTGAGGTCGAACAATCGCGATGGCGTGATCAGGCGGACAATCGCGATGGCGTGGGTCAACGGTCAAAGGTGGACAATCGCGATGGTCCGGGGTGACCCGTCACGATGGTCACAAGTGCGATGGCATGAGCCAATCGCGATGGTCCGATTTTGGGCTGTCGCGATGGTCCAAAAAATGAACCGTCGCGATGGTCTATCTTGACACGTGGCACCGTCGTGGCGATGGCATGGGCCAATCGCGATGGTCCGATTTTGGGCTGTCGCGATGGTCCAAAAAATGAACCGTCGCGATGGTCTATCTTGACACGTGGCACCGTCGTGGCGATGGCATGGGCCAATCGCGATGGTCCGATTTTGGGCTGTCGCGATGGTCCGAAAAACGAACCGTCGCGATGGTCCGGCCGAGCCGTCGCGATGGCGTGAGCCTATCGCGATGGTGCGACACAATCGCGATGGTCTGAGCCAATCGCGATGGTCCACCAAAATGTGATTTTTTGCAATGCAGCTGTGGATTCGTGCAAGCGCAAGGGTCGCCTACCTCGTGGTGTGGTCGCCTACCAAAAATTCCGAAGGTTGCAGACCATCGCGATGGTCCGCCACACTCGACAGATCTTTGACAGAGAGTAAAATTTTACCTTTTCCAAGCTTTCCTGATGCACTGGAGCTCTGTACCTGCAAGAAAACTCAAGAAAACACAAGCACACACAAGCACAAAAGTTCTCTCTCGCTCTCTCGCATGCACAAATGAGGGGAAATGAGGAGAATGGGTGGATATGGTGAATTTTCTGATTTTTTGGAGATGAAGATGATGATGCGGTGATGAAGATGGAGTGTGGGGGAGGTGAAAAACACTAAAAACTAAGTAAAAACAACAACAAAAACTGAAATTTTTACCTTCCAACGCCACTTCTTGCTATACTCTTACCATCACACATTCGTCCTAGACTCGATCCCCGGCAACGGCGCCAAATTTGGTGTTGCTCTAGCACGATGGTGAGAACCACGTTAAGAAGCTCCACCTCCTTAATGTCAATCCGCGGAAGAGATAGGAGTGATATGAAGATCGTGAATGTGAAATGAAGTGAGAGTGAAGGTGAGAAGCATAGAAATGCACACACACATACACACACACTACGAAGAGACAAGCAAGACACAATGGAAGGTGGGAAATTAGCTCTATTACTCAAGAACACTATTACAAGCTCAAAATAGCTCTAAGCTCACACTAACCAACATGAACCAACCTCAAAAATGAGCTCTCTAGCTCTTTTTATAGTTTCTAGACTAGTTTTGACCGGTTTCACATCTAGTGACCGGCCTAGTTAAAAATTAGGTCCTAGATGCTATTTGGAAGGGTAAACGGTATCTAAAAATAACGAAAATTGGTACGCGCATTCTACCTAAGCTCCTCAAGCTCGAGGACTCCTCGGCTTGCACAAAATGGAGCTATGGATTACAAAATGGGGTTTTGTCTATATTACATATGTTACAAGAGTGATGAAAATCACTGTTGGATGTTTGAAGAGGTAATAAAAACATAATTGTTTAAAAAATAATCCGACTGGCCCCCTGCTCCGTCTTTACATGCTTCCATGTCATCTGTGCCTCTGAGTGTGCCTCTGACTGCTTCCAACAAGGATGCAAAATTCGGTGCAACGATTGACATATGATAGTTATATGGCTCGTCATTGTGCCTACATGACCAAGGTAATAGAAGATGTTGAACCTTCTTGTTTTGAAGATGCAATTGGAAGTGCAGATTGGGAAAAAGCTATGGTTGAGGAGATGGCTGCACTTTATGGACATGATACATGGAAGCTAGTTCCATTGCCGCAAGGAAAGAAACCCATAGGCTACAAATGGGTTTACAAGGTAAAGCATAATGCTGATGGTAGCATAAGTAGGTATAAAGCACGATTGGTAGCTAAAGGATATGCACAGACATATGGCATTGATTATGAGGAAACATTTAGCCCTCTCGCAAAAATGTCTACTGTCAGAACACTTATTGCATTACCTACAACAAAAGGATGGACTTTGGATCAGATGGATGTGAAAAATGCTTTCCTACGTGGTGAGTTACAGGAAGAAGTATATATGGACCAGCCACAAGGATATGAAGATTCAAAGCATCCAGAATATGTTTGCAGGTTGCAAAAGGCTTTGTATGGGCTGAAGCAATCCCCTCGTGCATGGCATGCAAGGATTTCTGATTACTTAACTGTTGGTGTAAATTACAAGCCTACACATTTGGCTCAAAGGATGCATTGAAGTCTATACATACATGAAGAAGCATAGGAACATATGCTAGTGGTTAATTACCACTTTACTTCATTGTAAAAGTCAAAATGGCTTGGAATCTCTTGTAACCACCTACCAAAAGGGTTCATGGAAAAAGTAGTTGTTTGATTGAAAGAATATCTCCAAGCATTTAGGAGCTTGATCATAGGGAGACAAAAGTTTGAATTTGAATTCAAATTTTTATTCATCTCTTAAAAAATGGACATGAAAAGTCGCGGGTATGAGTGAGCACTCCCGAGCCTAGCATTACTGATTTTTGAGTGTGTGTGAGGTCTACACTCAAGCCCACACCTCTCTATACCATTTGGCAATGATATTCATGCCAATGGAGTTGTATACAAATGCTCATTAATACATACATTCACATTGTCCATCTCTGAGTTCTCTGTTAGTCTACTCAAAAGTCTGTCAACTTGTCAAGGGCATATCTCGGTCCATTATTCACCAAATTTAGTGATTCAAAGCTTGTTGGATTCAGCTTGAAGTAATCTACATGCTATCAAAGTTTGAGAACATTCTATTTAGCCATTTTGGAGAAATCTGCATCGAGGTGATCTCTGGTCATTTTCTACTACAGTCCTAAAAAGTCGGGGGTATAGCTTTACTTGCTAAATTGATTTCTCTTAGCATAGTTCATTATTTTACATCATTCCACTTGGAATAGGTAGCGTACTAAGCTAATTAGATACCCCTAAAAGGAATGTTTCCAATTCCTACTGTGGTGGTCATACTAAGCAAAATATCCAGCAGGTGTCAAGACATAAATAGAAGGTTTTCTTGAGTTTGTGACTTCCAAAGTTATATGTTTTAATTCAATCATTACACACATCATCTCCAAGGTACATAGGACATTTTATGGTGGCATTTGAAATCTAAGGAGGTCTATTTATCAACTCTGAAGCAAAAGAGGGCTGGTACAAAGCAGGTTTAGCACTACCTACTCAGTCTCTTGGAGCACCCATCCATCTTTCCAAACAGTGGTATCAGAGCAAACTAAGGTAAAATGGGAGATGGTTTTCCTTCATTCATTGATAAATTGGATAGGAACAACTAGCAAACATGGTCTCTAAGGATGAAGACCTACCTACAAGGAAGAAGTCTCTATGGATACATCTCAGGAGATGAGGAATTGCCCTCATTCAAAACAAGAGGATTACCAACCAAGGATGAACATGAAAGGCTCAACACATGGTGTGCTAAGGATGCATTGGCAAGGTCTTATTTACTCAACTGTATATCTGATTTTCTTTTGCCACATATTAGAAATTGTAAGACATCCCAAGAGACTTGGGAAACCTTGTCATCATACTTTTCCTCCAACACAAGGGCTAGGAAAAATCAGTTATGGATTGAATTCACAACATTAAGGAAGCAACCTAAGCAAGCTATTTCAGAATTTGTGACCAAGATTAAAGATGTAGCAGATCAGCTAGCAAGCATAGGAGAAGAGATTGAAGAAGAACAGATTGTAAGGAAACTGATCAATGGGATCAAGGCTGATGACAAATGGGAAATCTTCACCACAACTATGGATCTTTACATGGACATGCACACTCCAGATCTTAGAAATCTCATGGGACAATTATTTACTAATGAAGCAAAGCTCAACAAAAATGGAGACACATCCAAAGGTAATAACTCTTTTGCCCTATACACTGATAAGAAGTCTAAAGATAAAGGCAAAAGCAAGAAGGTGGAAGATGAAGGCTCTACTTCTCAAGCCAACTATGCAAGGAGAGGTAGATCTTCAAGAGGAAGGGGCAAAGGAGGTAAGCAAGATAGGGGAAGATCTTATAACTCCTCACCATGCAACATTTGTGGTCTATCAAATCATACTACAGATGGGTGTTTCAGGAATTACAAGAATCAGAGAGGAAGAGGATATCAAAGAGGTGGCTACTCACAATCAAGAGGTAGATTCAACCATCACTAAGGCTACAACAATAACTACAACAACAACTACAACAATAATTACAATGGCAACTACCAAGGAGGATTCAAATCCAGGAAGGATTACAACAACTACACAGGGGAGCAGGATGACTCTCTTCTAATCATGAACATGACTTCAAAATCAGGTACAAATGATGACCACCTATTCTACATTGACTCAGGATGTTCAAATCATGTGGCTGGCAATGTAGCATTACTCTCTGATCTTGAGGAACCAAAAGGTAAGCATCAAGTCCAAACAGGTGATGACACAAAGCATTCTGTAGTTAAAGTTGGAAATGTTAAGACTTGTGATGGAAATCAGAATTTGTTGAGCAGTGTACTCGATGTACCAACCATTACCAAAGCTTTGATGAGTGTTGGTCAGATTGTGGAGAAAGGTTTGCAGGTCAGATTCAACCAATATGGAGCATATGTGGAGAATCCAAGACATGGGTTCAAGAGGATTGCTAAAGGAGAAAAATAAGGTAGACTTTTCACTTTTGAGTTAGAAGATACAAAGAACATTGCACTATACAGTTATAAAGATCAGACACTTTCAGAGCTTGAGATTTGCCACAAAAGGTTAGGGCACATAGGAGAAAGAATCTTGAAACAAATGTGCAGGGACCAATGTGTGCTTGGGATACCTAATGTATCCAAGCAACATATGATTTATAAGTGTGGTGCTTGTCAATTTGGGAAGTCGCACAGGTTACCCTTCTCAAGGAAAGGATACATGCATAAAGACTACCTAGAGCTTGTACACACAGATGTATGGGGACCAAGCAAAGACCCCTCAATCTCAGGTTCAAGGTACTATGTATCTTTCATTGATGATTATAGCAGATCGATTGTATTGCACAAGGATGAGGTATTTAATTTCTTTAAAAAATATCTTGCATTAGTTGAGAACCAGACAGGAAGCAAATTTGAAGAGGCTAAGGTGAGATGGAGGAGGTGAGTACTTCTCCAATGACTTTGAAGAATTCTTGCAAGACAAAGGCATTAAAAGAGAAATAACAACAAGGTATTCTCCTGAATAAAATGGGGTAGCTGAGAGAAGAAATAGATTAATTGTTGAGACAGCTAGATCTATGCTTAATGAGAAAAAATTGCCTAACTATCTATGAGCAGAAAGTGTTTCTACTACCACTTACCTCATAAACAGGTTACCATCTAAATCTCTTGATGGCATGACGCCCTATGAAGCATGGCATGGTAAGAGAACCTCACTTGACAATTGCAAAATATTTGGATGTGTAGCATATGTACACATTCCTTCATAGGTAATAGGTAAGCTAGACCCAAAGGCTGAAAAATGCATCTTTATTGGGTATGATTTAAATAAAAAAGGTTACAGGTTTTCTAATCCTATCAATAAGGGATTCATTGTAAGCAGAGATGTTGTCTTTGATGAAAATGATTCTTGGTATGAGAATGAATGCAGGAAGGCCAAATTACCCTATGATTTGGAAGAGGAATTTCCAAGGCTTACAAAGGAGGAACCTACTCAGAATGAAGCCTCAAGTTGAGATGATGAAGATACTATCAACCTTGAAGAATCCAAAGCATGGAAGTCCAAAGGCAAAATGAAGATGAAGAAGCTTGAAGACATACCTGAATCTTCAATTCAACCATTTAGAAGATCACAAAGAGAAAGCAAGAAACCTATTAGATATGGGTATGATACATCTCTTGTTACTAAACATTCTGTTTATCTTGCCAAAGATTTGTCAAATGAAGAAGCAGGGTCATATGAAGAAGCAATAACCAAATCAGAATGGAAAGAAGCTATGGATGAGGAGATTGAAGCACTCAAGGAGAGTGAGACATGGGAGTTAGTACCTAAGAAGGACTCAATGAAGGTAATAGGATCCAGATGGATCTATAAGCTTAAAAGAAATTTTGATGGCACAATCAATAGGTACAAAGCCAGATTGGTAGCCAAGGGTTTTGCACAAACCCAAGGCATTGACTATGAGGAGACATTCTCACCTGTGGCCAAGATGCCAACCATCAGAGTGTTGGTAAGTGTGGCTGCATCAAAAAATTGGAATATGTACCAATTGGATGTCAAGAATGCTTTCTTGAATGGATGGATTTCAGAGGAGGTATATATGTCACAACCTCCTGGCTATGAGGACGCTAAGAAGGTAACATATGTTTGCAAATTGAAAAACGCTTTATATGGATTGAAGCAGGCACCTAGGGCATGGAATTACGGGTTAACTACATACCTCCAAGACCAAGGATTTGTCATGAGCAAGGCAGATACTTCTCTGTTCATTAAGAGAAGTAATTAAGAGGTAATATACCTTTGTGTTTATGTTGATGACATCATCATTACAGGTAATGCTGTCAATGGAATTAGATATATCAAAAGTCAAATGATGAAGGAGTTCAAGATCAATAATCTTGGTCTATTGAAGTATTTTTTGGGACTTGAATTAGTCTACACTAATTCAGGGATATACATCACTCAGAAAAAATACATACAGGATATGTTGAAGAAGTTTCACTTGCAGGATGCCAAAGTAGCAAGCACTCAAATGGAGGTAAACCTAAAACTAAGTGTCCATGAAGGTGATAAACTCAATGACATTACAGGTTATCAAAGTATGCTGGGTAGTTTGAGCTATGCTACCTTAACAAGGATAGATATTGCATATGGAGTTAGTGTGCTAAGTCAATTTATGCACAAGCCAAGGATACCTCACTTAGAGGCTGCCAAGAGAATCCTAAAGTATCTCAAGGGTACATAGAACCATGGTTTGTATTTCCCGTACACTTCAGATATTGATATCAAAATTTATTCAGATGCAGATTGGGCAGGATGCAAGGATGATAGGAGAAGCACTTTTGGATATATTTCTTTTGCAGGTGACAAACCAATTTCATGGTCTTCAAAGAAGCAACCTACTGTTGCTTTGTCTTCCACAGAGGCAGAGTATAGAGGACTGGCTAATGCCACACAAGAAGCAATATGGATTAAGATTTTGGATACAAAATTGGGATTATATACTAGGTCACCAATTATCTTTGGAGATAATACAAGTTCTCTTCATCTTGCAGCTAATCCGATTTATCATGCTAGGACCAAACATATAGAGGTCCATTACCATTATGTGAGAGAGAAGTTGATAAGCAAGGACATTCAACTTACCTATGTATCAACCAACATGCAATGTGCAGACTTGTTGACTAAAGCTTTGGATGGAACCAAACTTTGCAGGTTCAAATCCATGATTGGATTGCACGATATACTTGAAGATTGAAGATGAAGACTTAAGCCAAAATGTTTGGCTTTAGGGGGAGCTGTTGGTGTAAATTACAAGCCTACACATTTGGCTCAAAGGATGCATTGAAGTCTATACATACATGAAGAAGCATAGGAACATATGCTAGTGGTTAATTTCCACTTTACTTCATTGGAAAAGTCAAAATGACTTGGAATCTCTTGTAACCACCTACCAAAAGGGTTCGTGGAAAAAGTAGTTGTTTGATTGAAAGAATATCTCCAAGCATTTAGGAGCTTGATCATAGGGAGACAAAAGTTTGAATTTGAATTCAAATTTTTATTCATCTCTTATAAAAATGGACATGAAAAGTCGCAGGTATGAGTGAGCACTCCTGAGCCTAGCATCACTGATTTTTGAGTGTGTGTGAGGTCTACACTCAAGCCCACACCTCTCTATACCATTTGGCAATGATATTCATGCCAATGGAGTTGTATACAAATGTTCATTAATACATACATTCACATTGTCCATCTCTGAGTTCTCTGTTAGTCTACTCAAAAGTCTGTCAACGTGTCAAGGGCATATCTCGGTCAATTCTTCACCAAATTTAGTGATTCAAAGATTGTTGGATTCAGCTTAAATTAATCTACATGCTGTCAAAGCGTAAAGACATTCTATTCAGCCATTTTGGAGAAATTGGCATCGAGGGGATCTCTGGTCATTTTCTGCTACAATCCTAAAAAGTTGGGGGTATAGCTTAACTTGCTAAATTGATTTCTCTTAGCATAGTTTATTATTTTACATCATTCCACTTGGAATAGGTAGCTTAATAAGCTAGTTAGATACCCCTAAAAGGAAATTTTCCAATTCCTACTGTGCTGGTTATACTGAGCAAAATACTCAGCAGGTGTCAAGACATAAATAGAAGATTTGCTTGAGTTTGTGACTTCCAAAGTTATCTGTTTTAATTCAATCATTACACACATCATCTCCAAGGTACATAGGACATTTTATGGTGTCATTTGAAAGCTAAGGAGGTCTATTTATCAACTCTGAAGCAAAAGAGGGCTGATACAAAGCAGGTTTAACAATACCTACTCAGTCTCTTGGAGCATCCATCCATCTTTCCAAACATTAACCAACATTGGGGTTTCTATGTGTGATGCAGATCACTCACTATATGCAAGGAAGGCTGATGATGGCATTACTATTGTGGCTATTTATGTTGATGACCTGATTGTAGGCGGTGATAATGAAGGAAGCATCAAAGAGGTAAAGCAACTTCTGATGCCGGAATTGGACATGAACAATCTTGGTGTGTTGCGCTATTTCTTGGGCATTGACTTTATACATACAAAAACACGCATATGGATGTTGCAAAGGCAATATGCCTTGAGTATGCTGCAAAATTATGGTATGGCTGATTGTAAGTCAATTTCTATGCCGTTAGATCAAAATTTGAAGTTGGATACTACATCGGGTGAAGCATTGGAAAATGCTAGTATTTAGAGGAAAATTGTGTGAGTGCTACTTTGGATTATGCATTGTTTTATGAGCCTGGTGTAGATTTGCAGGTTTATGGATACACCGATGCAGATTGGTCTGGTAGCATTCCAGATAGAAGATCTACTAGTGGTTTTCTATTCTCACTTGGGAGTGCAGCTGTTACATGGAGCAGCAAGAAGCAACCCGCTATTGATTTGTCAAGTATAGAGGCTGAGTATAGAGATGCTGCAATGGCAGCATGTGAGGCATCATGCTGGAGATGTTACTCGCAGATTTAGGTATGGAAGTGCAAAAGCCTATCACTATTTATTGTGATAATATTAGCAGCATACAACTAGAACGGAATCCTGTTTTCCATGCTAGAACAAAGCATATTGAGGTACATTATCACTTCATCAGAGAGAAGGTATTAGCAGGTGATATTGATCTTGTTTATGTGAGAACCCATGAGTAGGTTGCTGATATTTTCACCAAAGCACTTGGAGCTGAGAAGTTGAATAAGTTTCGGGAGATGCTTGGATTACAGGAAATGACATTGAGCTTGAGGGGGAGTGTTGAGATATCAAGCCCAACATGTGATGATCTAGGATGACACGTACTGGTTTTTCATTTCTCTAACATGTATAGTGGTCATGCCGGTATGTGTCGGGGATACTTCATTGAGCTTTATTAGATTTATCTACCGAGAGTGATGGCACATTTGTTCCTTGCGAGCTCACTCATTCGCGGACATTAGGTTTTTCCTTATGTACTGATCTTTATATTTTGCACTTGTTGTATTCTTGTTTTAGGTCATTCTTGTACATTCCTTTTTATGTAATAGAAGAAGAAGAAGATTATTCTTCCCTGCCTCAATCTGTGTGTGTGCTTCTCCTTGAGAGTTAGAGTGTGTGTGTGAGCTCTCTTCCTTATCTCCTTCCTCGTGACAAAGATCAATGTGTGCTTGGGATACCTAATGCATCCAAGCAACACATGATCTATAAATGTGGTGCTTGTTAGTTTGGAAAATCGCACAGGTTACCCTTCTCAAAGAAAGGCTACATGCATGAAGATTACTTGGAGCTTGTTCACACAGATGTGTGGGGACCAAGCAAGGATCCTTCTATTTCAGGCTCAAGGTATTATGTATCTTTCATTGATGGTTTCAATAGGTGGACTATCTTATATTTTATGAAGCATGAAGATGAAGTGTTCAATTGCTTTAAGAAGTATCTTGCACTTGTGGAAAACCAAACAGGAAGAAGTCTAAAGAGACTAAGGTTACATAGAGGAGATGAGTACTTCTCAAATGAATTTGATGCATTCCTGCAGGATAGAGGAATTAAAAGGGAAATTACAACCAGGTATACCCTTGAGCAAAATGGGGTGGTAGAGAGGAGAAATAGGTCGATTATTGAAACAACTAGGTCAATGCTAAATGATAAAAAGTGTGGGAAAAAAGTGTATCTACTACCACTTATCTTGTTAACAAGTTGCCATCCAAATCACTTGATGGGATGACCCCATATGCAGCATGGCATGGTAGAAGACCATCACTTGATCATTGTAGGATCTTTGGATGTGTTGCTTATGTGCATATACCATCTCAAATTAGAGGTAAGCTAGACCCTAAGGCAGAAAAGTGCATCTTCATAGGGTATGATTTAAATAAGAAAGGATACATGTTCTATAATCCATCCAACAAAGGTTTTATGGTCAGTAGAGATGTTGTGTTTGATGAGAATGATTCTTGGTTTGAAGGTGAATGTAGGAAAGTAAAGTTGCCTTATGACTTGGAAGAGGAGTTTCCAAGCCTCACCAAGGACGAGCCAAACTAGATTGAAGACACCAAATCAGATGATGAGGACATCATCAACCTAGAAGAAATTAAAGCATCCAACCAAGCAATTAGAATATCACAAGGGGAGAGCAAGAAGCCAATTAGATATGGGTATGACACTTATTTAGTTACCAAGCATTCCATTTATCTTGCTAAAGATTTACCACTTGAAGAGCCTTCATCATATGAAGAGGCAAAGACCAAGGTAGAATGGAAGGAAGCTATGGATGAAGAAATTGAAGCACTCAAGGAGAATGACACTTGGGAGCTAGTGCCAAAGAAGGAGTCTCTGAAGGTAATTGGTTCTAGATGGATTTACCAAATCAAAAGAAATTCAGATGGATCAATAAACAGGTATAAAGGTAGACTTGTGGCTAAGGGTTTTGCACAAATCCAAGGAGTTGATTATGAAGAGACTTTCTCACCTGTGGCCAAAATGCCAACTATCAGGGTATTGGTAAGGGTGGCTGCATCAAAGAATTGGAATATGTATCACTTGGATGTAAAAAATGCTTTTCTAAATGGCTGGATTTCAGAGGAGGTTTACATGGCTCAACCTCCTGGTTATGAAGACCCAAGGAAAGTTAATTATGGAGGCAAATTGAACAAATATTTGTATGGATTGAAGCAGGCACCTAGGGCATGGAACCATAGGTTGACCACATACCTTCAAGTTCAAGGATTCATCATAAGCAAAGCATATACTTCTCTATTTTTCAAGAGAAGTAAATCAGAGGTGATATACCTATGTGTGTATGTTGATGATATCATACTTACAGGTAATGATGTCAATGACATCAAGCATATTAAGAACCAAATGATGTAGGAGTTGAAAATCAGTGATCTAGGGTCACTAAAATATTTTCTTGGACTTAGTCTATACAAATTCTGGAATTTATATTACTCAAAGAAGGTATGTGCAGGACATGTTGAAGAAGTTTCACTTGGAGGATGCCAAGATAGCCATCACTCCTGTGGAGGTAAACCAAAATTTAAGTGCTCATGAAGGTGATGTGCTTGATACTATTGCAAGATACTGAAGCATAGTTGGAAGCCTAAATTATGCTACATTAAGAAGAATTGATATTGCTTATGGAGTAAGCGTCTTAAGTCAATTTATGCTACATTAAGAAGAATTGATATTGCTTAAGGAGTAAGTATCTTAAGTCGAAGTATCTTAAGGGTACTCAAAATCAAGGTTTATACTTTCCTTATACTTCAGATTTGGATATCAAGATATACTCAGATGCACATTGGGCAGGTTGTAAGGATGACAGGAGAAGCACCTCAAGTTATATCTCTTTTGCAAGTGATAAGCCCTTTTCATGGTCTTCCAAGAAGCAACCTATTGTTGCTTTATCTTCAACAAAGGCAAAATATAGAGGATTAGCCAATGCTACTCAAGAATCCATATGGATCAGATTGCTATATGCAGAATTGGGATTACATTCTAACTCACCAATGATTTTTGGTGACAATACTAGCTCTTTACATCTTGCAGCAAATCCTATCTATCATGCTAGGACCAAGTATATAGAGGCTCACTATCATTATGTGAGAGAAAAGCTATTGAGCAAGGAAATTCAGTTGGCATATGTATCCACTAATATGCAATGTGTAGACTTATTGACCAAAGCACTTGATGGTACTAAACTTTGCAGGTTTATAGCTATGATTGGATTGCAGGATATTCAAGAGGATTGATGAAGAAGAGCAAGCCAAGATGTTTGGTTTGAGGTGGATTTGTAGCAAATTCCAAGCCTTAACACTTGGCTAGACATTGGAAGAAGTTATGTACAAACAATTAAAGATCCACATGAACCATTGCTTATGGTTTTTACCATTAAACTTTTGTAGAAGTCGTTTGACTTGAGGGAATCTTGTAAATACACTAAAATGGTGGAGTTAGGAGAGATAACACTATGAATTCATTTAGATGGAATGACTCCTAACTTGGAGGAGAAATTCTAGGTAAAGCCAAGTTTGAATTTGAACTCAAACTTGGAGGCAAAGCATCTATAAAAAGGGGATTGTAATCTCACCGCCTAGAGCCCCCATTATTGAGCATATTGTTGATCATTTGATGTAGATGAGAGGCTCACACTATAGCCTAATCCTATCACCATCATTGGGCATCATAGGCATGCCAATGATCATGTACAACATTGTCATATAATACATTATATCATTGATCATCTCTATTGGTCTCTCTGTCATTGTCACTTAGAACAATGTACTTGTCTTGCTCATATCTCAGGGATTCCCTCACCAATTTCACTGTTTTATAGCTCATTGGAACAAGATCAAAGTCTACTACAAGCTGGAAAAGTTTGGAGAATTTTCATCTAGACAATTGGGAGAAAATTGTCTTGAAGTGGTCATTGGTCATTCTCTGGAGAGTTCCTTAAAAGTCAGGGGTAAGCTTCTACTTGCTAAAGACATTACTCAGAGTATAGCCTATTATTCAAGGATTAGCAGTACCAACTCATTTCTTGAAGTATCCATCCATCTTTCCCAACACAAAAGGCACTAAATGGGTATGCAACATGAAGCATAAACCTGATGAGATAGTTGAGGGGTATAAGGCTAGAATTTTTGCAAAAGAGTATGCTGAAAAGAGAGGCATTGAGTTTGATGAGACCTTTACACCCACATGCCAAATTACTAGCATTCATAGCATTTCTGCACTTAGAGCTAATGATGGTTGGAATGTACACTAGTTTGACATTAACCTTGCATATTTGAATGGTAACTTACACGAAGAAGTGTATGTATTCTAGCCCCGTGGTTTTGTGCAAAAAGCAGATGGAAAAAAAGTATGCACGTGGAAAAAGCCATTATATGGTTTGAAGCAAGCACCACATGCTTGGTATGAAAAGATACATGCCTACTTGATTGCACATGGTTTTGAGAACAATCCAAGTAAAAGAACCTTTTATGTTAAGCATGCATTTGATGTAGTTATGATCATTGTTGTGTATATAGATGGCATGCTACTCAATATTCCTAATGAGAAGCATATTGCTAAATTTAAAGAGGATCTGCATGTCTCTTTTACGATGTCACATTTGGGGAATTTGCATCATTATTTGGGCATTCAATTTATAGAATTCGATGGAGGAATAAATTTGTGTCAAAGAAAATATATTGAAGTGTTTTGGCCTTGAAGATTTCAAAATAATTGCCACTCCCATGGAAATAGGTTTAGTGTTGAGTCTTCATGACGATGGAGATGCATTTGATTTTCATCTATCAATAGGGTTTTGGGTGCTTAATTTACTTATGCATAACACCTCTTGATATTGAGTTTTTTGTTTCCCCAATGAGCAGGTTTATGCATTCCCCAGGTGTCAAGCATTCACAGACGATTAAGTGCATCTTTCACTACTTGAGTGGTACGGAGCTACTTGGATTGATTTATCCCAAGGGGGGATCACTACTGCGAGATTTACATGGCTTTTTTGACTCTCACTAGGCAAGTTTCTATGACATTCATATGTCCACTAGTGGTTTTTGCTTCATGCTTGTTGGAACATGCATATCTTGGTTGAGCAAGAAGCAAGCATCCTATTGTGGCCACTTCTAGTTGTGAGGCTAACTATAGGGTGACTTTGAGGGGGGACATGTTGAGTGTGTGTAGATCAGATGCCTTCTAGCTAATTTGGGTGTTATTCAGTCTTATCCCATGACCATCTTCACTAATAGTCAGAGCGCATTAATAGTTTCGAGGATCCCTATGTTCCATACTCACACAAACCACATTGAGGTGCATTACCATTATGTTAGGGAGAGGTTATTTACTGGAGAGATGAGTTTGACATATGTACCAAGACATGATAACATTGTAGATCTTTCGACAGAGGCTCTATGTTGGGAGATACTTGAAGCTTTTTGCAAAGTTTGGGCTTACTTCCTTTTGTGGGTTGATCTCTTTTCACATAGCTTGGCATTTCCTTATACATGAGTATCAGCTCCTTGTTCAACACATCACTCCCAAGGAGATTTGTTGATATATTTCAGTAGTGATGTGTGTGAACACACTTAGGACTCTCGGGCACTTTTCCCCCTCTTTAGGAGGTTTTTTGCCTTTGCTTGTATATACATCTATAACCATAATATGTTACTTATCTTTATACATTCACTTGGTAAAACATTTAGTATTATGTGTTGTGCTACAAGCTTCTTCTTCTTCTTGCTTGTGCTCTTCATGTGCTTCGGCATACCTCAGAAATCCAATGTTTTGTCTTTTGAAAAGTCCAAAATGATCATCAAATCATCAAATATTAAACCATAATTTGAAACATTGGCACTAAAAGAACCTAAGAGATGGTTTGGCATGATAGGTATGACTGTCACAATAGTTTGCTATGCACACTGATCTAGAGTTTCATGATATATGGCTCTATCATGATGGTATGGAAATTCATGATAACCACAGAATCAGAATAGAGATGGATCTCACAATGGATAAACATCAATGATCAATAGATTGGACATTTGTGGTGGAGTTGAATATCATGATAGAGCTATGAATATGGTGATGAAATGGTGTATTGTGATGAATGGGGTCAATCATGATAGAGGTAGACTATCATATGTTTAGTGACTACTGTGATGGAGCAATAGGCCATCATGATAGATATGTTTGTCTTAATGAAGTAATCTTTGATTGGGATAAGCTATCATGATAGGGTGGCCAATTGTAATAAGATGGGTCTTTGATCGAGATAGTCTGTCCTTTTAGCAATGTTTGTCGTGTTGGTGAAGATGTATTGCAATGGATCTTGACCATTGCGATGGAGATGGTCTACCATAATAGAGGTAAAATTATAGTTTCTCTCAAATTTTTTTTGGTGCTATGTGTTGGTGTAAATCACAAGCCTACATATTTGGCTTGAAAGATATCTTGAAGACCCTACACCTGTGAAGAAGCATAGGAACTAGTGTTAGTGGTTAATTACCACTTTATCTCCTTGTAAAAGTCAAATTGACTTGGAGTCTTTTGTAATCACCTACCAAAAGGATTCCTGGAAAAAAGTTAGCTATTTGATTGAAGGAATATCTCCTAGGATATAGGAGCTTGATCATAGGGAGCCAAAAGTTTGAATTTGAATTCAAATTTTTACTCATTCTCTATAAAAATGGTCATGGAAAAGTTGCGGGTAGAACTCATCACTCCCGAGCTTCTCATTACTGATTTTGAGCGTGTGTGAGGCCTACACTCTAGCCCACACCTATCTACACCATTAAGCAATGATTTTCATGCCAATGGATTTGTATACAAGTGTTCATTAATACATACATTCACATTGTTCATTTCTGAGTTCTCTGTCATACTACTCAAAAGTCTCTCAACTTGTGCAGTGCATATCTTAGTCATTTCACCATCAAATTCAGTGATTCAAAGCTCGTTGGATCCAGCTTGAAGTTATCTACATGGTATCAGATCACTGGTCATAGTCTGCTACAGTCCTAAAAAAGCGGGGGTATAACATTACTTTCTAAATTGATTTCTCTTAGCATAGTTTATCTTTTTACATAACTCCACTTGGAATAGTTAGCTTGCTAAGCTAATTAGATACCCCTAAAAGGCATTTTTCCAATTCCTACTGTGCTGTTCATATTGAGCAAAATACCCATCAGGTGTCGAGACATAAATAGAAGGTTTTCTTGAGATTGTGAGTTTCAAAGTTATCTGTTTTGATTCAATCATTGCACACATCACTTCCAAAGTACAAGGCCATATTATGGTGTCATTGGAAAGCTAAGGAGGTCCACTTATCAATTCTGAAGCAAAAGAGGGTTGGTACAAAGGAGGTTTTGGCAGTACCTACTCAATCTCTTGGAGCATCCATTCATCTTTCCCAACAGTGGTATCAGAGCAAACTAAGGTAAAATGGGAGACGGTTTTCCTTCATTTATTGATAAATTGTATAGGAACAACTATCAAACATGGTCCTAAGGATGAAGACCTACTAACAAGGAAGGATTCTCTATGGATACATCTCAGGAGATGAGGAATTGCCCTCATTCAAAACAAGAGGATTGCCAACAAAGGAAGAACATGAAAAGCTCAACACATGGTGTGCTAAGGATGCATTGGCAAGGTCTTATTTACTCAACTCCATCTCTGATTTTCTTTTGCCACATATTAGAAATTGTAAGACATCCCAAGAGACTTGGGAAACCTTGTCATCTTATTTTTCCTCCAACACAAGGGCTAGGAAAAATCAGTTATGGATTGAATTCACAACATTGAGGAAGCAACCTAAGCAAGTTGTTTCAGAATTTGTGACCAAGATTAAAGATTTAGCAGGTCAGTAAGCAAACATAGGAGAAGAGATTGAAGAAGAGCAGATTGTAAGGCAAGTGATCAATGGGATCAAGGCTGATGACAAATGGGAAAGCTTCACCACTGCCATGGATCTTTACATGGACATGCAAATTCCAGATCTTACAACTCTCATGGGACAATTGTTTACTCATGAAGCAAAGCTCAACAAGAATGGAGATACATCCAAAGGTAATAACTCTTCTTCCCTATACACTGATAAGAAGTCTAAAGATAAAGGCAAGAGCAAGAAGATGGAAGATGAAGGCTCTACCTCCCAAGCGAACTATGCAGGGAGAGGTAGATCATCAAGAGGAAGGGGAAGAGGAGGTAAGCAAGGTAGGGGGAGATCCTATAACTCCTCACCATGCAACATTTGTGGTTTATCAAATCATACTATAGATGAGTGTTTCGGGAATTACAAGAATCAGAGAGGAAGAGGATACCAAAGGGGTGGATACTCACAGTTAAGAGGTAGATTCAACCATCACCAAGGCTACAACAACAACTACAACAACAACAACGACAATGGCAACTACCAAGGAGGATTCAAATCCAGAAAGGACTATAACAACTACACAGAGGAGCAGGATGACTCTCTTCTGATCATGAACATGACTTCAAAATAAGGTACAAATGATGAACATCTATTCTACATTGACTCAGGATGCTCAAATCATGTGGCTGGCAATGAAGCACTACTCTCTGATCTTGAGGAACCAAAAGTTAAGCATCAAGTCCAAACAGGTGATGTTACCAAGCACTCAGTAGTTAAAGTTGGAAATGTTAAGAGTTGTGATGGAAATCAGAATTTGTTGAGCAGGGTACTCTATGTACCAACCATTACCAAAAATCTGATGAGTGTTAGACAAATTGTGGAGAAAGGTTTGCAGGTTAGATTCAACCAATATGGAGCATTTGTGGAGGATCCAAGGCATGGGCTCAAGCGGATTGCTAAAGGAGAAAAATAAAGTAGACTTTTCACTTTTGAGTTAGAAGACACAAAGAATATTGCACTATACAGTTATAAGGATCAAACACTTTTAGAGCTTGAGATTTGGCACAAAAGATTAGGGCATATAGGAGAAAGAACTTTGAAGCAAATATGCAGGGACCAATGTGTGCTTGGAATACCAAATGTATCCAAGCAACATATGATTTATAAGTGTTGTGCTTGTCAATTTGGGATGTCTCACATGTTACCCTACTCAAGGAAAGGTTACATGCATGAAGACTACCTAGAACTTGTCCATACAGATGTATGGGGACCAAGCAAAGACCCCTCAGTCTCAGGATCAAGGTACTATGTATCTTTTATTGATGATTATAGCAGATGTACTGTATTGTACTTCATGAAGCACAAAGATGAGGTGTTTAATTGCTTTAAGAAATATCTTGCACTTTTTGAAAATCAGAGAGGAAAAAATTTGAAGAGGCTAAGGTCAGATGGAGGAGGTGAGTACTTCTCCAATGAGTTTGAAAACTTCTTGCAGGACAGAGGCATCAAAAGAGAAATCACCACAAGGTATTCTCTTGAACAGAATGGGGTAGTTGAGAGAAGAAATAGGTTGATTGTTGAGACAGCTTGGTCTATGTTGAATGAAAAAAAGTTACGTAACTATCTATGGGCACAGAGTGTTTCTACTGCCACTTACCTCATAAACAGGTTACCATCTAAGTCCCTTGATGGGACGACACCCTATGAAGCATGGCATGGTAAGAGACCCTCACTAGACCATTGCAGGATATTTGGATGTGTAGCATATGTACACATTCCTTCTCAGATAAGAGGAAAGCTAGACCCAAAGGCTAAAAAGTGCATCTTTATTGGATATATTCTAAATAAAAAAGGATATAGGTGTTATAACCCTTCCACTAAGGGATTCATGGTGAGTAGAGATGTTGTCTTTGATGAAAATGATTCTTGGTATGAGAATGAATGCAGGAAGGTTAAACTACCCTATGATTTGGAAGAAGAGTTTCCAAGTCTTGCAAAGGAGGAAACTACTCAGATTGAAGACTCAATTTCAAATGATGAAGATACTATCAACCTTGAAGAGTTCAAGGCATGGAAGTCCAAGGGCAAAATGAAGATGAAGAAGCTTGAAGACATACCTGAATCTTCAACTCAATCAATCAAGAGATCACAAAGAGAAAGCAAAAAACCTATCAGATATGGGTATGATACATCTCTTGTTACTAAACATTCTGTTTATCTTGCCAAAGATTTGTCAATTGAAGAACCAGGATCATATGAAGAAGCCATAACCAAGACAGAATGGAAAGAAGCTATGGATGAGGAGATTGAAGCACTCAAGGAGAGTGATACATGGGAGTTAGTACCAAAGGACTCCATGAAGGTAATAGGATCCAGATGGATCTATAAGCTTAAAAGAAATTCTGATGGCACAATTAATAGGTACAAAGCCAGACTGGTAGCCAAGGGTTTTGCACAAACCCAAGGAATTGACTATGAAGATACATTTTCTCCTGTGGCCAAGATGCCAACTATTAGAGTGTTGGTAAGTGTGGCTGCATCAAAAAATTGGAACATGTACCAATTGGATGTCAAGAATGCTTTCTTGAATGGATGGATTTCAGAGGAGGTATATATGTCACAACCTCCTTGCTATGAGGACCCTAAGAAGGTAACATATGTTTGCAATTTAAAAAAGGCCTTACATGGAATGAAACAGGCACCTAGAGCATGGGATTTCAGGTTAACTATGTTGATATATTTAGGTAGTGATGTGTGTGAACACACTAGGACCGCCGAGGCACTTTTTTCCCTCTTTAGGAGGTTTTTTTCCCTCGGCTTGTATATACGCCTATTGCCCTAATGGGCTACTTATCTTTGTACATTCTCTAGTAATACATTCAGTCTTGTGTGTTGTGCTCCAAGCTTCTTCTTCTTCCTTGTGTTGTTCGTGTGCTTCCGCAGATGTCTAACTCCAACAACTGGTATCAGAGGAGGTCATCGCTTCATCTAGGGCGCCGTCGACACTCATCTATTTCCAGTCTCAGAATCGTACAAATTTTGGCGAACTACTCAAGGTCTTTCCGAGATCAAAACATCTTCGCTTTGTGGTGCCGAAATCGCGATCTGAGCTCGTTTCGGCCTCCGAATGCACCATCGTAGCGCTTGTGTAGGCTATTTTGTCTTTTTGTGCCAAAGGTATATACCAGTTTTTGTTCGCCAGTTTAAGCGTCTCAAAGTCTAGTAGAGGTTTAGCAGAACTCGTTTGGGCAGTTCCGTTCAACTTTTTGAGATACAGTCAATTTTTTGCATCAAGGTATTTTAGTCACCGGCCATGGCTGAAAGCAGTGATGTATTCCGTATGTTGGCTATTGAGGATAAGTTGTCTGGTATCAACTACCCATTATGGGCTTATATGATGCGACATGTATTGGTTGCAAAAGGATTGTGGAACATTGTGCAGGGTGTTGAAAGACGTCCTGTTACACCTGTAACAACAGGTACTATGAATACAGGTGCTGGAGCTGATGAAGATGGTGTTGAAGATGATATTGTGCAGATTCCTGTTCGTGCTGTTGTTTCTGCTACACCTACTACAAAGCAGATTTGTTGGGATGGCAGAGATGCCCAGACACATGCATTGATAGCTTTATCTGTCAAACGTGTCATTATTCCTCATATTCGCTCTTGCAGAATAGCTAGGGATGCTTGGGATACACTTACCACATTATACCAAGCTAGGAATGAGGCTCGTGTTGCTTACCTCCGAAAACAGTTGGAGAGTGAGCACATGAATGAAGGTGATTCTATGGACAATTTCTTAACGAAGATCAAAGATTTGAAGGAACAACTGATTTCTGCTGATGAGGTTATACCAGATAGCTCACTTGTGCAGACTGTTCTGAATGGTCTTCCTGATTCATATCAGAGTTTTGCTTCTACTCTTCGATTGATGATGAAAGGCAATCCGAATGCCTTATCATTTGAGGAGTTAGTTTATGTTCTGTTGCAGGAAGATCAGTCCAGAGAGAACAGGTCCATTATGCGTGTTGTAGATCAAGCTTTCCTGGCTAGTCAGAAGGGCAAAGGAAAATGGTGCTCTTCTACTACAAATGCTGCACATTCGAAGAACCAGGATAAAGATGAGAAGAAATCAGAAAAGCAGAAATTGTTTTGCAAGTACTGTAAAGGGAATGATCATATCATAAAGAATTGTCCAAAACTTGCTGCAAAAGAGGCAAAGACAAAGGAGGCTAGAATGGTTGTTGCAGAAGCCTCTACACCAAAAACAGAGTCTGCTAATCTTGTGCAGGAAGAAGAATGGGCATTTACTACTGTTTGCAGTTTTGACCCATCTTCTCATGAGCAGTGCATGTCTGCAGTGGACTCAGATGTTTGGTACTTTGACAGTGGGGCGACCAAACATATTACATCGCTGTCGCAAAGGGCTCAGTTGGGTGGATCAGGCCAACTGCTTGTGTTCCAAATGGACGGTACACGCAGGGTGCTTCGGGCAACTTAAGAGGTAGAACTCAAATATAGACGCTCACAGATAATTAGATGAAATCATAACTCAAATCACACATACAATTCATTAACATCATAAGAGAGATCGGAAATAAGAGAGATGTAAGGAAATTGGAGAGCCAATTAATTCATAATAATGTGTTCGTACAAATATAATTCAGATAACGGAAATAGATACAAGTTACCAAAACATCATAAATCATGATGTCCTCCTCATGCGAGCAGAACCTCGGTACACCAGGATGTGGACCAACACTCCTCAAGAGTGTGAGAACTTCTCCTCCAACTCCTCTTCAGAACTCAAGCTTGAGATTCTTCAAATCATATAAGATGATTGATAAGATGATGGATTAACAATGAGGCTAAGACCTCTTTTTATAGTTGTATCTTCTCTTTGAAAAGCTAAAAGAAAGCACGTTCGCAAAATCTTTCGTTGATGAAAAGCTACGATCATAGTTGGAAGCGGACAAAAAAAATCTCTCTCGCGATAACAGCACTGTCCGTAAGTTTTTAATAAAGTAATAAAATCAAAATAAAAGTCTTTCGCTGTCGCTTGGCGTGGGGATTGAACCCGGTTCAATGGGGAAGCTTTTTTAGAACTCTTGAGCTAGACCATATGAGCGCCCGTTGATTCGTTATACATGCGTATGGAGATATCATATATAGATACTCTGCGTCCGTGTGGATTCCCTTGGAGAAGTATGTAAGCTTTCAAATATATATAGTTTGTCTAAAGTATGAAGACTGAGGTGATGCTTCTTAGTGAAGCTAATTGTTAAGTCAATTATAAACATTGACTTCCAACAATCCCTCCTTCAATGTCATATTGGTATAAGCTTCAGTAACCTGCAAATCTTCTCATGACTATCTCTAGTGAATGCTTCGGTAAAATATCTGCAACAAATTGAGTAAAATCATTCTTTAGGTTGGATTATTCAAACACTGGATAGGTAGAGATGTGGATACGTAGAGATGTAAATCTCTACGACATCGCAACGCAGTTTCTTCTCTTCACTCGGGCCTGCTCCTACAGGGAATACTGTCACATGCGCCAACAACTCCTCTTATCCTGTTATGGGAGTTGGTAAGATCATTTTGACTACTACTGATGGTAGTTCTTTCACTTTGTCAGATGCTTTATTTGTGCTAGGGATCAAGAAGAATCTGTTATCAGTTTCTACATTAGCCAAGATTGGCTTGGTTGTGAAATTCGTTGATGACAGGTGTACAGTTCATGATCTGTCAAATGGCGATGTGATTATTGCTTCTAGCATTTTATGTTGAGGGTTGTATAAGCTCATAGACTATGAAAGATCTGAAAATGATTTGGCATGTGCAGTAAATGATTCTTAGGCTATGTCAGATGCAAAGCTTTGGCATGCACGCTTTGGTCATCTGAATTTTGCTAGTTTGCTACGCCTATAGAAATCTGAAATGGTGTCCTCTTTGCCCAAACTTGAGGCACCTGGAAAACATGTTTGTGAAGGCTGTATTTTGGGCAAAACGAAGCATTCCTCCTTTCCAAAAGATGGTTCAGTTCGGGCTACACAGAAATTGCAGCTTGTACATAGTGATGTCTGTGGTCCTATGCAGACACCTTCTTTTGGAAACTATCTTTACTTCGTGACTTTCATTGATGATTTTTCCAAGCATGCATGGGTATATCCATTGACGGAAAAGTCCGAAGTGTTTTTGTGCTTCAAACAGTTTTTGGTTTTGGCTGAAAATCTATCAGCATGTAAAATGGGCACCCTCCGTTTTGATCGAGAGGGGAATATATGTCTTATGATTTTAATGCATTTCTGGCTGAACGTGGGATAAAACACCAGTGTACAGTGCCGTATACACCTCAACAGAATGGAGTTGCTGAACGGAAGAACAAGTCACTCATGGAGATGGCGAGGTGTATGGTCAAGAGTCAGGCTTTACCACATAGTTTCTGGCTTGAGGCTGTCATGTGTGCAGCATATGTACTTAACAAGTGTCCCACTAAAGCGCTGCAGTCTATCACTCCGTTGGCATGACTGCAAGCCATCTGTTGCTCATCTGCGTGTTTTTGGTTGTTTGGCATATGCATTAGTGCCTGAACAACATCGTAGAAAATTGGATGATAAGGCAGTAAAATGTATTTTTGTTGGGTATAGTTCTGAAAGTAAAGGCTATCATCTGTATCATCCATAGACTAAACGCATTCTGGTTAGCCACGATGTTGTCTTTGTGGAAGATGCTATTCAGCCATTGCTTTCATGTACTAAGGAGACATCTGTTAGCTCCAAAGACATGTATGATACTTTGATGCCTCTTTTTACAGGTGGACGGTCTAGTGTTGTTCCTAATGAGGCAACTTCTCAACCTTTGCAGGTTTCATATGATGATGCAAATCATTCCATTTCGGATGCAGATTTACATGATGCACTTGTTGATGAGAGAGCTGATATTGAGCAGGCAAAAACTATGCCAAAATGGCTGGTGCTAACTTTGCGTGACAGCAAATTAGATGCATCTCTGTCATATCGTGCTCGTTTAGGCTCTCATAGTGCCTCCTTTGCATCAGATTGCTATGCTATGGCTGCGTCTAGTCTCTATGATGAGAATGAGCTTGTTTCTTTTGATGAAGCACAAAATTCAGAAAATTGGATGGCTGCTATGCAATCTGAATATCATGCTATAATGAAGAATGGTACATGGTCTTTATGTGACTTGCCTCCTGGCAAGAAGGCCATTGGCACTAAGTGGGTATACAAGCTGAAGCGTAAACCTGATGGTACAGTTGACAGGTATAAGGCTAGGCTTGTTGCAAAGGGTTATGTGCAGGAAAGAGGCATTGATTTTGATGAGACCTTTGCACCTACATGCCGTATGACTACTGTTCGGAGCATTTGTGCACTTGCAGCCCATCATGGTTGGAATGTACATCAGTTGGACATTAAAACAACATTTCTGAATATTGACTTGCATGAAGAAGTGTATGTTTTTCAGCCCCGTGGCTTTGTGCAGAAAGGGCATGAAAACCAGGTGTGCAGGTTAAAGAAGGCATTATATGGTTTAAAGCAAGCACCACGTGCTTGGTATGAGAAAATACATGCCTATCTGGTTGCACATGGTTTTGAGAACAGTCCAACTGAAAGCACCTTATATGTTAAGCGTGCTAATGATGTGCTTCTTATCATTGTTGTCTATGTTGAGGACATACTACTCACTGGTCCTATTGAGAAGCATATTGTTGATTTTAAGGCTGATTTGCATGCCTCAATTGAGATGTCTAATTTGGGGCATTTGCATCACTATTTGGGCATTCAATTTATGCAAGTTGATGGTGGAATGGCTTTGTGTCAAACGAAATATATTGACACATTATTGCAGCGTTTTGGCCTTGAAGACTGTAAGTCTATTGCCACTCCTATGGAGATAGGTTTACGATTGAGTCTTCATGATGCTGGAGATGCATTTGATGCTGTTCTCTATCAACAAGCTGTTGGATAATTGATTTACTTATGCATTACGCGGCGAGATATTCAGTTTGCTGTCTCATAGATGAGCAGGTTTATGCATTGCCCAGGAGTCATGCATTGGAAGGCGGTTAAGTGTATCTTTCGCTACTTGAGTGGTACTCGGCTACTTGGGTTGTTTTATCCCAAGGGGGGATCACTACCGCTAGATTTGCATGCTTTTTCTGACTCAGATTGGGCTGGTTGCTATGACACTCGTGTGTCCACCAATGGTTTTTGCTTCATGCTTGGTAGCTCATGTATATCTTGGTTGAGCAAGAAGTAGCCTACTGTGGCCACTTCCAGTTGTGAGGGTGAGTATAGGGCAGCTTTCACAGCAACTGTTGAGTGTGTGTGGCTCAGACGCCTTATGGCTGATTTGGGTAATGGCCACTCTTCTGCCACCACCATCTTCACTGACAGTCAGAGCGCATTGGCAGTTGCGAGGAACCCTGTGTTCCATGCTCGCACTAAGCACATTGAGGTGCATTATCACTATGTCAGGGAGAGGTTCTCTGCTGGGGAGAATATAGTAGACCTTTTCATGAAGGCTCTGCCTAGGGAGAAGTTTGAAGCTTTCCGCAAAGCTTTGGGCTTACTTCCTTTTGTGGAGTGATTTCCACATAGCTTGGCACTTCCTTATACATGAGCGCTAGCTCCTTGTTCACCGCATCACTCCCACGGGGGATTTGTTGATATATTTAGGTAGTGATGTGTGTGAACACACTAGGACCGCCGAGGCACTTTTTTCCCTCTTTAGGAGGTTTTTTTCCCTCGGCTTGTATATATGCCTATTGCCCTAATGGGCTACTTATCTTTGTACATTCTCTAATAATACATTCAGTCTTGTGTGTTGTGCTCCAAGCTTCTTCTTCTTCCTTGTGCTGTTCGCGTGCTTCCGTAGACGTCTAACTCCAACAAACTACATATCTCCAAGACCAAGGTTTTGTTATGAGCAAGGCAGATACTTCTCTATTCATTAAGAGAAGTAATTTAGAGGTAATATACCTTTGTGTTTATGTTGATGACATTATAATTACAGGTAATGATGTCAATGGAATCAGACAAATCAAGAGCCAGATGATGAAGGAGTTCAAGATCAATGATCTTGGTCTATTGAAGTATTTTCTTAGGCTTGAGTTAGTTTATACTAACTTACGAATATACATTACTCAGAAAAAATACATACAGGATATCTTGAAGAAGTTTCACTTGCAGGATGCCAAAGTAGCAAGCACTCCAATGGAGGTAAACCTAAAACTAAGTGCCCATGAAGGTGAATAAGTCAAAGACATTACAGGTTACCAAAGTATGGTGGGTAGGTTGAACTATGCTACCTTAACAAGGATAGATATTTCATATGGAGTTAGTGTGCTAAGTCAATTTATGCACAAGCCAAGGATACCTCACATGGAGGCTGCCAAGATAATCTTGAAGTATCTCAAGGGTACACAGAACCATGGTTTGTATTTTCCTTACACTTCAGATATTGATATCAAAATTTATTCAGATGCAGATTGGGCGGGATGCAAGGATGATAGGAGGAGCACTTCTGGATATATTTCTTTTGCAGGTATAAGCCAATATCTTTGTCTACAAAGAAGCAACCAACTGTTGCATTGTCTTCTACAGAAGCAGAGTATAGAGGACTGGCTAATGCCACACAAGAAGCCATATGGATTAAGCTTTTGTATACAGAATTGGGTTTATACACTAGGTCTCCAATAATCTTTGGAGATAATACAAGTTCTCTTCACCTTGTAGCTAATCCTATCTATCATGCTAGGACCAAACATATAGAGGTCTATTACCATTATGTGAGAGAAAAGTTGATAAGCAAAGACATTCAACTAACCTATGTGTCAACCAACATGCAGTGTGCAGATTTGTTGACTAAAGCTTTGGATGGAATCAAACTTTGTAGATTCAAAGCAATGATTCGATTGCAGGATATACATGAAGATTGAAGATGAAGACCAAGCCAAAATGTTTGGCTTGAGGGGGAGCTATTGGTGTAAATCACAAGCCTACACATTTGGCTTGAATGATATCTTGAAGACTCTACACATGTGAAGAAGCATAGGAACTAGTGTTAGTGGTTAATTACCACTTTATCTCCTTATAAAAGTCAAATTGACTTGGAGTCTTTTGTAATCACCTACCAAAAGGATTTGTGGAAAAACGTTAGCTATTTGATTGAAGGAATATGTGCTAGGATATAGGAGCTTGATCATAGGGAGCCAAAAGTTTGAATTTGAATTCAATTTTTTACTCATTCTCTATAAAAATGGTCATGGAAAAGTCACAAATAGAACTCATCACTCCCGAGCTTCTCATTACTGATTTTGAGTGTGTGTGAGGCCTGCACTCTAGCCCACACCTATCTACACCATTAGGCAATGATTTTCATGCCAATGGATTTGTATACAAGTTTTCATTAATACATACATTCACATTGTTCGTTTCTGAGTTCTCTGTCGAACTACTCAAAAGTCTGTCAACTTGTGGAGTGCATATCTCCGTCATTTCTCCATCACATTCAGTGATTCAAAGCTTGTTGGATCCAGCTTGAAGTTATCTACATGCTGTCAAAGTTTGAAAAGATTCTATTCAGCCATTTCAGAGCAATACGTGTCGAGGTGATCATTGGTCAAAGTCTGCTACATTCCTAAAAAATCGGGGGTATAACATTACTTGCTAAATTGATTTCTCTTAGCATAGTTTATCTTTTTACATAATTCCACTTGGAATAGTTAGCTTGCTAAGCTAATTAGATACCCCTAAAAGGGATTTTTCCAATTCCTACTGTGCTGGTCATACTGAGCAAAATATCCAACAGGTGTCAAGACATAAATAGAAGGTTTTCTTGAGATTGTGAGTTTCAAAGTTATCTGTTTTGATTCAATCATTGCACACATCACTTCCAAAGTACATAGGCCATTTTATGGTGTCATTGGAAAGCTAAGGAGGTCCACTTATCTCTCTTTCAAATGCAAGACAATGAAAAGAATCAAGATCAAGGGTAGTTTTACGGCCCCGGGTGGGATTTTGGACGCAGAAGAAGGTGAAAGGGGGAGATTGAAAGAAGGTGGACGGAGATGGAAAATAAAAACGATGGAAAAAGCAAAAGACGTACAACCTCGAACATCTCTTCTCAATGTAATCACAGAGAGAGATATGGATTCCTATAATTGAAAATTGTTGTTGAATTTTCAGATAGATACACAGTAAGCTTCGAGCATTAAGAATAACTTATTTGTCACGAGTCAGGATGTGAAAGGCACAGGTATTATATAAAGCTGTAAGTACAAACGATAGGACCAAGTAAGGAAGTCTAGTCTCTGCTCTCCAGCCTTCAGACTCCAGAGGGTCGGAATCGTACCCCTCTCTCTCTCTCTCTCTCTCAAACACACACTTTCTCCCCCTAGCACACACACACAGCGTGAAGATTTGCTGTCGTTTCATGTTGCCCGTATTTTATATTTCAGTTCTAATGTGCATTGACAATCTCGTGGTTTCCCAGTGGGTTGGCTGCTATAATTTGATTCTGCTCCGCAGAAATGGAGGAACATAGGAAGTTATAGGCGGGCTTGACGTTACTGGCTCTTCTTGTCGTTGTTTTTGGAGCGAAGGGAGAAGCCATCAGAAACCTGGGTGTGAAGGAGGATTCTGATATATCTCTGGGAGAACAAGAGCAACTGCTGCGTTTCCAGGAGGACATGGAGACTGCAAAACGCCATCTCCTCACGTACGATCCATACTTTCATCACTGGTATGGGGGCAAAGATCATCACTGGAAAGCCGGAAAGGACAAACACTAACACTTCAATCCACGGTGATCCAGTATCAATAAATCCAATGCGCTATTCTACTTCGCTGACTCGTCTAAGTTTATGAAATTGATTTCCTCAGTGGATGTCAATATTTATGTATGCCAGTTTCGCATCCAATTTCTGAATGTGTGTATTTCTTCTGATTCTCTTGGAAATACATTCGCTTATCTTACACGCCGGAGACATAGCAGACTGACGTTCATAGCCATTTCTCCTTGATTTTCTTGCTTGAAACCTGCATTGTATTTCACTCATGAATGTGATGGCTTCTGAAGAGAGAAGCAACCATTCTTGAAGTTCGCACAGTCATCATAAGGATTGCACCATGGTTTGCCATGTGCCAGAAACAATATCTCTACGTAATGTGGAGCGATTGTGTAAGCGTCACAGGTTTTGAGAATGTTTCCAATCTCACTGTTCTATCTCCGAAAAAAACACACGAATGTTTCTCTGAAGAGATATTGAGAATGTTACCAAAAAACTCTAATGGGTCTAAACAGAAAAGTCTCTCCGCATCATGCTGGGCATAAAGCCCGAAAACACAGTCCAAACAAGCTCGATTTAAAAGAAGAATGTGAATTGTGTTACAGATGAGAATGAGCGCAAACCCAAAACATTGAAAAGGAGGCTTTCGTAGAACATTTTCAAAAGATGTACAACTATCCATACTAAAGAATAGATATAAATATGAAGATCACATCCTCTAAAAGTATACGTAAGCTTACCTTGGATTTTCAATCAAAGAGAAAGATAACTCTATACAGCCTTAGAAGAATTCTCTTAGAATCCATTTTAGGACTCTTCGAGGAAAGTTCATTGAAATCTTGAGAAAGGTTTTAAAGTCAAATATTTTATACCATTCAAAGGGAGACTATTGCCCTATTTCTTTAAGTTTTCAAAAACGAAATTCACCTAGTTTCCGTGTGAGAAGAGAGAAAATAACTATTTAGACGTTTGATCTGATGATGTGGCAAGTCCTATTATAAAGAAACAACAAAACGATCGAATAGAACATGCATGCCTACCGCCTTAGTCGATGGAGGTTTATCTGTTAACTTCTCGTCGTCTCTCTTTCTCTCAGTAGTACTCTTAGAGCTTCGCAAGCTCTAAGAAGTGGTATCAGAGTCGATGAAATGATTCGATAAAGTCAATTTCTGTAAGACTTGTTTGCCGCCTTCTGAGAGCCCAATCGAGCTCAGTTAGTTGGGGCCATGAGGCACAATCAGAGACCCATTGAGCGACGCATATAGAGAATTGGGATAATCCTCGCTGATTGTAGATACTCAAGATCAAACCTGTCAGGAGCACTAGATTGTGCTCTCTGACTATAATAGACAAGATTTTTGAAATATACTTATGATTACAAGAAAACCCGCGTAGGGAAAATAGCACAGGAATATGTAGCTGATACAAGAAGTCCCACAACCTGGGACCGTAGGTGTAGATAACTCAGCTAGAGATGATACAAGAGATCCCACAACCCAAGATCATAAGTATGGAATAAGATCTTTGGACTACAAGAACTCCCCTCTGGGAGATGGACTAGATACAGGAAAGAACTCGACAAGATCTCGTACTACGAGATTACAAGAGGACAAGACTAGGCCAGGATACAGGACTAGACATGACTGGAACAAGGAACAAGACAAGAACATGAACTGGAACTTGGAGAGTACTTACTTGGTGGTCATGACTCCTTGAGCTCCCAATACTGGTATTGGCAAGACTGATTATGAATGTGGCCAACCCCTTCTTATATAGGTTTTCAAGGGCAGTTCATGAAAGGCAGTTATGAATTGATGATGTCATCGATGATGTCATCAATTCAAAACATGAGCTCTGGATATCCGAATCAAAGTAGACAGTCAATCTTAGGGTTTTGGCACGTTTGGGACGCAATGGAAGCATTGGTTTCTCCTAATTCGGAACCAATCATGAGATACAGGGTTAAGGTTCAGGATGGTTTCCTTTGTCCATGACATCACCTTCCCCTCAAGCGACGAGTTCCATGAGGAGCGGTCATGGTATCTGGTCTCGGCTTCGTTGGATTTCTCTTATGGAATTCTTGAACCTTGATTGGTGCTCTTTGAAGGTTTTCTGCAGGTTCCCAAGTACGATCACTGATGCATACCCTTTCCAATGAATAAGGTATTCCAATCTTCCTCGGGATATTTTGGAATCTAGGACATGCTCGACTTCAAATTCTTCATGATCATCAATCTGGATAGGTGGTGAAGGACTAGGTATCTCCCCCCTCAATGGTGAAATATGATATAGTTCCAACATGGATACATGGAAAATTGGATGTATTCTCATAGTATTTGGTAGCTAGAGCTTGAAGGTGACTGGATTAATCTTGGCCAAGATGGTAAATGGAACAAATCTTTGATGATCTAACTTTGCACATGGTCTTGAGGTTTGCAAATTGTTTCTGAGTAACCATACTTTATCCCCAATTTGATACGATGGATTCTGGACACGATGTTGATCTGCATAGTACTTATATTGTTCTTGAGCTTTATGGATCTCTTCCTTGAGTTCTTTGTGAATGTCCATCAAGTACTGGGCCTTGTCTCTAGCAGCTGGGTTCTTGACATGATTTGAGAGTTGTATATCCATCCTTGGATGTTGTCCATAATTTGCAAAGAAGGGAGTCTGCTTGGTAGATGCATGAACACTATTGTTATAAGCAAACTATGAAAAGGGTAAAAGCTCAAACCAATCATTTTGATGATAGTTGCTAGTGCAACAGAGATATTGCTCCAGGACTTGATTCACCCGTTCTGTTTGTCCATTAGTCTGTGGATGATTTTCTGTGGATAATTTAACTTGAACACCAAGGAGCTTGCAAAGACTGTTCCAAAAGCCGGATATGAACTGGAGACCTCGATCATTGACAATGTCATCAGGCAATCCATGAAGCCTAAATATATACCTAAGAAAAAGTCTAGCATTGGCTGCACCTGTGATTGCCTTCGTAGTTGGAATGAAGTGTGCCATCTTTGTAAATCTATCCACAATAACAAGAATGGCATCGTACTTATCTGACTTTGGTAGATCTATGATGAAATCCATAGACAATGAAGCCCATGGTCTTTGTGGAATAGGTAGAGGTTGCAAGAGGCCATGAGGTTTATGTCAGGGTACCTTAGATCTATTGCAAGTATCATAGGTTCGAATGTATTCTTTGACTTCCTTCCACATGTGAGGCCACCAAAAGTCCCGTGATATGAGTTCTATTGTTTTATTCACTCCAAAATATCCTGTTGCAAGATTGTCATGGCGTTGTTGAAGTACTTGGATCTTGGGTTTTCCTGGAGGGACATATAATAGGTTCTTATAGAGTAATAACCCATCCTATTCCTGAAATTCGTTTACTTCTTGGAATTTTCCTTCTTGAGCTTTCTGCTTAGCATTACAAAACAATTCATCCTGTGATAGATTCTCACGGATCAAGTGATTCAAGGCTGAATCTTCATGATGGCTTGAAGAGATAGTTGCTAATTGGAGATGCTCAAGCTTGAGTAATACACTCTCTTGTTGATCAAAGGCGTCTTCATCCTTCTTTGGTGCAAGGTAAGATCTTCTAGATAGGGAATCTGACTGACATTGTTGACGTCCTAGACGGTATGGATAACAAAGTCGAATCTGGATAAAAACGTACTCCATCGAGATTGCCTTCTATTGAGAATCTGGGTGGTCATAAAATACTCTAGGTTCTTGTGATCTAAATACACAGTGAATTTATGAGTTGCTCCTTCTAGATGGTGAGGGCATGTATCAAATGCGTCTACTATGGTAAGAAGTTCTTTATCATGAATTTCATACTTAATTTATGGAGGGGAAAACTTCCTTGAATGATATGCAACTGGATGTAGGCATCCATCATCTCCATATTGGGAAAGAATGGCCCCTAGAGCAAAGTCTGATGCATCTGTCTCAACAAAGAAGGGCTTACTGGAATCAAGATGAACTAGAATTGGAGCAGTAGTAAATGCTGATTTCAAGGTCTGAAAGGCCTTTTCTGCTTCTTTGGTCCATGAGAATTTGGAGTTCCCTGTAAGCTTGGTAAGAGGTGTCACTATCTTGGATTAATCTGTGATGAATATCTTGTAGAAATTGGCAAACCCCAAAAAACATTGTACATCTCGAACACATGAAGGTGGTTGCCAATCAAGGATTGTCTCAATCTTCTTAGGATCCATAAAAATTCCTTTATCTGATACAATGTATCCTAAAAATTCCACTTATGTCTTATGGAAAGAGCACTTCTCCAATTTCGCATATAACCCTTTTTCTCTTAGTTTCTCTAGGACTATCTTTACATGAAATTCATGATCCTCTAGATTTTTGGAAAATATCAAGATATCGTCATGGTATATTACAACAAAGTCATCTAAATATTCTCGAAAGATATCGTTCATCATATGTTGGAAGACAGCTGGAGCATTTGTGAGACCAAATGGCATAACTACATATTCAAAATGGCCATACCTTGTCTGCAATGCTGTCTTCCCCTCGTCTCCTTCTCTGATCCTGACAAGGTTGTAAGCTCCTCGAAGGTCAATCTTTGTGAAGAATTTTGCTTTTCCAAGGCGTTCCAAGAGCTCGGATATGAGTGGTAGATGGTATCTGTTCTTTATAGTGATTTTATTCAATCCACGATAGTCTACACACATCTGGAGAGTCCCATCCTTCTTCTTTACAAATAAAATAGGAGCTCTTGCTTGAGACTTTGAGTGTTTGATAAACCCCTTTGCTAGATTCTCATCAATGTTCTTGCGTAGTTCTGTAAGTTCCTCTGAGGATAGTCTGTAGATTGGTCCAAAGGGCGGTTGAGCTCCCTCTTGAATTTCTATTGCACAATCATAGAGTCTATGCTCTGGAAGGATGTCTGCATTCTTCTTTTCAAAAATATCTTCAAAGCCTTTGTACTAATTGGGTAGTTGCACTGGATCATCTTTCTTGGATTCTTGAATTGGTATGGCATAGATCATATATGTCGGTTCATTCCTTATTGCATGTATGAAGGATTTGGCTCCGACATATGTTGGGTTCTTTTGGATATCTCGAGGGGTGATTTTATTATTCTCCCAATTAATTTCTGGATTATGTTTCTTTAACCACGGCATTCCGATGATAACCATATTTACTGGACTCGACATTACATTGAAACATATGTGTGAATCATGGTCACCAAGGTGTACTCTTAGTGGTATAGTTTCAATGGTTATATTCCTTGATGCCAAAGGCCGCCCATCTACTATTTCAGCTACTAGTGGTATGTTCTTCTGAAGTAGTGGAATTCCATGTTTCTTAACGAGTCCTTCATCAATGAAACATGAAGACGCTCCTGAATCTACCAGAGCTATAAGGGAAAGGGTCTTCTTAGACATGATTAACTTGACAGGTACAAGACATGTTTCTATGGGTGTGGATGGAATTATGAGACCCTTTCTTATACCATGGTATGGTTGTATGGTCTCTTTTACACTTGGACTTCCTCGTTTACTTGCTCTACAAGGGTGGCTGCGACTTTGGAGTTCGTTCTCTTGTTGGTACAATTAATTGCAATGTGGCTAGGGTTTCTACAATATAGACATAACTTGGTATCCCTCCTTCTTTGTTTCTCTTGTGGTGATAGAGGCTTGACCCTAGTTACATCTATCTGCATAGGTTCGGGCAGACTCATCTTCAGGAATAGGCTGGAAAGGTTTCCATTGGCGAGGTCTTCCTTCTACTTGTTTTTCTTGTTTCCTTTGAAAAAGGCAGTTATCACATTGAATGGCTTGGTTGATGTATTTCATTCAATATCTTCACCTCTGGCATCGTGAGTAGAAAGTCCTTCACATCATCCCTTAAGCCCATCTAAATTGACTTATGAAATAATCTTCATGCCAAGTGAGGTCACATATCAACTGCCTAAATTTTGATGCGTAGGTAGAGGCAGGGTGGTTACCTTGACGTAGCTTCCGGAGTTTTGTTTCTGCCACTCGACTCGTGTCTGCATCTCCAAATGTGGGGATGAGCTCTCTAAGAAACCCCTCATAGTCATGAAGTACGGCCATATCCTTCTCCAAGATTGGGGCGAACCATGATAATGCTTGACCGTAGAGCAAGGTTCCAGTAAAACCGACCTTGGATGCATCATCACGGTGTCTATCAGGCTGTAGAAGGATGTACTAGGTCGTTGATTTACTTGCATACTCCCTTGATTTGTCTGAAGACTCCTAATTCGTTCTTGTCATTCTTGGAGGAGTGCACCTACAAGCCCTGGATGTTCCATCTCGATTTGTGTCTGTCGATGAGTTAGGTCTTCGACTTGTTGTTGGAGACTCTAAAGTGATGCTACAATCTGTTCATAAGCATTCTCCCTGATGATTGGTCTTGGATGGAAGCTAGTCTTGCCAAAATGTCAAGGGAGCACTAGATTGTGCTCTCTGACTATAATAGGCAAGATTTCTGAAATATACTTCTGATTACAAGAAAACCCACATAGGGAAAATAGCATAGGAATATGTGGCTGATACAAGAAGTCCCACAATCCAAGACCGTAGGTGTAGATAACTCAGCTAGAGATGACACAAGAGATCTCACAACTCGGGATCGTAAGTATGGAACAAGATCTCTGGATTACAAGAACTCCCCTCTAGGAGATGGACTAGATACAAGAAAGAACTCGACAAGATCTCGTACTATGAGATTACAAGAGGACAAGACTAGATGTCTAGGATATAGGACTAGACAGGACTTGAACAAGGAACAAGACAAGAACATGAACTGGAACTTACAGAGTACTTACTTGGTGGTCATGACTCCTTGAATGCCCAAGAGTGGTATTGGCAAGACTGATTATGAATGTGGCCAACCCCTCTTTATATAGGTTTTCAAGGGTGATTCATGAAAGGCAGTTACAAAAGGAAAATGATTCTTGCACAATCACTCTGATAGTGCGTTCGAAAGTTGAAAAGAGCTTAGATGAAAAAATTCATGCCACAAATTGAAGTTGCTCTGAATTCCTAATTGCCCTAAGTATGCTCATACATTTTTGTGCCATTTTGAGACTTTGATCAGAAGGGTGTTGACTATGCCCTAGATCAAGCAACAACCTGCTCTGATATGAATTGTTGGAGTTTGAGGTCTGCAGAAGAACATGAACAACAGAAGGAAGAAGATGAAGAAGAAGAAGCATGGAGCATAACACAACACTAAATGCATTACCAAGTGAAGTACAAAGGGTAAGTCACCTATCAAGGTTATATGCATATATACAAGCAAGGGGAAAGAAACCTCCTAAAGAGGAGCAAAAGTGTCCTGGCAATCGTAAGTGTGTTTGTACACATCACTACCAAAGAATACCTACTTCTTTCTCTCTCTTTTGTCATTATATTTTGTCATATAGGTTTGGTGTCCTCTTCACACACATGCATGAATGCACCTCTTTATTTCTTTAAACGCTCTCTCTCTCTCTCTCTCTCTTTTCTAGCACATTGAATGCATCATGATCCCAAAAAATGGTATTAGAGTATTTGTGTAATTATTAGACGCTTTGCAAAACCATATCTTTTTCGTGTTCAAATTCAAGCTTAAACCTTAATACATAAATGGAACATTGGATGGATGAAACTTGGACCTACATGGGAAAGGAAACTTTGAATGAAACCTACTAAGAAGACTAACTTTCCTATACAATGATCTTTCCCAAGTACCTCTTCTACCTTCACTATATGTACACTTGGAGAACTTATCATGATAAATTACATTGCCTCATCTTTTGAGAATTCCAATAAACCAAACCCAGCAACCTCTCTCATGGATCTATAATATAATAAACCATGCATACGATGTTGGAATTGTGGCAAACTAGGTCACACTAAAGGTAAGTGTCATGTATGCATCAAAGCCACTAGATATCAAGTAGCACAAGTACAAACTATGGATGCGCTTCAAGATTATGTTGATCCTACTTGGACCAAAGAGAAGCTTCAAAAGGATCGCAACACCATGGACAATGAAATTTTTATTTATTCTTTGCTTTCTATAAAAGGAAATATTAAGGACATGAGTGTTTTTACTCTCCATGAAAATGGTAGTTCACAGGATTTTAATCTCAATCATTGTATTATTACTTGCAATAAGAATCTTTTCCATATGTTTATAAAGGTGATGTTACATTGCAAGGAAATAGATACAACATTACATGTGAAGTTAGAAATCTTCAAATTTGTAAAGACTCCTACAAAGATGATAGAAATTTTATAATCTACCCTTTACAATCATATGATCTCATATGAGGAATACCTTTTCATCACAAGTACAATCCATGCGTTGATTTCAACAACTATAAGTTTTGATTATAAACGGAAATGCATCTCTTTGAGTACACACGATATTTTAATTTAGAGGCCATAATGCTCATATTGTATTTGGTAATATGATTGAAACGCAAAGTGTGCACTTTTTTAAAGGCCATAATTATCATATTGTATTTGTTAATATGATTGAAAAGCATAAATATATACTTCTTGATGCGTCAAAATGATTAATGGCTTCTAGCAATAATTGCTTTATGTCCAATTAGCCATCACAACTAACATCTTCTAGATGACATTTAGACCAAAATATTGATCTTATTCATGTTAGTGATCCTCTACATAAGTCACCTTAGAGGCGTGCACCATTTTATGAAAAATAAGTATAAAGAAAAGTAAACCATTTACTTGAAAAAAGCCATATAAAGCCCGATTCGTTTCCCTTTAGATCTTTTATTCTATCGATAGAAAAGAAGAGTAAGACCTATAGAATGTGCATAGACTATTCTTCTTTGAATAAAGTAACTATTGAAAATAAATATCTAATGCCAAATGTAAATTATTTGATGGATAGTATAGAGGAGCTATTGTGTTTAGTGAAATTCATCTTAAATCACGTTATCAACAAATTTGCTTTTAGAATTCAAACAGGCTTTTAGAATTCAAACTTTCTTTTAAGATTCAAACTAGTCACTATGGATTCATGGCCCCTTTCGAGATGTCAGATTTGGTGCATTTTCATCATTATTTGGGCATTTTGATTTATGTAAGTTGATTGGAGAATAGTTTTGTGTCAAAAAAGATATATTGACACATTATTGTGGCATTTTGGCCTTGAACATTGCAAATGTATTGCCAATCCTATGGAAACATGTTTACAATTGAGACCTTATGATGTTGGAGATGCATTTTGATGTTGCTCTCTACTGGCATGATGTTGGATACTTGATTTACTTATGCATAATTGGACCTTATATTCAATTCTTTGTCTTTTTGATGAACAAGTTTATGCATTGCTTAGGTGTCAAGCATTGAACGTAGGCAATTAAGTTAATCTTTAACTACTTGAGTGTTACTAGGTTACTTGGATTGTTTTATTCCAAAGGAGGATCATTACTGCCAATTTTTCATGCTTTTTGTGACTCATAATCGATTGCTCACTATGACACTCATGTGTCCACTAGTGGCTTTTGATTCATGCCTTGTGGCTCATGTATATCTTGGGGGAGAAAGAATCAACCTAGTGTGGCTGCTTCTAGTTGTGAGACTGAGTATAGGATAGCTTTCACAACAACTCTTGAGTGTGTGTGGCTCATATGGCTTTTGGGAAATTTGGATGTCGGTGAGTCCTCTAATATTTATATTTTATTGCAAAAATAGTCTAGCCCACACTAAGGAACCAAAGAATGAATTCACTAAAACTTTTATAGTTCATTTATGGCGTATCACATTTCTTTTGTTCTTTACCACAAGATCGCATAGTTAAACACTATGAGGGTTAAAAACGGATAAGATATTAGACGTGTTTCAACTAAAATACATATATTTTTGTTTGGTGCTCATAGAAAGAATGATTCGAAAAAGTTCCATCATGACAAGAAGAAATACAAGAAAGTGATGGAATGAAGCACACACTTGTATAGTCAAAATCAACCTTGGACCATAACTAAAAGATCAAAAGACTGCAGGAAAGCATAATCTTATTTATTTTGCACTCTCATACCACGTTTATGATCTCCTAAAATAATCCTCATGATGGAAATTAATAATAGAGAGGCTAGAATAGCATAGATGCTTACATTACCTTCCAAAATCATAATTTGTATTTGCCACTCTGAACTCTTAGTTTACTTATGTTGTTTACACTCCAAGAAATGAGTAGGTACTGCCAAATCTTGCTTTCTACGAGCCCCTTTTTGCTTCAAAGTTGAGTTGTGGGCCCTCTTAGCTTTCCAATGACACTATACAAGTGCCTATGTACTTTGGAAATGATGTGAGAAATTATTGAACAAAAAAGGACTAGTTCCAAGTTGAAGGATTAATGAAAACCTTCTATTTTTTTCGCACACCTGCTCCTTGTTATGCTCAATGGTTCTAGTATAGTAGGAATTAAAAAATTCCCCTGATTTTTTAGGACCTCTATAGAGTTTGACTAGTAGGTACTTTGAAGCGCTTTTCTCCAAATCCGCTAAATGGATATTCTTAAAAATTTATGAGCATGTAGAGGACTTGGAGTTGATTCCAACAAGCTATAGAACATTGAAAATGGTTAAGAAATGACTGAGACATGAGTAGTACAAGTTGAGTGTTATGAGTGACTATGACAAAGAGACCATAGATGAAAAGTATTGATCTATTGTATTAGAAGACAATGTTATACAAGATTATTAGCATGATAATCAATGCACAATGATAATGAGTAGTGTATGCTATGATGTGATCCTCACTATCTTACAAAGTAATAAGAAATAACTCAGAATTGAAGGCTTTGTCCTGCCAGTTTTCCAGCCATCTTTTATCGATGAGTGATTTGAAATTTGAATTTGAATTGTTCATTGGATCTCACTAAAATTGCTCCTCCAATGTAGGAGATATTCTCTCAATAAGGGTCGTGCTTTTCCAGCTAAGAATCTCCACAAGCTTAATGGTGGCTACCAATAATCTTCAAGTCAAAAAATGACTTTTATAGATGATTAAAAGATAAGGCTTCCTCGCAATCGTTTCCATGGAGCTTCAATAAATTCTAGCTAAATGTGTCGGCTTGGTATTTGCACCAACAGCTCCCCCTCAAGCCAAACATTTTTGCTTGGTCTTCTTCTTCAATCTTCTTGAATGTCCTGCAATCCAATCATAAACTTAAACCTGCAAAGGTTTGTACCATCTAATGCTTTAGTCAATAAGTCTGCACATTGCATGTTAGTTGATACATATGCCAACTGAATTTCCTTAGTCAATAGCTTCTCTCTTACATAATGATAGTGAACCTCTATATGCTTGGTTCTAGCATGATAAATAGGATTTGTTGCAAGATGTAATGAGCTTGTATTATCTCCAAAAATCATTGGAGATATAGTATGCAATCCTAAATCTATGTATAACAATCTGATCCATATGGCCCTCTTGAGTAGCATTGGCCAATCCTCTATACTCTGCCTCTATAGAAGATAAAGCAACAGTAGGTTGCTTCTTTGAAGACCATGATATAGGTTTATCACCTGCAAATGATAGGTAACCTGAAGTACTCCTTCTATCATCTTTGCAACTTTCCTCATCTGCATCTAAATATATCTTGATGTCCAAGTTTGAGGTATAAGGAAAATACAATCCTTGATTTTGAGTGCCCTTAAGGTATTTCAAAATCCTCTTGGCAGCTTCCAAATGAGGTTTGTGCAGAAACTGACTTAGAACACTTACTCCATAAGCAATATCAATCCTTGTCAATGTAGCATAGTTCAAGATTCCCACTATGCTTTGGTAACCTGCAATATTCTCAAGCACATCACCTTCATGAGCACTTAAGTTTTGATTTACCTCCAATGGAGTGCTTGCTACCTTGGCATCCTAGAAGTAAAACTTCTTTAACATGTCCTGTATATACTTTCTCTAAGTAATGTAAATTCCAGAGTTCGTATAGACTAACTCAAGTCCAAGAAAATATTTTAGTGGTCCAAGGTCACTAATTTTGAACTCCTCCATCATCTCATTCTTAATCTGCTTGATGTCATTAGCATCATTACCTGTGAGTATGATATCATCAACATATACACATAAGTATATTACCTCTGAATTACTTCTCTTGACAAACAGAGATGTATCTGCTTTACCCATGATGAATCCTTGATCCTGAAGGTATGTAGTCAACCTATGGTTCCATGCCCTAGATGCCTCCTTTAACCAATAATGAGCTTTGTTCAATTTACATACATATGTTACTTTGCTTGGATCCTCATAGACAGGAGGTTGAGACATGTATGCCTCCTCTGAAATCCAGCCATTTAGAAATGCATTTTTTACATCCAATTGATACATGTTCCAATTCTTTGATGCAGCCACACTTACCAATACCTTGATGGTTGGCATTTTGGCCACAAGTGCGAAGGTTTCTTCATAATCAACGCTTTGGGTTTGTGCAAAACCTTTAGCCACAAGTCTAGCTTTGTACCTACTTATTGATCCATCATAATTTTTCTTGATCTTATAGATCCATTTAGAACCAATTACCTTCATAGGCTCCTTCTTTGGTACTAGTTCCCAAGTATCATTCTCCTTCAGTGCTTCAATTTCCTCATCCATAGCTTCCTTCCATTCATCCTTGGTCTTTGCCTCTTCATATGATGATGGTTCTTCAAATGACAAGTCCTTTGCAAGATAAACACAATGCTTAGTAACAAATCTAATTGGCTTCTTGCTCTCCCTTTGTGATCTTCTTATTGCTTGGTTGGATGATTTAGGTATATCCTCCGATTTCTTCATCTTGACTTTGCCTTTGGACTTCCATGCCTTGAATTCTTCTAAGTTGATGATGTCCTCATCATCTGAGTTGGTGTCTTCAATTTGATTAGGCAATAGTGATGTAAATCATGCAATAGTAATCCCCCCTTGGGATAAATCAATCCAAGTAGCCCCGTACCACTCAAGTAGTGAAAGATGCACTTAATCGTCTGTGAATGCTTGACACCTGGGCAATGCATAAACATGCTCATTGGGGAAACAACAAACTCAATATCAAGAGGAGCTATGCATAAGTAAATTAAGCATCCAACAACCTATTGATATAGGACAACATCAAATGCATCTCCATCATCATGCAGACTCAATAGTAAACCTATTTCCATGGGAGTGGCAATCGGTTTGAAATCATCAAGGCCAAAACACAGTAATGTTGTGTCAATATATTTTCTTTGACACAAAGCTATTCCTCCATCAAATTCTATAAACTGAATGCCCAAATAATGATGCAAATTCCCCAAATGTGACATCTTAAAAGAGACATGCAGATCCTCCTTAAATTCAACAATATGCTTCTGATTAGGACTAATGAGTAGCAGGCCATCAATACACACAACAATAATCATAACTACATCAAATGCATGGTTAACATAAAATGTTCTTTTACTTGGATTGTTCTCAAAACCATGCGCAATCAAGTTGGCATGTATCTTTTCATACCAAGCACGTGGTGCTTGCTTCAAACCATATAATGGCTTTTTCCATGTGCATACTTTTTTTCATGTCCTTTTTGCACAGAACCACGGGGCTGAAATACATACACTTTTGTGTAAGTTACCATTAAATGTCAAACTAGTGTACATTCCAACCATCATTGGCTCCAAGTGCACAAATGCTATTAATGGTAGTCATTTGTCATGTGGGTGTAAAGGTCTCATCAAAATCAATGGCTCTCTCTTGAGCATAATCTTTTGCAGCAATTCTAGTCCTATACCCCTGAACTCTCCCACGAGGTTTATGCTTCAGCTTGCATACCCATTTAGTGCCTTTTGTGTGGAGGAGAATCACATAAAGACCATGTACCATTCTTGATAATAGCATCATAATATTTGGATTCCATAGCAGCCATCAATTTTTTTTTATTCTTTGCTTCATCAAAAGAAACAAGCTCATTCTCAGCAAAAAGACTAAAGGAATCCATTTCATAGTAAATATGATGTAAAATAAGCATTATGACATCCTAAAAAACTATGATATGATAGAGATGCATCTAATTCTCTATCTCAAAAAGTCTGCATCGGTCTTCTAGGCATAATTTTTGTGTTTTCTATATGAGCCATCTCAACAACAAGTCCATTATGTAAATGTGCATCATAAATGGAAAGATCTCAATCATCATATGAAACTTGTAAAGTCTAAGAAATTGCCTTATTTTGACCAAGAAGTTTGTCTACATCTGTAAAAAGATGTAGCAAAGTTTCATACACATATTTGGAGCTAACTAATGTCTCCATAGTACATGAAATTAATGGCTAAGTTTCTTCTTCCACAAAAATAACATCATGGATAACTAAAATATGTTAAGTCTATGGATGATATAGATGATATCATTTTCTTTCCAAACTATATCCAACAAAATTACCTTTCACTACTTTATCATCCATTTTTCAGCATTGTGGTTCAGACACTAGTGCATATGCCAAACAACCAAACACACAAAGATGAGCAACATATGGAAAGCAACCATGCGAAGCCTCATATAGTTCTTTCATGGAAGACCTATTAGCTACATATAGTGCTTTGGTGGGAGACCTAGTAGGTACATATAGTGCTTCGCTGGGAGACCTGTTAGGTACATATAGTGCTTTGCTTGGAGACCTGTTAGGTACATATGATTGGAGTGCTTTGGTGGGAGACCTTTTAGGTACATATAGTGCACACATAACAAACTCAAGCCAAAAGCTATGTCATAAAGCCCAACTTTTGATCATCTGCCTTGCAATATCCATGAGAGACTTGTTCTTTCCTTTAGCAAATCCATTTTGTTGAGGTGTATGCTATACACTACTGTTTTATCCCACGTTCAGCCAAAAATGCATTAAAATGAAAAGATATGTATTCTTGCCCCTCGATCAAAATTGATGGTACCCAATTTGAATGCTTATAGATTTTCAACCATAATTGGAAACCGTTTGAAGCACAAAAACACACTAAACTTTGATTTCAATTGATACACCCATGCAATCTTGGAAAAATCATAAAAAACGATCATGAATTAATGGTAGTTCCCAAAAGAAGGTGTCTACATAGGATCATATACATCACTATGAACAAGCTACGATTTATGGGTAGCTTGAATCGGATTATCTTTAGTGAAGGAAGAACATTGCAGTTTGGCAAAAATACAGCCTTCACAAACATGTTTACAAGGTGCCTCAAGTTTGGTAGGGAGGCTACCATTTTTTATTTCTACAGCTATAGCAAACTAGCATAATTCAGATGACCAAAGCATGCATGACAAAGCTTTGCATCATAAATAGCTTGAAAATCTTATACTACACATGGTGAATCATTCCAAAATTTTGCGTAGTCTATGAGCTTATACAACTATAACATAAAATGTCAGAAGCAATAATGACATCACCATTGAATAGATAATGAATTATACACCTATCATCAATAAATTTCAAGCCGATCTTGGCTAGTGCTAAAATTGACAAGAGCCTTTTCTTGATCCTTGGCACAAACAAAGCATCTGATAATGTGAATGAACTACCATCAACAATAGTCAGAATAATCTTGCCAACTCTCATTAAAGGATGAGAGAAGTCATTAGCGCATGTGATAGTATTCCTTATAGGGGTAGGCTCAAGGGAATTGAAGAAGTTATGCTACGAGGTAATATGTTTGGTTTCTTGACTGTCTTTTGTACATATTTGGTAATAACATATGTGTTTACCTAGAACTCAAACTCCAACAACTGGTATCAGAGCATGTTGTCACTTCATCTAGGGCCTCATCGATGGCTTCACCTTGTGGCATTCAAATTTAGATCTGAGCTTGCTTTGACCTCTAAGTGCACTATCACTATGACTATGTATGCAATTTTGTCCGTTCTTATCAAAAAGTATGTATGTTTTAATTTGTCACTACAAGTAGCTTGAAGTATGTTATAGGTTTAGCAGAGGTGGATATGGTGTTTCTTTTCATCGTTTTGAGATACAATCTTTTCTCTTGATTAAGGTATCTAATCAATGGCCATGACTAAAAGAACTGATGTATTCCATATGTTGGTTGTTGAGGATAAATTCGAAGGTACTAATCACCCATTATAGGCATATATGATGAGTTTTCATGACGATGCATAGTTGATCGAATCAACTTCAATGGTCGGTGTTCCAAATCACAGTGTACATGGGGTATTTCAATCAAGGTCAATTGAAGTCACGTTTACAAATAGCTGATACAATTCTAGCATTTGGAAGAATTTATTAGTGGTCAAACTCTCATGTATAACATGCTCGTGTAAGAAAAAGTAAGGTAAGCTTTGTTTGAATTATAGAGAAAGGAATTTCATTAGTTTAACTTCAACACATGAATCCATATGCACATCCATCCCTGCAATGTATCAATTAAATGAAGATAAAAGATATCCAGTTTAAGCAATGTATAAATGCTTATTCATCTCCTTTGCATGAATCTCTCACTTCTCCCTTCACGATACCTAGTTCACTTGCGCTTTCTTAGATAACCACAACCTCTTAGATAACCAGAGCCGCGTTCTCATGTTTACATTTGTTTGTACATATGATATTTTGATCCTCGCTTCATATCATAACTAAGGTTTCAGTACATACTGATACTGCTAACATAGCTCTATTCAACTTTGGGTCTCAAACCCTAACTAAGCTTGAAGTGTGGCATAAGAGACTTGCTCATGTGAATGAAAGAACCTTGAAGGATATATGCAGGGTTCAAAGTGTTTTAGGACTACCGAATGTATTAAAGCAACACATGATCAACAGGTGTGATGCATGTTAGATTGGGAAGACACAAAGAAAACCATTCAACCACAAAGGCTATATCCACAACAACTTATTGGACATAGTACATATAGATGTATGGGGACCAAGTTAAGAACCTTCATCGAGAAGATCAAGGTATTATGTCTCATTTATTGAAGACCATAGTAGATGGACTAGTCTATACTTTATCAAGAGTAAGAATGAAGTGTTTGATTGCTTCAAAAAGTATCTCGCACATGTGGAGAACCATACAGGTAGATCACTAAAGGAGCTCATATCAGATGGAGGGGGAGAATAGTTCTCCAAAGAGTTTGATGAGTTCTTGTAGATTAAAGGTATCAAAAGGGAAGTGACTACCAGGTACTCTCCTCAATTGAATGGAATCGCTGATAGGAGAAACAAGACATTGGTTGGATCAGCCAGAACAATGCTTGAAGAGAAGAAGTTGCCACATTATCTATGGGTAGAGGCTATTTAAACAGCTATGTATCTTTTCAATAGACTACCATCCAAATCCTGTCAAGATATGAATCCTTATGAGGCATGGCATGGCAGAAAACCTAGTCTTGGACATTGCAAGGTTTTTGGTTTTTTAGCTTATGTTCATGTACCATCACAAATAAGAGGTAAGCTAGATGTGAGCCCATAAAAGTTATATTGATCAAAGTCAACCACAATCAAAGTCAAAAAGTCAAAGTCATCAAGGTCAAGGTCAAAGTCAATAGGGAAAAGTCAAAGTGTTCGAGTGCAGCTGTCAAAGTGCACAGGTAGTGCATAATCAAGGTCCACAAAGGGTTAATTGGAGAAAGTGGTTGCAGGTGGCAGAGGTATTTCTCTAACTTCCCTAAGGTTCAAAGTATTTTTAAAGTGTTCTGAAAGGTTCAGGTGAACCCTCTCTTAGGTACACAAGTGAAGACTTAAAAGGAAAATGTGAAGGTATGTGAAGCGATAGCGTACGTAGAAGTGAAAGTATGGCCGCCCAATTAAAATTTTTGTTTTAGCCTAAAGTCACTACATGACAAAACAGAGATTCGTTGGTTGCCCACTTGTGAAGAAAATCTTGGGACATCAAAGTGAGCACCAAGATACTCTTGCAGTTAGGAGCATACGTAAATCGACACTCAAAATCAAGGCAAGGACTATTCTTTGACAATTCTAAGACTAAGCAAGAGTAATCATAGTCTAAGCAAGGCAAGAGAGAGAAGTGCAAGAGACACACAGTGTGCGATGCAGAGAAGTGAAGTGCAAGATGTGCATGAAGAGGACTAAGAAGTGTGCAGAGAAGTTTTTAGCTGTTCCCCCCAAGGATCCCAAGGTCACATTGCAGTGTGCGCGTGGCGACAGAAGGTGTCCAATCCCTCCCCCTTATTGGAAGCTTGGTGCAAGGCTGCACAAGTGCAAACTTGGAGAAGGTCGAGGTCTGGTGCAGAGGAGGCCGACAACAACAAGACCTTGGGTATTTGGTATTTTGTAATTGAGCACTCTGTGGGATTTTGCACAGAAGCATTGAATTGTATTGTGGATCACCATTGTATTTGTCTTATTATAATCAAGTGACAGAGGCTTCCAATGTGTATCTTTCTTCTTGCCTTTCCCTTTTCTCCTACAAACACTCAAATCCCTTCTTGTCCAAGAATCCCCCAACAAAATTTGGCACGCCCAGTGGGACTCCAAGGAGATTTGAGCATAGAAGAAGACCTATTTTGAAAACCATAATCATCCATCTTATGTTTGTAGAATTAAGAAAGCATTGTATGGATTGAAACAAGCTCCTAGAGCTTGGAATTACAGGTTGGTTACATATCTTCAAGATCAAGGGTTCAAACCCAACAGCGCAGATCCTTCTCTATTCATCAAAAGGGATCACGATGAGGTTATCTATCTATGTGTATATTTAGATGATATTTTTATGACAGGTAATTATCTAAATCGGATTCAAAGGATCAAGAGACACATGCAAGAGGAGTTCAAAGTCAGTGATCTAAATGAACTCACATATTTCCTAGGTATGCAGGTGATATACACATATGAAGGAATGTATTTGACTCAAAAAAGATACATTCACGATCTACTTCTCAAGTTCAAAATGGACAACACTAAACCTGTAGGTACACGTTTGGAGATGAATCATAAAGTTAGTGTTTATGAAGGTGAGAAAATTGAATACATTAAAGAGTATCAAAGCTTGGTAGGTAACTTGATATATGCTACTCATAGAAGCGTAGAGATCTCATATAGGGTGGGAGTGCTTAGTCAATTCATTCACTCACCGAGAAGACAACACATGGATGCGGCTAAGAGAGTACTTAAGTATCTCAAAGGTACAATCAATGAAGGTATATTCTCTCTTTACTCTTTAGATTTGGATATCAAAATCTATTCAGATGCAGATTGGGCAGGAGCTAAGGATGATAGAAGAGGTACTTCTAGTTACTTAGCATTTGTAGAGGTTTGACCATAGCAACTCAAGAAGCAAGATGGTTAAAAGCATTGTATACAGATTTGGGACTTGTAAGTTCCAAACCTCACATATTTGGAGATAATGTAAGTTCCATGCATCTAGCATCAAACCTTATTTTCCATGCAAGACTCAAGCATACTTTAGCTTGAGGGGGAGCTATTGGAACATCAAGATTACACTATGCTTGAGGTGGATTTGATCTACATCAAAAGCTATCGCATCGAAAGAATATCTGTTGGAGAGTTCTTTTTCTTATGCTCACTTATTGTATTTTTTTAAAAAAGATTTTTCATGGATCTTTTACCATTGTAAAAGCTTTGAACTTCACTTATGTATAAGTAGATAGATAGAGCCTAAATCCCACGAATTTATGGTGGTTGAGATGCATTCAATCAAACAATCAATCACCTAAATGTAGATCAAACTAGATCCTCACTTTTCCTCGATTGTAGGAAAGTGAATTGATTCCCTCCAACAACCATTCCCACCTTCATTTGAAATCAAAATCCATTTGTAGATTCGCACGTCTACAGTCTATAAAAAGACTCAAAATCACTTGTATAGTACAAGGAAACAATATATATACACTTGTGACCATCATTGTCTTGCTCCTTCAATTTTCTGCATCATCTTCTTTGCCAACAATAATCTTGGAGAGGCTAGTTCTATTGAGAGCTCCAAATTTGATGAAAGATGGCTCATTGGAAAGGTTGAGTGTCTAGTTTATGCTTGTAAATTTTCTATGGCATTTAGTTATGTATATTTGGAGAAGTCGCAGTTTTTCTATCTCAGGGTCAATCTCTATGTATTACTGAAAAATAAGAGGTACCACCGGAGTGTCTGATTCATTCCTATAGCATATTTCACTTATTCCTTATACACTTGTGCATTACATACACTCAACCCTATGTGTATGACTCCCATAAAAGGTTTTTTTTTTTAATTTTAATCACGCTGGTCACTATGGGCATTTGCAGTTCATTGTCTCTTCCATAGATAATAAGTTTTTTAAGCTAATCGACATGCAAACCTATCTGTTTTGTATCAACGCCTTCTCCTTGATGCTCCAAAGTACATAGTGCATTACTTTGCACTTATCTCATGGGTATAAGGTCTATTTTAGTCTCCATAAGCTCAACGTCTGGTCTTGTGCCGATCGCCTGGACCACACTTCATCGCTTTGAAATGCACTTTTCTACCTTCTACAAGCTTCGCCAAGTTCTTTCATGTCCACTAGTAGTTTTTTGCTTCATGCTTGTTGGCTTATGCATATCTTGGTTGAGCAAGAAGCATCCTATTGTGGCCACTTCTAGTTGTGAGGCTAACTATAGGGTGACTTTGAGGGGGACATGTTGAGTGTGTGTAGATCAGATGCCTTCTAGCTAATTTGGTTGTTATTCAGTCTTATCCCATGACCATCTTCACTAACAGTGAGAGCGCATTAATAGTTGAGAGGATCCCTATGTTCCATGCTCACACAAACCACATTGTGGTGCATTACCATTATGCTAGGGAGAGGTTCTTTGCATGAGAGATGAGTTTGACATATGTACCAAGACAGGATAACATTGTAGATCTTTTGACAAAGGCTCTATGTTGGGAGATGCTTGAAGCTTTTTCCAAAGTTTTGGGCTTACTTCCTTTTGTGGGTTGATATCTTTTCACATATCTTAGCATTTCCTTATACATGAATGTCAGCTCTTTGTTCAACACATCAATCCCATGGAGATTTTTTGATATCAGTAGTGATGTGTGTGAACACACCTAGGACCCCTAGACACTTTTCCCCCTCTTTAGGAGGTTTTTTGCCCCCGCTTGTATATACATCTATAACCATAATATGTTACTTATCTTTATACATTCACTTGGTTATACATTTAGTATTTTGTGTTGTGCTACAAGCTTTTGCTTCTTCTTCCTTGTCTTATTCATGTACTTCCGCATACCTCAGAATCCAACGTTTCTTCTTTTGAAAGTCCAAAATGATCATCAAATATTAAACCATAATTTGAAACATTGGCATCAAAAGACCCTAAGATATGGTTTGACATGATAGGTATGACTATCACAGTAGTTTACTATGCACAATGATCTAGAATTTCATGATATATAGCTCTATCGTGATGGTATGGAAATTCATGGTAACCACACAATCACAATAGAGATGGCTCTCACAATGGATTAACATCAATGATCCATAGATTGGACATTTGTGGTGGAGTTAAATATCATGATAGAGCTATAAATATGGTGATGAAATGGTGTATTACAATGAATTGGGTTAATAATGATAGAGGTAAACTATTATATGTTCAGTGACTACTGTGATGGAGCAATAGGTCGCGATAGATATGTTTGTCTCAATGAAATGATCTTTGATTGGCATAAGCTATCATGATAGGGTGGTCAATTGTAATAAGTTGGGTCTTTTATCGAGATAATCTATCCTTTTAGCAAAGTTTGTCGTGTTGGTGAACATGTTTTGCAATGGATCTTGACCATTGCGATGGAGATTTCTACCATAATAGAGGTAAAATTATAGTTTCTCCCAAATTTTCTTTGGTGCTATGGTGGTGCTAACTTGATCGAGATGGTCTGCAATTATAGAGGTAAAACTGTAGATTTTTCCTCAAATCTGCCTTTGGTACTATGTTTGTGCTAGCTTGATGGTTGACATTCACATCTTTTTATGCTAAAAAAAGTGTCATGCAGGACTATCAACACACTCCAAGATGGAGTTTTTGGGATCTCTATTGAGCTAGAATCTATGTGAATAGCATATTCGAGTCTATAATTGCCTAGAATTCTCAAAACTCACAAAAACCATATGCACACATACACAATCTCTCTCTCTCTCTTTTTCAAATGTAGGACAATGAAAAGAATGAAGATCAAGGGTATTTTTACGGCCCGGGGTGGGATTTTTGACGAAGAAGAAGGTGCAAGCGGGAGATTGAAAGAAGGTGGATGGAGATGAAAGGACAAGAAATAGACCGTTCTAGAAAAAAATGATGGAAAAAGCAAAGGACATACAACCTCGAACATCTCTTCTCAATGTAATCACAGAGAGAGAGAGAGATAACACAGCATGCTATGGTCACTCAATGTAATCACAAGAGAATTAATGACACCGAAAGCTTCTAATCAATTAGGAAGAGAAGAATACAAGCTTGTTCATCAGCCAAATGATCTGCACAATATTCCAAAGACTAAATATGGCTCATGAAATAAGATTACAAAGTACTTAGAATCTGCCGCCGACCTTTGCACAAGACCTCCACCTTCTCCAAGATTTCCCTTGTGCACACCTTTCACCAAGATTCCAATAATGGGAGGGATGGACACCTTCTATCGACGCACACCTTCAATGGGACTTTGGAACTCTTGAGATTCCTTGCTTCAACTTCTCTGCGTACAATCTAAGTCACTCTTCTTGCACCTTGCAATGGCTCTCTGTGTCATGTGCACTCTCTTTGAATGTGTCTCTTCTCTCTCTTGCTCTAAAATATCTCACAATAGCTTGGTCCAACCAAGAATACTCCTTTCCTTGGGTGTCCGTTCATGTATGCTCCTAACTCCCATAGCATCTTGGCCCTCACTTGTATGTCCCAAGATTGTCTCCAAGGTGTTCCCAGTAGCCAACAAATCCTTATTTTGTCTTGTAGTGACTTTAAGACAATACAAAATTTTAAATGGTGGGCTATACTTTCACTTCTGCATACGCTGCCGCTTCACATACCTTCACATTTTTCCTTTTAATTCTTCAAATGTGCACCTAAGAGAGGGTTCACCTGAACCTTCCAAACACTTTAAAAACACTTGAACCTTAGAGAAATTACAGAAAGAAACTCTGCAACCTACAACCATTTTTTGCAGAATATAACCTTTATGAACAATTAATTGTGCAATACATGTGCACCTTGACATCTAAACGCTTTGAGTTTTCCCATGTTGAACTTGACCTTGAACATGTTGACTTTGAATGCTTTGAATTTTGACCCTTAGACTTGACTATGGTTGACTTTGACCAATGTGACTTTTGTGGGCTCAACAATTCCTATAATGTTGGGAACCAAGTGTGAATGCATTGACACTCTCATAATCACATGAGAATTGGTGAGCATACTCGGGGTGATTAGAACTTTGAAATAGTTTCATTGTGTGGCATCAAAATTTTGATCAAAACTCATTTCAACCTCAAGATGCACTAGTAAAATGCTTATGCAAGCAAATTCTGCTAAACATATATATAGGTTTTGATCCGCGAAGATGAGTACCTTGAAGTCTACTACAAGTTTAGTAAAGCTTGACATAGCGGTTATGTTGAATGTTTTTAGATACAATCATTTTTCTACATCAAGGTATATAGTTAGTGGCAATGGCTGAAAGCAACGATATCTTCTGTTGTGGAGGACAAGCTGGATGGTACTAATTACCCCTTATGGGCATATATGATGCATCATATATTGGTAGCAAAATGGATGTGTATTATTGTTCAAGGTATTGAAAAATTCCCTACTACGCATGTGAATATAGTTATTTAAGGTGATGCAAATGGCATTGAAGGTGATGATGTTTAGATTCCTATTCGTGTTGCACTTCTTTTTGCACCTTCTATAGAGTAACTTTGATGGGATGGAAGAGATGCTACGCCACATGCACTAACAACCTTGTCTGTCAAACATGCGATTCTCCCTAACATTCACTCTTGTAAAATAGCAAAGGATGCTTAGCGTACACTTATCACTTTATATAAGGCATGAAATGAGGCCTCATGTTGCTTACCTCCAAAATATTTGGAGAGTGAGCATATGAATGAAGGAGATTCTATGGACATGTTTTTGACAAAGATCAAAGATTTGAAGGAGCACTTCATTTTTGCTAATGAAGTGTTGCAAGATAGTTCACTTGTGTAGAGTATTCTTAATGGGCTTCCAAATTTATATCTAAGTTTTTCTTCTACTATTTGATTAATGATCAAAGCCATTCAAAATGCCTTAACATTTGAGGAGCTGGCCTTTATCATAGTTAATTAGATGGACAAAGGTAAAAGTACCTCATTTACGAGTAAGGAGAAATCTAATAATGCTTCACAGTTGAAGATGGAAGACAAAGATGAGAAGAAAACAAAAAAGGAAAGACAATATTGCAAATGAAATTATCATGTCATAAAGATTTTTTCAAAACTTATATCAAAAGAGGCAAAGAAGAAAGAGGTTGGAATGGTTGTTGAAGAGGCCTCTACACGTAAAATAGAGTTTGCTAATCTTCTGGAGAATGAAGAATTACTACTATTTGTAGCTATGACCCATCTTCTTATGATCATTGTCTATCTGGAGTCGAATCAGATTTTTTTTATTTTGATAGTGGAAAAACCAAACATATTACCTCGTAGCATAACTTCTTCAGTTCACTTGAGCCTACCCCTATAAGGAAAACTTTCACATGCACTAATGACTTATCTCATCCTTTAATGAGAGTTGGTAAGATTATTCTGACTATTGTTGATGGTAGTTCATTCACATTATCAGATGCTTTGCTTGTGCCAATAATTAAGAAAAGGTTGTTGTCAATTTCAGAATTAGCCAAGATCAACTTGAAATTTGTTGATGAGAGGTGTATAGTTCATTACCTATTCAATGGTGATGTCATTATTGCTTTTGGCATTTTATATTGTAGGTTGTATAAGCTCATAGACTATGAAAAATTAGTGAATGATTAAACATGTGTACTATAATATTTTCAAGTTATTTAAGATGCAAAGCTTTGTGATGCATGCTTTGATCATCTGAATTATGCTAGTTTGCTATAGCTATAGAAATCGAAAATGGTATCCTCTCTACCAAACTTGAGGCACCTTCTAAACATGTTTGTGAAGGCTGTATTTTTGCCAAAATGCAGTGTTCTTTCTTCACTAAAGATAGTCCAATTCAAACTACCCATAGATCGTAGCTTCTTCATAGCGATGTCTGTGATCCTATGTAGACACTTTCTTTTGGGAACTACCATTACTTCATGGATTTTTTTGATGTGTTTTTCTACATTGCATGGGTGTATCCATTGAAATCAAATGTTAATGTGTTTTTGTGCTTCAAACAAGTTCCAATTATTGCTGAAAATCTATTAGCATTGAAATTCGGTACCTTTTGTTTTGATTGATGGGCGAGAATACATATCTTTTCATTTTAATGCATTTTTGGCTAAAGGTGGGATAAAACAATAGTGTATAGTGTCATATACACCTCAACAAAATGGATTTGCTAAAGCAAAGAACAGGTCTCTCATGGAGATTGCAAGGCATATGATCAGAAGTTAGGCTTTACGATATAGCTTTTTCTTGAGTTTGTCATGTGTGCACTATATGTGCCTAACAGGTCTCCCACCAAAGCACTGCAATCTATCATCACAAATGAGGCTTGGCATGGTTGCAGTCCATATGTTGCTCATGTTTGTGTATTTGGTTGTTTGGCATATGCAGTAGTGTCTGAACAACAATGCTAAAAAATGGATAATAAAGTAGTGAAAGGTATTTTTGTTGGGTATAGTTTCGAAAGCAAATGATATCATCTATATCATCCATAGAATTAACATATTTTATTTATCTGTGATCTTTTTTTTTGTGGAAGATTCAACTTAGCGACTATGTTCATGTACTACGGAGACATTAGTGAGCTCCAAATATGTGTATGAAACTTTGCTACCTCCTTTTATAGATGTACACAAAAGTCTTGGTCAGAATTAGGCAATTTCTTAGACTTTACAAGTTTCATATGACGATTGAGATCTTTCCATTTATGATGTAGATTTACATGATGGGCTTGTTGTTTAGAGGGCTGATATAGAAGACACAGAAACTATGCCTAGAAGGCTGGTACAAACTTTTTGAGATAGCAAATTAGATGCATCTCTATCATATCATAGTTGCTCAGGATGTCCTTGTGCTTATTTTACATCATATTTACTATGCACTGGCTTCCTCTAGTCTTTCTCATGAGAATGAGCTTGTTTCTTTTGATGAAGCAAAAAAGAAAATTGATAGCTGCTATGGAATCCGAATATTATGATGCTATTATCAAGAATGGTACTTGGCCTTTATGTGCTTTTTCCTGCATATTATGTGATGGGACAGTTGAGGGGTATAGGGCTAGAGTTTATGTAAAATATTATGCTCAAAAGAGAGGCATTGATTTTGATGAGACCTTTACACTCACATGACAAATGACTACCATTCGTAGCATTTGTGCACTTAGAGCTAATGATGGTTGGAATGTACACTAGTTTGACATTATCCGAGATATTTTCTCATAAGATGAGCTTCCATCCTCATGGACCAAGCTGGATAGTTCTCTCTATCCGATTTCTCAATTTGGAGGCTATGTCATATTCTTTCTTCACCTGTACTATCAAATATTCAACCTTATGAGTAATGAATGTACCTTTGCTTTGAAATTTACTCCTTTGACCCTTTTGATTCCTATCTAGTGTCTTTCTTTAGCCTTCCCTTCAAACTTTATCCTTTTGAATCTTTAGATGTTGAATTTTATTTGTCTACAATAGTCGGGGACCTCCTTTCCTTCAACTTTGATAGAACTTGCTCTGATACCACCGATCGAGATGATTTGTCTCTAGGGGACAAGGTATACTTGATTTGAGAATACCTTTATGTCAAGCATAGCTGAGGACTTTCAGCAACTTGGGAAGTCTGTACCAAAACATGAAAACTTAACTCTTCTATGAGAAATAGCTTCACTCATGATAGTCTGCGTCACAAAACGTACTCATTGACTGATGAAATGATTAAATTTTTCTATGAAACTTTGATACAACACTCTTCTAGAATTTGTGCAACTACTCGAAGTGAAATTTTTCCAAACAAACTTACAAAACTTTAGATTTACCTCAATAAGTAAACCTATGAATAAAACAAGCTTTCTCTGGAGGCAACTTTCACATGTACAACTTAAAACACTTGGTTCTCTCAATATGTGACCCCTAATCAAATGATTTTAGATATATATGCCTTACCTTCCAATAGAGATTTTGAATTCTTATTTATGCAAACTTTACATTCTACACTTAAATCTGATCAGTTCTTTGACCATCAGGATTGCGCCTGTTTTAGGAGTCTCTCAACACCTTTCACACATATAATTCTTCCTATTAACGATTCTCTCAGCCTCATTACAATTAGGATCTCAAATCTTGACCACAGATGCATCAACTATTGACTTAGAATGATTACAAAAGGACTTCTCAATTGATTAAGTGCAAAAGGAGGAACTTTAGAAAGATCAAGGTACAATTCTAAAAACCTCTTCTATTCTCTTGAAAAACCATATGATGGAAACTTCTCATACTAAGACTCACTCATTCATCATCTACTCATACTCTATTCATCTATTCTTCCTCTCATCTATATGACACATCTATATACAAGTATACATAGGTGTATAAGTCTAGATTCATCACTATGTCAAGATGTATATGGACTATTTACAAGATGAATGTACATGTTTCTACAAGTCTTTTCTCTCTGAATCTTCACTTCACTTTATGCTTCATCTATTATCTTTTTCTTCATTCATCATTCTTCAATCCTTTTTGTAATCATCAATTAGTGATTGTCTAGCAATAGTGCACCTGGTGGTAAACTGGTCTATGATGACAAATGTGGAGCACTCTTGAGTGAGAAGATTTGTAGAAAATCTATTGTTGACACTCAGAGTGGAGATTCATGTTTGTGATTCTTACCAAGGAAATAATCATCAATGTGGCATGAGCAAGAACAAGGAAAGGAATGGTCAACGTAATAAGAGTAGAAGTAAATCAAGGAAGAGGGTTATCAAATGCCATTATTTTTATAAGAAAGGACACATGAAGAAAGACTCTTATGCATTAAAGAATGCTAAAGGTAAACGAGAGAATGTTGATGGGCGTGATAAATAGTTACCTGCACCATTTTCTTTGAATGTGAAGATTGAAGAAATTAATGCTATTTTTGATGATGATGATGATGATGTGTTGACCCTTGATAGTATTGTGCCAACTAAGGCTCTTATGGATGATTCTCTTTCCCACACATGGGTGCTAGATTCTAATGCTTCTTTCCTTGTGCTACCACACAGAAAATGGTTCTCTAATTGTGTAGCAAAGTCTCTTGGTACCTGAGACATGGTAACTCTTACCAGTGTGTCATTGTAGGGATTGGAGATGTGGTTGTGCAATTCATTTATGGGTCAAAATTTATTATGCATAATGTAAGCCATGTACCTATGTTATCACATAGTTTGATGTCAGTTGGTCAACTTGATGACCTTGGTTACAAGGTGGTCTTCTATGCTCAGTCCTTTCACATATCAAAGGGAAATATGGCTATTGCAAAAGGAAGCAAAGTTGGCTTTCTTTATCCTTTATTTGTATCAAAGAAAGACCACTTGTTAACTGTTATTGAACAGCCTATAGCTTGTATTTGGCATGGTCATTTAGGCCATATATCTCATAGTGAGATGAAAAATCTTTCTCATTTTGGCTACCTACCTATGTTACCTTTCTTTGATTTTTCATTTTGTGAGCATTGTCGATAAGGAAAGCAAACCAGAAATGTGCATAGAATGGACATTGACTCTTCAATTCAGCATTTAGATCTTGTTCATATAGATGTGTGTGGTCCTATGCCTACAAGGTCATTAGGTGGTTCACTTTACATTTTCACTTTCATAGATGATGCTACTAGGAAAGTTTGGGTATATCCTATCAAATAGAAGGATGAGGTATTTCCTACTTTCAGAAAATGGCTTTCTTCAATTGAGACTAAAAAGGGTACTAAGCTCAGAGCTTGATGTTCAAATAATGGGGGTGAGTATACATCAGATGGATTCAGCGTTTCATGCTAGTCTAGAGGAATTCCTAGAGAGTTTACAACTCCTTATATCCCAGTAAAAAATGGTGTAGCTGAAAGGATGAATAGAACTATTAGGATAGAGTAGTCTCTATGCTACATCATGCAAACCTTTCACGACGCTTTTGGGAAGAAGCAGTATTGGCTACAATTCATGTGATTAACCTTTCACCTAGTACTACCAAAATCCTAAACGTGGCACAAGAGTTATGGATAGCAAAGCCAAAATAATATGATCATCTTCGAGCTTTTGTGTGTGAAGCATATGTTCATATACCCAATAATCTTATACAAAATTTGGATCATAAGTCAAAGAAATGCATTTTTCTTGGATATGGTTTGGAAGGACAATCTCGATATCGCTTATGGGATCATGAAATATGGTTAGTGATCAAAAGTAGTGATGTCATTTTCAATGAGTCTAAGATGCATAAACAACCCATTAAGGAGAATGAAGTGAGAAGAGTGGTGTTTGACGACCAATTAGCATGCATAAAAAAACTGCACATAGGGATGTTCAAGAGAATGTTTGATCCGATCAGTCTCCAAATGTTCTTGATCAGCAACCATTGAGAGGCTCTCCACGTGTCTCACATTGACTAGATAGATATGTTCCTGGTTTAGATTTTGTTATGCTTACAAATGCCAATGAACCTTCTTGCTACAAAGAGGCTATGCGGACAGAGGACCATGTCAAGTGGGAGCATGCCATGAAGAGTGAGTTGGATTCTATTCACAATAATGGTACTAGGGATTACGTACCTTTGCCAAAGGGGAGGGAAGACTTACAATGTAAATGGGCATATAAGTTAAAATTCACAGCAGATAGTGCTTCTCCAAAGTATAAATCACGACTTGTTGCAAAGGTTTTTAAGCAACAACATGGTGTTGATTTTGAGGAAATCTTCTCTCTAGTGTTCAAGATGACTACCTTACGCAGGTTGCTTGGATTCATTGCAATGGAGGACTTAGAGCTAGTCCAAATGGATGCGAAAACTGCTTTCTTACATGGAGATATTACAGATGAGATCTATATGGAACAACTAGAGGGTTATGTAGTTCTTGGCAAGGAAAGTCTAGTTTGTAAGCTCAAGAAGAGCTTGTATGGACTTAAATAGTCCCCTAGACAATGGTACCAAAATTTTCATGCTTTTATGAAGTCTCAAGGCTATTCTCAAAGTAGTGAGGATCATTGTGTCTACACAAAGAGATGTTGAGATGGCAGCTTGATATGCTTGATACTTTATGTTGATGATATGTTGATTGCTGGAAATTCCTCTTATGACCTCAATTCTCAAAAGAGGTTGAGTCAGATATTTGATATGAAGGATTCACGAGATGCCAAACATATTCTTGGCATGCGCATTACTCTTGATAGGAGTAAAAGATGTATATACTTGCCTCAAAGTGAGTACATATCCAAAGTGCTTCAAAAGTTCAATATGCAAGGTGCAAAGGCATTGAGTACACATTTACCCACATATCTGAAATTGAGCAAGATGATTTCCCCAAATCAGATGAGGAAAAGGAATTCATGACCGAAATTCCCTATCATTGTGTTGTTGGTAGTCTCATGTATGCTATGGTAGCTATGAGAACGTACATTGCATTTGGCATGGGAGCTGTGAGAAAAATATGTCTAATCATGGCAAGAAACATTGGAAAGTGTTCAAGATGCTTTTGAGATATCTGCGTTGCGCTAAGGACAAGTGTCTATGTTTAGGTAGAGGGAAAGCATCCTATTGGTTACATAGATTCTGACTATGCTGGTTGTGTAGACAATCGTAAGTCTACATTAGGGTACATGTTTAATTTTGTTGGAGGTCATATCTCTTGGAGATATCATCTTCAAGAGTATACAGTTGTTTCCACCACAAAAGTAGAGTATGTTGCAGCAAGTGAGGCATGTAAGGAAGCATTGTGGCTTTCACATCTTGCTTGTGATATAGGTTTACCTAGGCATGCAGATATCTTTCCACACTGTTTTCACTTGATGGGGGTTTCTTGATTCATGATGTTACACAGTCACTTGTATAATGTGTAACATGCCTAGTAGGTGGGAGGAATAGTTTATATACTTACACTCAGGTATTCTTTATCATTCTTTATTTTTCTCCCATGGTTACTTTGGCCATATTGGCATTTAGTGGGAGATTGTTACCATTATTGTCCATGTGAAAGGCCAAATGGCCATCAGACACTTCTTTGTATATGTTCTTTAATAAACCATATGGTGGCCTAGTTAGCCACAAACTGTAAGCTCGACCACATCTGTAACATTTAAGGAGTCTATGTTCGTGCTCCTTGTGTTTTGTGTTTTTTTGTGTATTCTGTAGCATCTGTGTAGAGTACTTTGTGCAATGCTTGGATCTCAATTTTCGCCGATGATATTATCGTGGAGCTCTTGAGAAGGAGAGTGCATTGTGGTGCATGGCCATAGAAATGCTTCAACTGATCCGACTAGACCCAAAATGTTTGGCAATTGGCTTGGCTCTTTACCTTCCATTCGTTATGTGCTTTGTTTCCAAGAGGTCAAAATCATTGGCGATTCTCTTTTGTTAGATCTTATCTCCTGACCTAACAGGTACAAGTGATTCTCCACTAACCATGGTAGTGGAGAAGGTGGTGGAGTTATTGATCTTGCTCGTTGTATTAAAGGTTATTCTTCAATAATGTTTTTTTAATGGCGCTCGTTAGAGTTGGGTGACCTCTTTAATATTTCCATTGTCTCTGTTTATGCTTCTAGCCATTTTCATCTTTGGAAAGTTTACTAGAAGGAGTGATCTGTGATTCAAGGTCCTCTCTTCTTTGTGGGAGACTTTAATATGGTCACAAATCTTTCTTATAGAAGGCATTGTAGAGTTAATGTCATTCATGGTTTTGAAAATCTAGCTTGGTCTAATCTTTGTGATAATCATGATTTGATAGAAAATTCTTGTAATACAGGATTTACTTGGGCTAGTAAGCAAATTGATAGTTCATTTACTATTGCCTGACTTGATAGGTGTTATGCTAACATTTCCTATGTTCAAGATTGTTGGGACATCAGCTGTAAGCTTGATGCTTCCTTGTTTCTCTTTGACCATGAGCCTATTTGTATGAGATTTAGGAGAGGGATCCCTAACTTTAGAGCCAGCTCGCCTCACCTTGATTTGTCCCTTTTAGATCATCCGAGTATTCTTGAGAGAATTAATTCCATCATTTCTCATTACTTCACCTTGGTTAACTCCCCTTGCAAAGCTTGGAGAAATCTCTGGTTGATATCCAATGTCTTTTTACTTTTTATAAAAAGCTTGCCAAAGACATAAGAATGAAGAGAATAAATGCTATTGTGAATGAGGTAAATAACCTCAATGCTGACTCTTAGGCTTATCATGATCTTAACATGAGACTTTGCAAGGAAAAAAATTTTAAATCTAGAGGTTCTCGAGAGACTTTGTGCCTATGATGAAGAAGAAGAATGGTGGTCACACCATCAAAATTGAGGAGAGTCTAGAGGAGGCCAGAAGCTTCTTTATGGATGTTTTTGCTGGTTCTCCCAAGAGAGGGGAGGACATCTAGTGGGCGAGAGCCACTATTGCCATTAAAAGGAAAAAAATGATTCCTCAAAACCTCGTTCCCATTCTCAACCATGCCCTCTTTGTTGGTGAGGTCGAAGAAACCATCAATAATTTGAAACCTTGTAAATCTCTTGGTTTTGATGGTTTGACTAATGAATTTTGCATTCGTCTAGGATACTTCCTGACTCCTTTCATTCTTTTCATGTGGGAAGAGGCTAGTGGTAAAGGATATCTTCCTAGTCATATTAACACTAGAGTCATAAGGCTCATCCATAAGAAAGGTGACAAAGATGACCTAAACAATTTGAGACCCATAACCTCCTTGAATACCATATATAAAATCATTTCTTCCTCTCTAGCTAGGAGAATCAACCCTTTGATGGAAAATTTCATTCTTCCTAAACAAAAAGGGTTTATGAAGGGTAGATTCATCCTTAATTCCATCATTGCTTTGTGGGACGGTATGGATTGTGCTAGCGATCTTGGTAAAGACTTTTATTTCTTTAAAATTTACTTTGACAAGTCTTATGATTGCAATATTGAGTGGGACTTCATCCGTTAGTCCCTCCATGATTTAGGGGTTGATAAAAGAATCATCCGACTTTGAAGTACGTTGTTTCGGAATGCTTGATCTAGAGTGGTTACTAATGGCCATAGTTATGATCCCTACTCTCTTGCTAGGTCTATTAGACATGGCTGCCCTCTTGCCCCCTTCTTTCTTGCCATAGCGAGTGATGCTTTGGGTTGGTTGGTCAAACATGCTATGAACTATGGTGAAATCAAGGTTATAATCACTCCTAAGTCCCCCACCCCCCTAGCGTTGCAAATGTTTACTGAAGACATAAATCTTGTTATAAATGTTGAGGAGGATTCTACTGCTAATTTAATGAAATGTCTGGATCTTTTTTATACTGCTAGTGGTTCTAAAGACAATTACCATAAAACTATTTTTAAAGCTTGCAACAATCTTGTCCATGTTGTGTGTCTGATCTTGAATGTGCTATTTTGAAAGATGGTGAAATCTTCAGGCTTCTTGGTATTCCTATGGGGTTCAAGGTCTCCCTATAGCAAAGGTCGGATTGCATTTTCAACAAGTTTAAAAGTAGTTTAGTTTACTAGTATGATGTAAGCAGCTCTATTACTAAAACAACTTTTATTCTGAACCACTACTTACTCCCTAATCTCACTTATCTTCTTGCTTGCTGGTCTCCTTCTAAAAAGCAACTTATTCAGGTTATTACCATGGCCAAATAGTTTCTTTTGCGGTTTGGGGGGGATGAGCACAAAAATAAAGTGACTAAAGTTGCTTGGTCCACTTATTTTCTTTCTAGGTCTCTGGGGGTTTAGGTATCTTGTGTTCTAAAAAAATGCGTGACAATCTTGTTTCCAAGTGGATATGCAGTTGCTTGAGCAGTACTGATGTCTCCATTGCTCTTTTGAAAAGGAATGTTAAGAAATTCTATCTTGCCAATTACAAGGTCTGATCGAACATAGAGACATGGGATATCATTGTTTCTCTTTAACGCTTCTCTCCTATGGGTAGTCATTTTGAGTGCAGATTTTGGAATGCTTGGCAGAACGTTAAGGAACTCTTTATCCCCCCTTCCCCTATTTCTAACTATTTTGGCTTCTATTCGTAGGAATGTCCTTGGTTTGGTTGGCTATCCCAATGGAAGAATTGCAATTTCTCTATAAAAGAGCAAAAATGTCATAAAGTTGGGTTCAAGTCGTGGAAAGATTTCATGGAAAATGGAAAGGTAATGCCTATCCGATCTCTGAATGCTATTGAAAATGTCTCTCCCTCTTCTTTTTAGCTTATATGATCACATAAATAGATTTTCGAAAGCAAGAATGAAGATTAGTGAAGTGGTTGCCTACATGTTGAAGACTTTCAAAAAGAATAAAGGCACTGTTGATAGTATCATTAGGAAGCTTAACACGAGATGGAATATAGATTGGTGGAGATAAAAATGGCCATACAGATTGAAATCTCTATGGGCTTTTCGTGATTGTAGCAAACACTCATTCTTATAGTGGCTCATAATTCACAATGGTTTATGGATTGGCCTTAGAGTCAGAAGGTTTATAATTGATGGAGGTTTGTGTACATACTATGGCAGTGTGGAAGATGTTTCCCACCTCTTTTTTTATTGTCAACGTGCCAAGCAATTTTGGCTTCATGTGAAGGAGTACGTTCAAACTCATGGCCTTCCCAAAATTTCAAAACTCGATGTGATGCAGGAACGGTGCAATAATATGGACATCCTCCTCTGGAATGTTTGGAGAGGGCATATCTTATGGCTCATTTGGCTCAGCAAAAATAATAAAATCTTTTGTAATGGCAATAGGAATCTCCTCCCTTCTCTTCTCAAGATTTCTAAAGAAGCCTCTTATGATTGTGTCAAAGTTATCTCTAAGGTGTCCCCCGAGGAAAGAGATTTCCACAGATTGTTAGTCTTCTATAGGTTTACTAGATGGAGGAATTTTCTGCTCCCCTTATACTCATTGTCTAAGTCTTGTTTCTTGTAACTGTGAGTGTAAGCTTGGGCTCTTGCCTAGTGCACAGTATGTAGCGCCTTTGTTAATTTAATCTTTCTATCGTCTTCAAACAAAAAGGAAATATCAAATACAGGCAACGTAAAACGACAGCAAATCTTCACCCTGTGTGAGCTAGGGAGAGGAAGTGTATGTTAGAGAGAGAGAGGGATGAGGTACGCTTCCGACCCTCTCGAGTCTGAAGTCTGTCTTCCTTAGTCGGTCCTATCGTTTGTACTTACACCTTTATATAATACCTGCGCCTTTCACAACCTGACTCCTGAAAAATAAGTTATCCTTACTGCTCGAAGCTTACTGTGTATCTATCTGAAATTTCAACAACAATTTTCAATTATAAGAACCCATCTCTCTCTCTCTCTGCATATGCATGGTAGTGTGGCAGAGCTTCTAACTGAAACAGAGGAAAAATGATGCTTGTAATGACTTTTGAAGCGTTTAAAGCATAAAGAGGCCTTAGGAATCCGTGAAAGAGAGTCAAGTTGCAGCTTTGCTTTTGAGTCGTGGACAATAGCCGTTTCCTTTGGAGTAGGCTTTATGTGTAAAGACAGATCAGCGTTCCACTGACTCCATTAACATAGTCTTTTTTAATATGTCCATTGTTAACTGCGAATCCTACCGCAAACATCCGACTTCTGGAAGAAAAGAAGTCGGATTTGGATGAACTTTTCTGCAGCTGTATGCCAATATATAGTTCAATTTTACATATGTTTTATAGTGAAAAAATGTGCCACCTCCATTAAAGCTTTGATTCCTTTCAGATTGTTCAGCAGATTGCACAGATCCCCAAGTTCATCTTCTACCTTCATTGATAAGAATCCAATCGTGAACTCAATTTCTGACGTGATTTCCCTCTGAAATCTTCTGAAATCTTCTGTCCAGTGCCACCAAGCACACAGGAATTCACTCAAGTGGCAGCTTCAACACTCATTGATACATTCTAGTAAGCGTGAAACTCTAAGTCAAGCTTAAAGCGCTGTTCACTGCCATTACAAATTCTCAGTCAACACAGATTCATAAGTCATGCAATAAGAAATGCTAGCTTTGTCTGCATTTCAGGACGAGACGTTAAAGAAGTCAGCGCCGTATGTTAAACACAGAGAACAAAGAACTGAAATTTATTATTCACCGCCACTCCTTGTTCGTCAAAGGCTGCCGACTGCCGAGTGACCGTAGCATGCTGTGTTCTCTCTCTCTCTCTGATTACATTGAGAAGAGATGTTCGAGGTTGTACGTCTTTTGCTTTTTCCGTCATTTTTATTTTCCAGAACGGTCTATTTCTTGTCCTTTCATCTCCGTCCACCTTCTTTCAATCTCCCCCTTTCACCTTCTTCGTCGCCAAAAATCCCATCCGGGGCCGTAAAACTACCCTTGATCTTCATTCTTTTCATTGTCTTGCATTTGAAAGAGAGAGAGTGCGTATGTGTGCATATTGCTTTTGTGAGTTTTGAGAATTCTAGGAATTACAGACTCGTATATGCTATTCACGTAGATTCTAGCTCAACACAGATCCCGAAAACTCCATCTTCGAGTGTGGTGATAGTCCAGCATGACACATTTTTTAGCATAAAAAGAAGTGAATGTCAACCATCAAGTTAGCACAAACATAGTACCAAAGGCAGATTTGAGGAAAAAGCTACAATTTTAAATCTATAATTGCAGACCATCTCGATCAAGTTAGCACCGCCATAGCACCAAAGAAACTTTGAGACAAACAATAATTTTACCTCTATTATGGTAGACAATCTCCATCGCAATAGATCTTCACCTGACTATCTCAATCAAAGACCCGCCGTGTTACAATTGACCACCCTATCATGATAGCTTATCCCAATCAAAGATCACTTCATTGAGACAAACGTATCTGTCGCGACCTATTGCTCCATCACAGTAGTCACTGAACATATGATAGTCTTCCTCTATCGTTATTGACCCCATTCATCGCAATACACCATTTCATCACCATATTCATAGCTCTATCATGATATTTAACTGCACCACAAATGTCCAATCTATTGATCATTGATGTTTATACATTGTGAGAGCCATCTCTATTCTGATTGTGTGGTTATAATGAATTTTCGTACCATCACGATAGAGCCATATACCATGAAATTCTAGATCATTGTGCATAGTAAACTATTGTGATAGTCATACCTATCATGCCAAACCATCTCTTAGGGTCTTTTGGTGCCAATGTTTCAAATTATTGTTTAATATTTGATGATTTGAGGATCATTTTGAACTTTTTGAAAGAAGAAACGTTGGATTCTAAGGTATGCGGAAGCACATGAAGAGCACAAGGAAGAAGAAGAAGAAGCTTGCAGCACAATACATAATACTAAATGTATAACCAAGTGAATGTATAAACATAAGTACCATATTATGCTTATAGATGTATACATAATACTAAATGTATTACCAAGTGAATGTATAAAGATAAGTACCATATTATGCTTATAGATGTATATACAAGCAAGGGCAAAAAACCTCCTAAAGAGGGGAAAAGTGCTCAGGGGTCCTAAGTGTGTTCACACACATCACTACTGAAATATTGTTGGTGCAATTCACAAGCCTACAGATTTGGCTTGTAGTCCATACATATATGAAGAAGCATGGGAATCAATGCTATTCAATAAATTACCATTTTAATCTTTGTAAAAGTCATGCTTGACTTGGAATCTTTGTAAACACCTACCAAGAAGAACTCGTGGAAAAGTTAGGAGTTGATTGACGGAATATCTCCTATAATGGAGGATCACTTTTTAGAGAGAGCCAACAATTTGAATTCAAATTCAAATTGGAAGTGAACATTTATATAAACCTCTAGGAAAAAGCCGCGGGTAAGACTCATCAATCCCGAGCTATCCATTGTACTTTCTGAGTGTGTGTGAGGCCTACAAAGTACACCTTTCTCCACTATTAGAAATGATCTTCATGCCTATACCATTGTACTACATTTTTCATCAATACAAATATCTATATTGTTCATCTCTGAGTTCTCTGTCATAGTCTCTATCAGTCAGGCAACTTGTGCAGCTCATATCTCACTCATTTCTCCACCAAATTCAAAGATCTATAGCTTTGTGGAACCAACTCAATGTTTTCTACATGATATCAAAATTTGAAGGATTTCTATTCAGCCATTTCAGAGAAGCTTCTATCTAAGTGATCACTGGTCGATAGTCCTAAAAAATCGGGGGTAAAGGTTTACTTGCTAAATTAATTTCTTTGAGCATAGTTAATCTTTTTAAGTGATTCCACTTGGAATAGTTAGCTTGCTAAGCTAATTAAATACCCCTAAAAGGAATTTTTCCAATTCCTAGTGTGCTGGTCATACGGAGCAAAGGATGTAGCACGTGTATGGTAAAAAATAAAAGGTTTTCTTGAAGACTTGAAGTTCAAAGTTGTCTGTTTTGATTCAATCTTTTCATACATCATTTCCAAAGGTACATAGGCCATTTTATGGTGTCATTGGAAAGCTAACAAGGTCTTCTTATCAACTCTGAAGCATCAAAGGGCTGGTACAAAGCAGGATTTGGTAGTACCTACTCATCATCTTGAAGTATCCATCCATCATTCCCAACAGTGCTATCGGAGCAAAGTCAAGGTAAAATGGGAGATGGTTTTCCTTCATTTATTTATAAATTGGACAGGAACAACTATCAGGCATGGTCTCTAAGGATGAAGACATACCTACAAGGAAGGATTCTTTATGGATACATCTCAGGAGATGAGAAATTTCCCTCATTCAAAACTAGAGGACTACCAACAAAGGAAGAACATGAGAAGCTCAACACATGGTGTGCCAAGGATGCATTAGCAAGGTCTTACTTACTCAACTCCATCTCTGATTTTCTTTTGCCACATATTAGAAACTCTAAGACATCCCAAGAGACGTGGGAAACCTTGTCATCCTATTTCTCTTCCAACACAAGGGCCAGAAAAAACTAATTGTGGATTGAATTCACCACACTAAGGAAGCAACCTAAGCAGGCTATTTCAGAGTTTGTGACTAAGATTAAAGATGTAGCAGATCAGTTAGCAAGCATAGGAGAAGATATTGCAGAAGAACAGATAGTAAGGCAAGTGATCAATGGGTTTAAAGCTGATGACAAATGGGAAAGATTCACCACTGCCATGGACCTATACATGGACATGCAAATTCCAGATCTTACCACTCTCATGGGGCAATTGTTTAGTCATGAAGCCAAGCTCAACAAGAATGGAGACTCATCCAAAGGTAACAGCTCTTCTGCCTTATACAGTGATAAAAGTAAGTCTAAAGATAAAGGCAAGAACAAGAAAGGAGAAGATGAAGGCACTACCTCCCAAGCCAACTATGCCAAGAGAGGTAGATCATCAAGAGGAAGAGGCAGAGGAGGTAAGTAAGGTAGGGGGAGATCCTAGAACTCCTCACCATGCAACATTTGTGGTTTATCAAATCATACTATAGATGAGTGTTTCAAGAACTACAAAAATCAGAGAGGAAGAGGATATCAAAGAGGTGGATAAAGAAGAGCAAGATGATTCTCTTCTGATTAATAACATGACTTCAAAACTAGATACAAATGATGACCATCTCTTCTATATTGACTCAGGATGCTCAAATCATGTGGTTGGTTATGTAGCTCTACTCTCTAACCGTGAAGAACCAAGAGGTAAGCATCAAGTACAAATAGGTGATGAAACCAAGCACTCAGTAGTTAAAGTTGGAAATGTTAAGACTTTTGATGGGAATCAAAATTTGTTGAGTAGGGTACTATATGTACCAACCATTACAAAAAACTTGATGAGTGTTGGATAGATTGTGGAAAACGGTTTGCAGGTCAGGTTCAACCAATCTGGAGCATTTGTGGAGGATCAGAAGCATGGGTTCAAGAGAATAGCTAAAGGAGAAAAATCAGGTAGACTTTTCACTTTTGAGCTAGAAGATACAAAGAATATTGCACTCTACAATTATAAAGATCAAACACTTTCAGAGCTTGAGATTTGGCATAAAAGATTAGGGCCTGTAGGTGAAAGAACCTTGAAGCAAATATGCAGGGATCAATGTGTGCTTGGGATACCTAATGTATCCAAGCAACATATGATCTACAAGTGTGGTGCTTGTCAGTTTGGAAAGTCTCACAGGTTACCCTTCTCAAGGAAAGGCTACATGCATGAGGACTACCTAGAACTTGTCCATACAGATGTATGGGGACCAAGAAAAGACCCCTCAAGCTCAGGATCAAGGTACTATGTATCTTCTATTGATGATTAGAGTAGATGGACTGTATTGTACTTTATGAAGCACAAAGATGAAGTGTTCAACTGTTTTAAAAGGTATCTTGCACTTGTTGAGAATCAGACAAGAAAGAATCTAAAGAGGCTAAGGTCAGATGGAGGAGGTGAGTACTTCTCCAATGAGTTTGAAGCATTCTTGTAGGACAGAGGAATCAAGAGAGAAATCACCACAAGGTATACTCCTGAACAGAATGGGGTAGCTGAGAGAAGAAATAGACTGATTGTTGAAACAGCTAGGTCAATGTTGAATGAAAAAAGGTTACCTATCTATTTAAGGGTAGAGAGTGTATCTACTGCCACTTATCTCATAAACAGGCTACCATCTAAATCCCTTGATGGGATGACTCCTTATGAAGCATGGCATGGGAAGAGACCCTCACTTGATCATTGCACAATATTTGGATGTGTAGCATATGTACAAATTCCTTCTCAGATAAGAGGTAAGCTAGACCCTAAGGCTGAGAGGTGTATCTTTATTGGATATGATCTAAATCAGAAAGGGTACATAATCTACAACCCTTCAAATAAGGGATTCATGGTTAGTAGATATGTTGTCTTTATTCTATTTATCTTTTCAAAGACTTGTCAATTGAAGAACCAGGATCATATGAAGAAGCCATGACCAAGACATAATGGAAGGAAGCTATGGATGAGGAGATTGAAGCACTCAAAGAAAGTGACACATGGGAACTAGTACCGAAGAAAGAGTCTATGCAGGTAATTGGATCTAGATGGATCTATAAACTCAAAAGAAATTCTGATGGGTCAATAAACAGGTACAAAGCTAGATTGGTGGCCAAGGGTTTTGCACAAACCTAAGGCATTGACTATGAAGAAACATTCTCACTTGTAGCCAAGATGCCAACCATCAGGGTATTGGTAAGTGTGACTGCATGTAAGAATTGGAACATGTATCAACTAGATGTAAAAAATTCTTTCTTGAATGGATGGATTTCAGAGGAGGTATACATGTCACAACCTCCTGGCTATGAGGATCCTAACAAGGTAACATATGTATGCAAGTTGAAAAAGGCTCTTTATGGATTGAAGCAAGCACCTAGGGCATGGAACCACAGGTTGACCACATATCTTCAAGACTAAGGTTTTGTCATGAGCAAGGTAGACACCTCTCTATTCATTAAGAGAAGTAATTCAAGGGTAATATACCTATGTGTTTATGTTGATGATATCATACTTACAGGTAATGATGTCAATGGAATCAGACAAATCAAGAATTAGACGATCAAGGAGATGAAGATCAGTGATCTTGGTTTACTAAAGTACTTTCTTGGACTTGAGTTAGCTTATACTAAACTCTAGAATCTACATTACTAAGAAAAAATACATATAGGATATGTTGAAGAAGTTTCATTTGCAGGATGCAAAAGTTGCAAGTATTCCAATGGAGGTAAACCTAAAACTAAGTGCCCATGAGGAGGATGAAATTGATGACATTACAAGTTATCAAAGCATAGTAGGTAGCTTGAATTATGCTACCTTGTCAAGGATAGATATTGCATATTGAGTTAGTGTGCTAAGTTAGTTTATGCACAAGCCTAGGGCACCTCACTTGGAGGCTACCAAAAGGATATTAAAATACCTCAAGGGTACTCAACATCATGGTTTGCATTTCCCTTACACTTCAAACTTGGATATCAAGATTTATTAAGATACAGATTGGTTAGGATGCAAGGATGATAGGAGGAGCACTTCAGGATACAGTTCATTTGTAGGTGATAAACCAATATCATGGTCTTCAAAGAAGCAACCTACTATTGCTTTATCTTCTACAGAGGCAGAGTATAGAGGATTGGCCAATGCTACTCAAGAATCCATATGGATCAAGTTATTGTATACAAAATTGGGTTTGTATACTAGCTAACCATTGATATTTGGAGATAATACAAGCTCATTTCACCTTGCAACTAATCTTATTTATCATGCCAGGACCAAGAATATAGAAGTCCATTACCATTATGTGAGAGAGAAGCTATTATGCAAGGACATTCAACTAACATATGTATCAACCAACATGCAATGTGCAGATTTGTTAACTAAAGCATTGGATGGAACCAAACTTTGCAGGTTCAAATCAATGATTGGATTACAAGATATACATGAAGACTGAAGATGAAGACCAACCCAAAATGTTTGGCTTGAGGGGGAGCTATTGGTGCAATTCACAAGCCTACAAATTTGTCTTGTAGTCCATACATATATGAAGAAGCATGGGAATCAATGCTATTGGATAAATTACCATTTTACTCTTTGTAAAAGTCATGTTTGACTTGGAATCTTTGTAAACACCTACCAAGAAGAACTCGTGGAAAAGCTAGGAGTTGATTGATGGAATATCTCCTATAATGGAGGATCACTTTTTAGAGAGAGCCAACAATTTGAATTCAAATTCAAATTGGAAGTGAACATTTATATAAACCTCTAGGAAAATATCGCGGGTAAGACTCATCAATCCGGAGCTATTCATTATACTTTCTGAGTGTGTGTGAGGCCTACACAGTAGCCTACACCTTTCCCCACCATTAGGCAATGATCTTCATGCCTATAGCATTAAACAACATTGTTCATCAGTACATATATGTATTTTGTTCATCTCTGAGTTCTCTGTCATAGTCTCTATCAGTTAGGCAACTTGTGCAGCTCATGTCGCACTCATTTCGCCACCAAATTCCAAGATCTATAGCTTGATGGAACTAGTTGATAGTCTTCTACATGCTATCAAAATTTGAAGGATTTCTATTCAGCCATATCAGAGAAAAGTCCATTGAAATAATCACTTGCGAAGTCTCCAACAGTCCTAAAAAAACCATGGTAAAGGTTTACTTGCTAAATTAATTTCTATGAGCATAGTTAATCTTTTTACGTGATTTGCCTTGGAAACGTTAGCTTTCTTAGCTAATTAAATACCCCTAAAAGGAATTTTTCCAATTCCTACTGTGCTGGTCATTACTGAGCAAAAGATGTAGCAAGTGTATGGTAAACAATAGAAGGTTTTCTTGAAGACTTGAAGTTCAAAGTTGTCTGTTTCGATTCAATATTTTCATACATCATTTCCAAAGTACGTAGGCCATTTTATGGTGTCATTGGAAAGCTAAGAAGGTCTAATTATCAAGTCAAAAGCATCAAATGGCTGGTACAAAGCAAGATTTGGTAGTACTTGCTCATCATCTTGAAGTATCCATCCATCATTCCCAACAAATATATCAACAAATCTCCTTAGGAGTGATGTGTTGGACAAGGAGCTGAGACTCATGTATAAGGAAATGCCAAGCTATGTGAAAAAAGATCAACCCACAAAAGGAAGTAAGACCAAAAATTTGCAGAAAGCTTCAAGTACCTCCCAACATAGAGCCTTTGTCAAAAGATCTGCAATGTTATAGTGTCTTGGTACATATGTCAAACTCATCTCTCTAGCAAAGAAAATCTCCCTAACATAATGGTAATGCACCTCAATGTGGTTTGTGCGAGCATGGAACATAGGGATCCTCACAACTATTAATGCGCTCTAATTGTTAGTGAAGATGATCATGGGATAAGACTGAATAACATCCAAATTAGCTTGACGGCATCTGATCTACACACACTCAACATGTCCCCCCTAAAAGTCCCCCTATACTTAGCCTCACAATTAGAAGTGGCCATAATAGGATGCTTCTTGCTCAACCAAGATATGCATGAGCCAACAAGCATGAAGCAAAAACCACTAGTGGACATATGAGTGTCATAGAAACTTGCCTAGTGAGACTCAAAAAAACCATGTAAATCTCGTAGTAGTGATCCCCCAAGTAGCTCCGTACCACTCAAGCAGTGAGAGATGCACTTACTCATCTGTGAATGCTTGACACCTGGGTAATGCATTAAACTGATCATTGGGGAAACAACAAACTCAATATCAAGAGGATTTATGCATAAGTAAATTAAGCATCCAACAATCTATTGATAGAGGACAACATCAAATGCATCTCCATCATCATGAAGACTCAACACTAAAATTATTTCCATGGGAGTGGTAATTGGTTTGAAATCTTCAAGGCCAAAACACTATAATAATGTGTCAATATATTTTCTTTGACACAAAGCTATTCCACCATCAAATTCTATAAACTGAATGACCAAGTAATGATGCAAATTCCCCAAATGTGACATCTTAAAAGAGACATGTAGATCCTCTTCAATTTCAGCAGCATGCTTCTCATTAGGACTAATGAGTAGCATATCATCAATATACACAACAATGATCATAACTACATCAAATGCACCCTTAACATAAAAGGTTCTTTTACTTGGATTGTTCTCAAAACCATGTGAAATTGAGTAGGCATGTATCTTTTCATACCAAGCACGTGGTGCTTGCTTCAAACCATATAATGGCTTTTTCCACGTGCATACTTTTTTTTTTCATTTCCTTTTTACACAAAACCACGGGGCTAAAATAAATACACTTCTTCGTGTAAGTTACCATTCAAAAATGCAAATCATAGGAGATGAAGAAAAGCCAAATTTCAAAGACCTTAGTGCTCCAACTATGGAAGAGCTTGTAGATTTGAAGGTTTGGATGAAGAAGGATGCTCTAGCAAGGAGCATTATCTATATGGCAGTGAATGATTACTTACTTCCTCATAATAGAGGACTTGAAAGTGCAAGTGATATATGGAATGCTTTGGAGGAGCATTTCTAGAATACAACCAAGTCAAGGAAGACATCACTATGGGCAGAATTTACCGCATTCAAGAAGAAGGCATCACAATCAATATTTGATTATGTGACAAAGATGAAAGGCATTGCTGGTTCTTTAGGTGCAGTTGATGAAGGCATTGAAGAGGATAAATCGGTAACAAAAATTCTTATAGCTTCAAGAAGAGATGAGAAGTGGAAGCCTTTCATATTATCAGCTCAGATTTCATTGGATTATTTCACTCCTAATTTGAATCAATTACTAGGTCATATGCTAACTTTTGACCATGATATCAAAGGGGATATTCATAAGATTGTAGGTCAAGCAATGTATTCTAAGGATAAGAAGAAGGTTAGCAAAGGAAAGTAACAATGAGTTAAAGATGAAGGCACTCTAATTCATGCAAACTTCCTAAGAGGTAGAGGAAGTCGCAGAAGTAGAGGAAGAGGAAAAAACAAGAAGGATAATGTCAAAGCTTGTTGGATATGTCGTAAGACCAATCATCTAGCTCATGAATGTTTGCATAACAATCAAAACATTGGAAACTTTAATTAGAGTTTAAATCAAAGAGGCAGAGGTGGATGAAATTAGAGAGGAAATTTTATAGGTGGAGGTGGATGAAGCTTCCAAAACCAATCCTACAATAACACCTACTACAACTATGCATCACATCAGAAAGAAGAATCAAATATAATCATGAATGCAACATGTGAAGTTCCCAATGAAGACCCAAGGGTATTCTACACTGACTCAGGGTCTAGTAATCACCTGAGTGGGAACATTGCTTTGACGACTGATTTGGAGAATAAGGTAATCAATCATATAGATAAAATGGGTGACAATACAAATCACAAGGTGAATTCTATTGGATCATTGAAGGCTAAATATGGAAGCACTCTTTTGAGTAAGGTTTTGTATGTTCCTAAAATTCCAAGAATTTGATCAATGTAGGAAAAATTGTAGAAAAAAGTATATGAATCACTTATGATGGAGTTTATGTTGAAGACCCTAGCCAAGGGTACAAGAAAATTGTTATAGGAAAGAAGGAAGGCTCTTCACATTGAAGGTACAAGGTAATGTTGGACATACCTTGTTCACATATGGAGAGCAAAAGATATATGAGTTGGATATTTCGCACAAGAGGCTTGGACACTTCAATCAAAGAGGTATTAAAGAGATGATTAACAATGGTTCACTGCTTGGATTACCTACTGTTACACGTCAACACATGACACACACATGTGAATCATGTGAACTAGGTAAGGCTCACAAGCAACCATACAATAAGTAAGGTTTCATGTATTCAAAAAGACTTGAATTGGTGCATATAGATGTGTGGGGTCCTTCAAAGGACTCTAGTATAAATGGTTCTAGATATCATGTGATTTATGTTGATGATGCTACCATGTGGATCACTATATATGTGATCAAAGGAAAATCAGAAATGTTTAGCACATTTCAACACTATCATGTTTATGCGGAGAGGATTAGAAGACAAAAATTGAACAGACTAAGATCAGATGGAGGGGGAGACTTTTTCTCAAATGAATTCAGTGATTATTTGTGGAATGCAGGTATAAAATGAGAAGTTACTTGTGAGTACTCTTCTCAACAAAATGGTGTAACAGAAAGGGCAAATAAAGCTCTTGTTGAGTTTGCAAGGTCAATGATGAAAGAGAAGAATTGCCCTAATTATATGTGGGTTGAGGCTCTAAATACAACCACATAGTTGGTTAATACGCTACCACATTAAGCTTTACAAGGTATGACACCATATGAAGCTTGGTGGGGTAAGAGACCTACATTAGATCATTGCAAATTATTTAGTTTCTTAACTGATGCCCATGTTCTCTCTCAGGTAAGGCATAAGTTAGAACCAAAAGCTAAAAAGTATTTGTTCATTGGTTACGATGATAAACAAATGGGTTATAGGTTGTGGGGTACATCTACAAAGCAATTCCTTGTATCAAAGGATGTCACATTTGATGATCAAGGTACTTGGTATTCAGGTACAAATAGTGCTTATGAAGGTCTTGAAGTAACATTGTGTTGAAAGAAAGGTCAATCAAAGGTTCAAATTTCTAAGCAAGAAGAGAATGTTGAGGTACTAATTGAAAATGAAGAATTGCCAAGGTTTGATCCATAATATGATGAACCAAAAACTTCAAGAAGTGGAGAACTTAGAAGGTCATCAAGGAACAAAAGACAACCTATAAGGTATAGCTATGATACCTCTTTCTTGACAACTAAAGATTATGATCACATAGTGAAAGCAGATGAACACCCATCTACATATGATGAAGCCAAAAGAAACGAGAATTGGGAGAAAGCTATGAAGGAGGAGTATGATGTGCTAATTGAGAATGAGACTTGGGACTTGGTACACAAACCAAGTAATCAGAAGGTACTTGGATGCAAATGGGTCTACAAAACAAAGAGATTTGCAGATAGAAGTGTGTCGAGCTACGAAGCTAGACTTGTTGTGAAAAGGTATGCAGAAACTTATGGTGTGGAATATGATGAAACATATAGTCCTATTGCAAAGATGAAAACCATAAGGACTCTCATAGGTATTGCTACTTCCAAAGGTTGGAAATTATCTCCATTAGATGTGAAGAATGCATTTTTGAATGGTTACATTTTTTATGAATTCTACATGGAACAACTAGATGGTTTCAAAGATCAACATAATCCAGATTATGTGTGTAAGCTCAAGAGAGCTTTGTATGGCTTGAAGCAAGCCCCAAGGGCATGGAACTATAGGCTTGTAAAGTTCTTGAAGGAACTTAGCTTTCAAGCACCAAATGTAGATAGTAGCTTTTTAGTCAAAGCAAGTGAAGATGGTTTTATTTATGTTTGCATTTATGTTGATGACATAATCCTCATAATTATAGATGACAAAGGCATACAAAGGCTTAAAAAGCATATCGAGAAAGGATTCAAGATCAGTGACTTGGGAGGTTTGTCATACTTCTTGGGAATGGAGTTTCTATATACTCAACATGGAGTATATGTGACTCAAGAAAGGTATTTGAAGAATTTTCTAATCAATTTTAGGATGAGAGATTGCAGGATAGCATCAACTGAAATGGAAGTGAACCAACAATTGAGTAGATATGGAGGAGAAGAATTCAAATATATGAAGCATTATCAAAGTTTGGTGGGTATCTTGATTTATGCTACATTGAGGAGGTGTGATCTATCATATGCCATTGGAGTTTTATATCATTTTATGCATTGTCCAAGCAAAGAACATTCGATTTCAAGTCAAACGGTGCTAAGATATATTAGGGGCACACTTAAAGTAGGTTTGTACTATGGGTTCACATGAGATACAAGAACCAAGATATATAGTAATGCAGATTGGGCAGGTAACTCTGATGATAGAAGATCAAGACATGGGTATTTGTGTTATGTGGAAGATAAATTTATTTCTTGGTGTTATAAGAAGAAAAACAGAGTTGATTTATCATCTACAAAAGCAGAGTATTAAGGTATTGGGAAGCTACAAAGGAGTTCATATGGTTGAGAAGTCTCATGAAGAGTTTTGACATCAATCAGAGTGTTCCTATTATTTTTGGAGACAATATGATTTCTTTGTATTTGGTAGCTAACCCTGCGTTTCATGCCTGGACCAAACAGATTGAGTTTCAATATCACTTCTTGAGAGAAAGGGTGATTGAAAAAGAGATAGAGATCATGTATAATCCTACAAAAGATCAAGTTGTAGATATGTTAACTAAGAGTTTGGATTGACCTAAGTTTAAGAGGTTTAAAGAAATGGAAAGTATAAAGAAGAGGCATGTAATTGAGGGGGAGCTCTTGGAGAAAAAAAAATCACTATTGATAATTACAAAGAGGATTGAAGAATAAAGAATGAAGAAAAGGATAAAGGATGAAGCATAAAGTGAAGTAAAGATTCAGAGAGAAATGCGTTGTAGACACATGTACATTAATCTTGTAGATAGTTCATATACATCTTGTAATAGTGAGGAATACAGACTTATAAACCTATATATACTTGTACATAGATGTGTCATATAGATGAGAGGAAGAATAGATGAATAGAGGATGATTAGATGATAAATGCGTGAGTCTTAGTATGAGAATTTTCCATCAAATGTTTTTTTTTAAGAGAATAGAAGTTGTTTCTGAGAATTGCACCTTCATCTTTCTCCATTATATCCTTCTCTGCTTAATCAATTGAGAAATCATTTTCTACATGTCTAAGTCCATAGTTGATACATCTATGTTCAAGATTCGGGAGCCTAATGGTAATTAGACTAAGAGAAATCTGAGTAGGAACATTTATATATGTGAAAGGTGATGAGACTCCTAAGACATGCACAATCCCAATGGTTGAAGAATTGATCAGATCTAAGTGTAGAATGTAAGGATTTTCACAATTAAGGATTCAAAATCTAAGTTGGAAGGTAATCCATCTATGTCTAAAAGAATTTTATTAACTGGAATGTAGATTGAGAGAACCAAGTGTTTAAAGTTGTACATTTGAAAGTCGCCTACAGAGAAAGCTTCTTTCATACATAGGTTTAATTATTGAGGTAAACCTAAAGTTGTTATTAGAGTTAGACATCTGTGGAAGCACGCAAACAACACAAAGAAGAAGAAGAAGCTTGGAGCACAACACACAATACTGAATGTATTACCACTAGAATGTAAAAAGATAAGTATCCCATTAGGGCAATAGGCGCATATACAAGTGGGGGGAATAAAACCTCCTAAAGAGGGAAAAACGTGGCCCAGATGGTCCTAGAGTGTTCACACACATCACTACCAAAATATATAAACAAATCCCCGCTGATGCAGTGAACAAGTAGCTGACACTCATGTATAAGGAAGTGCCAAGCTATGTGGAAATCACTCCACAAAAGAGAGTAAGCTCAAAGCTTTGCGGAAAGCTTCAAACTTCACCCTACGTAGAGCCTTCGTGAAAAGGTTTGCAATGTTCTCCTGCGTGGGCACATATGCCAAGCAAATCTCTCGAGCACAGAACCTCTCCCTCACATAATGATAATTTACCTCAATGTGCTTAGTGGGAGCATGGAACACAAGGTTCCTCGGAATTGCCAATGCACTCTTACTGTCAATGAAGATGGTGGTGGCAACAAAGGATTGACCAACACCCAAATTAACCATAAGGCATCTGAGCCACACACACTCAACAGTCGCTATGAAAGTTGCCGTATACTGAGCCTCACAACTAGAAGTGTTCATAATAGGCTACTTCTTGCTCAACCAAGATATACATGAGCTACCAAGCATGAAGCAAAAGCCACTATTGGACACACGAGTGTCATAGTAACCGGCCCAATCAAAGTCACAAAAAGCATGCAAATCTGGCAGTAGTGATCCCCGCTTCGGATAAAACAACCCAAGTAGCCGAGTACCTCAAGTAGCAAAAGATGCACTTAACTGCCTGCTAATGCTTGACTCTTGGGCAATGCATAAACCTGCTCATCTGTGAGATAGCAATTTGAATATCTGGCTGAGTAATACATAAGTAAATTAGGCATCCAACAGTCTGCTGAATGAGGACAGCTTCAAATGCATCTCTACCATCATGAAGACTCAATCGTAAACCTCTCCCCATAGTAGTGGCAATAAGCTTATAGTTTTCAAGGCCAAAACACTGCAATAATGTGTCAATATATTTTGTTTGACACAAAGCCATTCCACCATCAACTTGCATAAATTGAATGCCCAAATAGTGATGCCAATGCCCCAAATTAGACATCTCAAATGAGGCATGCAAATCAGCCTTAAAATCAGCAATATGCTTCTTAGTAGGACTAGTGAGCAGCATGTCATCAACATAGACAACAATGATCAGAAGCACATCATGAGCACGATTAATATATAAGGTTCTTTTAGTTGTACTATTCTCAAAACCATGTGCAATTAGATAGGCATGTATCTTCTCATACCAAGCATGTGGTGCTTGCTTTAAACCATATAATGCCTTCTTTAACATGCAAACTTGGTTTTCATGCTCTTTCTACACAAAATCATAGGGTGAAAAACATACACTTCTTAATGCAATTCACCATTCAAAAATGCAGTTTTAATGTCCAACTTATGTACATTCCAGCCATGATGGGCTGCAAGTGCACAGATGCTCCAAACAGTAGTCATATGACATGTAGTTGCAAAGGTCTCATCAAAATCAATGCCTCTTTCCTGTGCATAACCCTTTGCAACAAGCCTAGCCTTATAACTGTCAACTGTACCATCAGGTTTACACTTCAGCTTGTATACCCACTTAGTGCAAATGGCCTTCTTGTTAGGAGGAAAGTCACATAAAGACCAAGTACCATTCTTCATTATAGCATCATATTTAGATTGAATAGCAGCCATCCAATTTTTTGAATTTTGTGCTTCATCAAACGAAACAGGTTCAGTCTCATCACAGAGACTAGATGTAGCCATATCATAGCAATCGGATGCAAAAGAGGCACTATGAGAGCTAGAATGAGTACGATATGATAGAGGTTCATCTAATTTGCTATCACACAAATTCTGCACCAACCATTTTGGCATAGTTTTTGCCTCCTCAATATCAGCTCTCTCATCAATAAGTGCATCATGTAAATCTGCATCAGAAATGGGATGATCCGCATCATCACATGAGACTTGCAAAGGTTGAGAAGTTGCCTCGTTAGGACGAGTACTAGACTGTCCACATGTGAAAATAGGCAGCAAAGTATCATACATGACTTTGGAGCTAACAAATGTCTCCTTAGTACATGAAAGCAATGGCTGAATAGCATGTTCTACAAAAACAACATCATGGCTAACCAGAATGCGTTTAGTCTATGGATGATGATGATAGCCTTTACTTTCAGAACTGTACCCAACAAAAAAACATTTTACTCCTTTATCATCCAATTTTCTACGATGTTGTTCAAGCACTAATGCATATGCCAAACAACCAAAGACATGCAGATGAGCAACAGATGGCTTGCGATCATGCCAAGCCTGTAGTGCTTTAATGGGACACCTATTTAGTACATATGATGCACACATGATAGCCTCCAGCTAGAAAATATGTGATAAAGCTTGACTCTTGACCATACACCTTGCTATCTCCATGAGTGACCTGTTCTTCTATTCAGCAACTCCATTCTGTTGAGGTGTATATGGCACTTTACACTAGTTTTTTATCGCACATTCAACCAGAAATGCATTAGAATCATAAGATATATACTTCCCCCCTCAATCAAAAGGGAGAGTGCCCATTTTACATGCTGATAGATTTTCAACCAAAACCAAAAATTGTTTGAAGCACATGAACACTTCGGACTTAGCTTTCAATGGATGTACCCATGCATGCCTAGAAAAATCATCAATGAAATTCACGAGGTAAAGATAATTGCCAAAAGAAGGTGTCTGCATAGGACCACAACCATCACTATGTACAAGCTGCAATTTCTGAGTAGCCCAAACCAAACCATCTTTTGGAAAGAAGGAACACTGCATTTTTCCCAAAATACAACCTTCACAAACGTGTTTTCCAGATGCCTCTAGTTTGGGCAAAGAGGACAACATTTTAGATTTCTATAAGCATAGCAAACCAGTAAAATTCAGATGACCAAAGCGTGCATGCCAAAGATTTGCATCTGGCATAGCCTGAGAATCATGTACTACACATGCCGAATCATTTATAGATCTTTCATAGTCTATGAGCTTGTACAGCCCACGACATAAAATGCGAGAAGCAATAATCACGTCACCATTTGAAAGATCATGAACTATACATCTTGATGGGGGAAGTATCTCAACCCCTATGCAATGATGAAGCGCGAATGACCTCCACAGGTATCCTTCTTTGACCTCTGCACAACAAAAATGCTCTTTCTCAGAGCATATGCAAAGAACTCCAATGAGATTTTGTAGACCTGTAGTAGACACCAAGGGCTTTCCAACAAAACAAATTCCACTTGCAATGGATGCTTACACAAAGAGAAACAATGTCTACAACATGAGTTATTTGAATGCTCACAACTGCTAGTCAAGTAGAGAACTCACTTCACTCCAACAAACGTTTCTCAATAAATATACATAGAATGAATCTCAAAATTGGGTCCACTTTAGAGCACTCTAATAGCTACCCAATGACACCAAAATCATAGCAAATGAATAAATAGAGAAGGAGAACCAGCCCTTACAACAGAGAGCAAAATATTTCCAACAGAGCCTACATAGAGAGAGAGATATCAATCACATAACTTCACTAAAATGAATGTTGCTCCCAGACTACTTAGAGAATACTCCACTGAATTGGTGAGTATAAAATAGACTCTAATAGCTATCCAATGAGACAAGAATTACATCAAATGGATACAATATGAGGGAGAAGCAATGCTAACAACTTAGGGGTAGAGAGTTGCAACACTGCCTACGCACACACATAGATATGCCTACTAAAAGAAAGCAAACAAGCAAGCAAGGGGCTAGCTTAAACAAGGGGATTGCTTTCAAAACTCCAGCACTTAGTGCTCACTCTACATGAGCTAAAACTCCAAGAAGATGGCCCAAACGAAGTCGGGATACATGCTCCTTTTATAGTGAGAAGTGTGCCCCTAAAATCTAGGAACTACCTTTCCAAATCAGCCTCCTAACTTGGAGGACTTAGTTGAGATGACTTGGGGAGTGGTTGAGTGACTTTTCTTGACGGAATCTCGTGGCTTTTGGATTCCTTTGATTACTCCACATGTCCATAAAAGATTCCCCATGAATTTGTAGCTTGAAGTTTGACTTTTAACACTCCCCCTCAAGCTTCAATTATTCATCCTCATCCAAGCTCCTTCATGTTGATGCATTGCTTGAATAAATCTTCATCCCATCCAAAGCCTTTGTAAACATGTCGGCAACATAGTGCACTTCAATATGCTTGGTTCTAGCATGATAGAAAGGATCTGATGCTAAATGAATGCCACTCATATTGTCACAAAAAATTGGATATGTGTCAACCTGCAAATTAAGCTCCATAAATAACTTCTTAATCCAAATTAGCTCACATGTGACTTGATCCAAAGCTCTATACTCAGCCTCGGTGGAAGATAATGCCACCATGGGTTGCTTCTTTGAAATCCATGAGATGATCTTGCTACCTAGCATGACTAGGTAACCACTTATACTTCTTCTATCCTCCTTCGAACCGGCCCAATCGACATCAGAATAAGCTTTGACCTGCATATCATCATCAAATGAATAGAACAATACTTCATTTATAGTGGCCTTGAGATATCATAACATTCTTCTTGCAGCTTGCAAGTGTGTAGTCCTTGGACTATGCATAAATTGTTATTACACTCCAACTCCATATGCTATGTCGGGCCTAGTTATTGTGGCATAATTGAAAGAGCCTACAATAGATCGATACAAAGTTAGATCCTCTAATGGATCTCCATCAATGGAGCTTAGCTTTACATTAACTTCCATGGGATTTTAAATAGGCTTGCAAGGTAGCATCCCAAACCTCTCAAGTAGGTCTAGAATATACTTCCTTTGTATGAGCATAATACCTTCTTCTTTGTATACAACTTCAATGCCAAGAAAATACCTAAGATCTCCAAGATCAGAGATCCTAAACTCCTTTCCAAGCTTTGCCTTGATCTCCTCAATGCCCTTTGTATCCTTACCTGTAATGATAAGATCATCTACATACACACACATGTAGACTACAAGTTCTCCTCTCTGTTTGATGAAGAGAGATGGATCCACCTGGCATTGATTGTAACCACATTTGATCAAATAGTCCACCAATCTTTGGTTCCAAACCCTTGGAGCTTGCTTTAAGCCATAAAGTGCCTTCTTCAACCTACAAACATGATGCGGAAACTCTTTATGGACAAAACCTAGTGGTTGCTGTACACCTCTTCTTCCAAGTCTCCATTGAGAAAGGCATTCTTGATATCCAATTGGAAAAGCTTTCATCCTTTGCTAGCAGCCATTTCAATGAGTGTCCTAATGGTGCTAATCTTTGCCACGGGGCTGAATGTCTCTTCAAAGTCCACTCCATAGGTTTGTGCAAAACCCTTGGCCGCCAATCTTGCTTTGAACCTAGAAATAGATCCATCTGAATTCCTCTTTACTTTATACACCCACTTATTACCTATTACCTTCATGTTCTCCTTCTTGGGCACTAGAGTCCATGTTTGATTTTCCTCAAGTGCGTCGATCTCTTCTTGGATTGCCTCTTTCCATTCGGTGTACGTGCTTGCATGTTCATAGCAATCGGGCTCATGATCTTCTACTACTTTGTTCATATATGCATAATGCGTTGGCATGTATGAATCATAAGTAAACCTTTGAGTTGGATACTTAATTCTAGAAGACTTCCTTTCTTCACCTTTTGGAGGAATAAACCTCCTTTGCCTTGGGAACTTGATCTCTTTCTTTGACGTGGCTTCTTTCTCCATCATGTGTCCTTCATCATCTTCAACTTCATTACCTTCTTCATCCAACTCCACCAATGTTGCTTTGCCTTTGTTGAATGATTGTGCTTCATAGCTTGATGAAGATCTCCCTCTCCATGGTGAGTTCATGCTTGACCTATCTTCATTGATGGAACACCTTGGGCCGCTTAGCTCTAGGTCGATTTGTTCTTCATCATGTCCATGCTTTTCTTCTTCATAGTCCTGCATACAATCATACTTCTTATACCAAGGGAGTAGCTCATCAAATGCTACATCCCTTGATATCCTCAAGTCCTTTGTGTTTGGGTTGAAGCATCTGTAACCTTTATGATCATTTGAATATCCTAGAAACACACACTTTTTTGCCTTTGGTTGTAGCTTGTGCTTCAATTCACTTGGCACATGTACATAACAAGTACATCCAAATATCTTCAAGTGGGAAAGATCAGGTTTCTTACCATAATAGGCTTGATATGGTGTCAAGCCATGGATCGCTGAGGTAGGAGCCCTATTCATAAGATACACGGCGGTATTTGCTGCATCACTCCAAAACATGTTAGGTACAATCATCTCATTAAGCATTGCTCTAGCAATCTTGGCAATGTATCTATTCTTTCTGTCTGCTAATTTTGTTGGGGTGTGTACCTGCATTTTACTTGCCTCTTGATGCCTTGATCCATTAAAAAATCAGAAAACTCATTGGAGAAATATTCTCCCCCTCCATCGGATCTTAGCTTCTTGATATATGTACCTGTTTCCTTCTCTACCATTGCCTTGAATGCTTTGAACATGTAAACACATCTAATTTGTTTTTGATGAAATAAACCCAACCCATCCTTGTGCAATTATCTATAAAAGTGACAAAGTACTTGTTACCTCAAATGGATTGCTCTTTGATTGGTCCCCACACATCTGTATGTATCAACTTTAATGGATGTTGGATAATGTAGCCACTCTTCTTGAATGGAAGTCTTGCTTGCTTCCCTGGTTGACAAGATTCACATAAATGCTTCATACCTTGTCCTTGGAAGTTGGGAAGACCTTTAGCCAGCCTCTTGAATTGCATTTCCTTCATTCTTTGTATGTTGATGTGACCTATCCTCTTGTGCCACAAGTCCAGCTCCGAAATCCTCTTGTTTCCATATGTGAAGTAGACACGTTGAGTAGAATGAGAATTTACCTCCAAAGTGAAGAGTCTTCCTTGCTTCTTTCCTCTTGCTATGACCTTGTAACCTTGCATGGGGTTCTCCACAAAGCATCCACCTTTGTTGAACCTTACTTGATAGCCTCTTTCAACCATTTGCCCAACGGACACCAAACTCTTTGTGATGGTAGGTACATGCAAGACATCCTTGAGACATCTTCCTTCCTCCTTGTCATCCAAAGCTACATCTCCAACATGGGAGATCTCATGGGCTGTATCATCACCTGTTTCTACATGTCCTTTACCTTTGGGAACATGTAGATTAGTAAACCAAAAAGCATTGCAACTCATATGGTTGCTACATCCACTATCAATATACAAAGTGGTATCTACTTTGCTTGAATTCCCATTCATGTGCATCATCAAGAGATTATCATTTTCTAAACTTGTAGAAGCATAATTACCTTGGCCTTCGTATGAAGAACCTTGATTATAGCTCCTTTGGTTTCCTCCTTGGTAGCAATCTCTAGCATAGTGGCCAAACTTGCCACATAGGTAAGATCCTTCGCCATCTTGATTCTTGTTTTGTTGATGTCGTCCTCCTCTTCCTCTTGATCTTCCTCTACCTCTTTGTGATGAGGTTCCTTGGTCATGCCCTTGATTGCTAGAGTGGCCTTGCCTTCCTTCAAACCTTCCTTTGCCCCTTCCTTGTCCTCTTCTTCCTTTGCCCCTTTGATTCCCTACATAGAAAACTTGTGCATCCTTGCTTTTAGTTGAACTTCCACCTATGTTCATCTCTTCCGTGACCATGAGAGCAACCAATTGCTCAAAATCCAAAAGATTATCCCTTACATATACTGAAGTGGTAAAGGGTTTCCACTTCTCATCATCTCTCAAACCATTGAGAGTATAAGCCACAAGATCGTCATCGTCTACGTGGCTTCCAATGGATCCCAATGCATCTGATAACTCCTTGGCCTTAAGTATGTAGTCATTTATGCTACTCCCTGAGCTCTTCGTAAGGTTGTTGAGCTCATTCTTGAGTTGGATCTTCCTTGCTTTGGTGCTTGTTGAATAAAGCCTTTCAAGTATCTCCCATACCTTCATGCTTGAATCCAAGTCTTGGATATGGCCGCTCATGCTATTTGTAGAGCCTCCATATGCCTCTCTCTCTATCTCTCTCTCTAGCTCAGTGCCCTCTTAGCTTCATTCTATAGTCTCTGAGTGCGAGAGGAGTTGCTGTGTGTGACGTTGGAAAATGTCTGGCTATGGTGGGACTGCTCTTACCTTGAAGCTTTCCATCGCCCGAAGGCGAATGGTTTAGATAGATATTTGGCACTTCAGCTTGTGAGGTGCGTGTTGATTTGCTGCTTCGGGATACGACTGTGGGTTTCGTCCCCACAACTCCGTTAGCATCTTCTCGTCCGTTAAGGATTCCTTACTTATGCTTCTTAGCTCTGCGTCTACTCCAACGACTCCTGCTTCGACGTGAGATATCTCTTGTTCCTAGTCAAGCACTGCTCATCCCCAACCCCCTCCAACCCCATGCGCCCCTCATCCCCAACCCCCTCCAACCCCATGCGCCCCCTCATCCCCAACCCCCTCCAACCCAACCCCCTCCAACCCCATGCGCCCCTCATCCCCAACCCCCTCCAACCCCATGCGCCCCCTCATCCCCAACCCCCTCCAACCCCATGCGCCCCCTCATCCCCAACCCCCTCCAACCCCATGCGCCCCCTCATCCCCAACCCCCTCCAACCCCATGCGCCCCTCATCCCCAACCCCCTCCAACCCCATGCGCCCCTCATCCCCAACCCCCTCCAACCCCATGCGCCCCCTCATCCCCAACCCCCTCCAACCCCATGCGCCCCCTCATCCCCAACCCCCTCCAACCCCATGCGCCCCTCATCCCCAACCCCCTCCAACCCCATGCGCCCCCTCATCCCCAACCCCCTCCAACCCCATGCGCCCCTCATCCCCAACCCCCTCCAACCCCATGCGCCCCCCTCATCCCCAACCCCCTCCAACCCCATGCGCCCCCTCATCCCCAACCCCCTCCAACCCCATGCGCCCCTCATCCCCAACCCCCTCCAACCCCATGCGCCCCTCATCCCCAACCCCCTCCAACCCCATGCGCACCCTCATCCCCAACCCCCTCCAACCCCATGCGCCACCTCATCCCCAACCCCCTCCAACCCCATGCGCCCCTCATCCCCAACCCCCTCCAACCCCATGCGCCCCCTCATCCCCAACCTCCTCCAACCCCATGCGCCCCCTCATCCCCAACCCCCTCCAACCCCATGCGCCCCCTCATCCCCAACCCCCTCCAACCCCATGCGCCCCTCATCCCCAACCCCCTCCAACCCCATGCGCCCCTCATCCCCAACCCCCTCCAACCCCATGCGCCCCCCTCATCCCCAACCCCCTCCAGCCCCATGCGCCCCCTCATCCCCAACCCCCTCCAACCCCATGCGCCCCTCATCCCCAACCCCCTCCAACCCCATGCGCCCCTCATCCCCAACCCCCTCCAACCCCATGCGCCCCTCATCCCCAACCCCCTCCAACCCCATGCGCCTCCCTCATCCCCAACCCCCTCCAACCCCATGCGCCCCCTCATCCCCAACCCCCTCCAACCCCATGCGCCCCTCATCCCCAACCCCCTCCAACCCCATGCGCCCCTCATCCCCAACCCCCTCCAACCCCATGCGCCCCCTCATCCCCAACCCCCTCCAACCCCATGCGCCCCCTCATCCCCAACCCCCTCCAACCCCATGCGCCCCCTCATCCCCAACCCCCTCCAACCCCATGCGCCCCTCATCCCCAACCCCCTCCAACACCATGCGCCCCCTCATCCCCAACCCCCTCCAACCCAACCCCCTCCAACCCCATGCGCCCCCTCATCCCCAACCCCCTCCAACCCCATGCGCCCCTCATCCCCAACCCCCTCCAACCCCATGCGCCCCCTCATCCCCAACCCCCTCCAACCCCATGCGCCCCCTCATCCCCAACCCCCTCCAACCCCATGCGCCCCTCATCCCCAACCCCCTCCAACCCCATGCGCCCCTCATCCCCAACCCCCTCCAACCCCATGCGCCCCTCATCCCCAACCCCCTCCAACCCCATGCGCCCCCCACATCCCCAACCCCCTCCAACCCCATGCGCCCCCTCATCCCCAACCCCCTCCAACCCCATGCGCCCCTCATCCCCAACCCCCTCCAACCCCATGCACCCCTCATCCCCAACCCCCTCCAACCCCATGCGCCCCCTCATCCCCAACCCCCTCCAACCCCATGCGCCCCCTCATCCCCAACCCCCTCCAACCCCATGCGCCCCCTCATCCCCAACCCCCTCCAACCCCATGCGCCCCTCATCCCCAACCCCCTCCAACACCATGCGCCCCCTCATCCCCAACCCCCTCCAACCCAACCCCCTCCAACCCCATGCGCCCCCTCATCCCCAACCCCCTCCAACCCCATGCGCCCCTCATCCCCAACCCCCTCCAACCCCATGCGCCCCCTCATCCCCAACCCCCTCCAACCCCATGCGCCCCCTCATCCCCAACCCCCTCCAACCCCATGCGCCCCTCATCCCCAACCCCCTCCAACCCCATGCGCCCCCTCATCCCCAACCCCCTCCAACCCCATTCGTCCCCTCATCCCCAACCCCCTCCAACCCCATGCGCCCCCTCATCCCCAACCCCCTCCAACCCCATGCGCCCCTCATCCCCAACCCCCTCCAACCCCATGCGCCCCCTCATCCCCAACCCCCTCCAACCCAACCCCCTCCAACCCCATGCGCCCCTCATCCCCAACCCCCTCCAACCCCATGCGCCCCTCATCCCCAACCCCCTCCAACCCCGCTCAACCCCAACCCCCAACCCCCTCAAACCCCGCTCAGCCCCAACCCCCAACCCCCTCCAACCCCATGCGCCCCCTCATCCCCAACCCCCTCCAACCTCGCTCAACCCCAACCCCCAACCCCCTCCAACCCCGCTCAACCCCTAACCTCCAACCCCCTCCAACCCCATCTTGCGCCCCTCACCCCCACACCCCTTCGCCAATTATCCTCCCCCCTTCGCCTCCCACAATTTACCCCCTCAGCCTCCTACATTTTCCCCCTCCACCTCCCAAAATTCCCCCCCTCCGCCTCCCACAATCCCCCCCCACTCCACACACTTCCCCTCGCACTCCCCCTCACTTTCACCCTCGCACACACCCTCACACACAACTTCACACACATACACCCACACATATGCCCGAGAAGGCTCAACAGACTTCTAAGAAGACCGAACCACAGAGATCTCCCGAAGAAGAGAAAGAAGCTGAATCTAAGTCATTTAAATTCTGAGTAATTGTTTGAAGAACATGCAGAGAGCAAGACTCTGGAATATGGAGCCAGTTATCTCTAGAAGATTGCTGCAAGGTGGGGCAGTGGAGGAACACCATGATTGGATAAGCAGATGGACCAATCGGCTTCGTTGGATTGTCAGAACCGGATGAAGAGGTAAAAGTGAGTTGGTAAAAGTAAAAGTGTATTGCCAAAAGCAAAAGTGGATAAAAAAATGTTGCCGCTCACGGCAACTACCTATTTTTGAGGACCCAATTCAAATCAAGGGAATAATTGACCTACCCCTCCAATTTTGGGTGGTTAACCGGCGCGTGAACTGTGGACGTGAAGATTCGGCAAGGCTCTCTTGGCCTATTGGAGCCTATAAAATCAAAGGATTTGTGCTCATTTGGACTACGGCTGCGACGACACACACTGGAATACATGTACAAGATTGTGCAGAAGACCTCTCTTGCACTTGGTGGTTTCAAGTCTACTGTGGGAGCTACTCTGTTGTGTATGCAGAGGGGAGGCTTCTCAGTGAAGGGCTATGAGCACTATAGTGTAAAAGGGTAGCTTGGATTCTTCTTCTTATCCGTGAGTCAGTGCAGTAGATTGCGCTCTATTCTCTTGAAAAGATCTTACCACTTGTATTGTTCTGATTTAGTCTGCATAACAGTGGTCCTTATGCGGATAGGAAAAACTTTTGTATTGATGTGTTTGCTATTCGAGTGATTTGTCAGCCCTTAGCTTGTGGCTTGTTAGACCTAAGTTTACACTTGTGAGCATCATATATCAATTGCCCGACTTTGTAATCATCTGGTTTGAATCAGGCAGAGTCTTCATTTGATATTGGTTGTCCATAATTGTGATGCATTTACCATTCTGTAAAATTTTCGTTGTCAACCTGCTCACAGAAATGTTAAAGGTTATACTTCCCTAAAGAGAACCCCCCTTTAGTAGGCGACGTACTGGAAGCATTTGTTTTCTATAAAAGTAGATACCCCAGTACCTCCTCTACAGTTTGGCACGCCCGGTGGGACCTTTGCATTTCTGTGAGAGGGTTTTTCGCCCTATTGTATTTGCGAGTAGGTACATGACCCATACGCGGGCGGATAAGGAGTCTCATCGTGAACGGAAGCGTCTCAACAAGTTAGAAATAACCACAACCAGTGAGCCTACCTCTCCTCCACCATCCTTGAATCTATCCATTGATTTGGGAGTAACACCATTATCAAAAGAGAAACATAGGAGAACCTTAGATTTTTCCTCTGATACTTCAGAAGAGGCGCCGGCACCAATGGAGGATCTTTCCCATTTACTCTCTAGGTTGAACATCAAGTTTCCTACATTTAAAGGATTGGCTTATGAAGATGCAGATGACCACGTGAGGAGATTCATCTCGTTATGCCGTGGAAGAGGATTGCAGAACCGGGAGGATGCAATGTTGGTGCTCTTTCCATCCACTTTGGAAGGCCTTGCAGACAAGTGGTATAGCCAGTATGCAGATGGGCACTTCACTACGTGGGAGGCACTAAAAGCAGCATTCTCGCAGACATTTCGACCAAGCGACTCCTCAGAACGAGCTCTAGATCAGCTAGAGAACCTAAAATTACGAGCAGGTGAATCCTTTCATGAATTGCACACTAGAACTAAAGCACTCGTTTCTCGTTTGCCTCATGCTCCAGGTGATTTTTTAGTCAAAAAATGGATTGAGAAGGCTCTGCCTAAGTCATCTCAACAAAAGCTTCGAGAATCCCTCAGACTAGATGCAACACTTGATGATTTTGTTGCAACTGCATCACGCATTGAGGAGGCTAGAATACATTTTGAAGTGGAGTCTCAACCAAATTATGCATCCGATTTGGATCCGATCGGGCAACTCAGGAAGGAGTTGGAAGCCTTAAGAATGCAGCAAAGTCGCCAAGAAGAGAAGGTCATACCGCCACCCTCAACCCATAATGTGGATGAAGTGTCTCAACTTAGGCGTGAGCTTGAAGACTTGCGGACTACCCAGGACATACGAAGACAGGTTTGGTGTACAATATGTAATAACAATGGACATTCCAATGTAAATTGTCCTAACAGAGTCAGTTGTCAGTTCTGTGGCAAAGAGGGTCATGAAGCAAGAGACTGCTACTACCTTAAGGGGACACAACAGTGAGGTAACTATCAAGGTGTAGATTCATATTATGCTAGCACTTCTAATGCACCTAATAGAGAAGAGACCCGCCCAACTCGGCCTAGATACAATCGGCCCCTAATGTGTTACCGTTGTGGGGAGTATGGCCATATGCAGAACAGGTGTTCTCTTCCAAAGGATGCACCCCCTTGTCAGCACTGTCCAGATGCTAAGGATCACTACACCAGAGATTGCCCAAGAGGTCGTCCGGCTCCTATTCACATGATTGCAGTCTCCCCACCTGTAGAAGGTATGACAGCTCAATCTTATGTTGTTTCATCTTCATCCATGCCAATGATGACCAGAGCCAGGCAAGCGGCAGTAGCCCAAAAGGAGGAACAACAAGGACTCAAAGATAGAGTTGTAGAAAAGAGGGTGGGATGGAAGGACCAAGAAGAAATGGAAGAAGCTTATGAGAGGGCAACTACTTTGCTGAAAGATCAACCAACGAGTACTTCTGAAGGCAAGCAAGAAGTGGACATTGAAGAAATTTTGAAAGGTATTCATCATAAGATTAGCCTGTATCAACTCATAAAGATGGATCCTAAAGTAAGAAGTGATCTGCTGAAGATTATACATTCTACATGCTTGTGTCCACCTCCTAGCATAGATGGTTTTATAGTGGACTTTCCTCCCGCACCCTTGGCTGATTATCAGAGCTCAAGATTATCCGTTTTAATCAAGGATGAAGCTCTAGCAGGTGTTATTATAGATGGAGGTTCCGGCATCAATTTGATGCCTGATTTCACTATGAAGAAACTAAGGCTCAATCCCACAAAGGCAACACCCTTCACAGTCACTTTAGCAGATCAACGTCGGGTTGCACCAGTGGGCATTGTTGAAAAGGTACTTATGATAGTGCAGGGTTGTCATTTTGTTTCAGACTTTGTTGTTATTGCCCTGCCTCAGGAGACCTCATACCCTCTACTCCTGGGAAGGCCTTGGCTAAGGCAAGCGAAGGCTCTACAGGATTGGGGAAAGAACAAATTATGGATTTCCACATGTACTAACAATCAATTACAGATACATTTGGAAGAAGGATCAGACATCAACAAGGCTACTGGATATGCAATGGAAACTCAGGTAATGCCTTCAGAAGATGATGCCCTATTAAGTTGGATGATGGGAAGTGCAGAATGCTGCACAGTGGAGATATGTGAGGTAAATGAAGATTTTGCAGAAGCAACACAAGGAGGACGGGAAGAGGAAAAAACTGATGTTCTTCACTTGAACAAAATAGAAAAGAGTAAGCAAGGAAGTCAAGCTTATTTTTCGCAGGCATCTCCTGAAGGACGGAAATCTCCAATTGAATCAGATAATCAAAATTCAACACTTAGCGCCACTAAGATGGTACCAGAAAGAGACAAAGTTGTGCCTGCATCTGGGGAAGATAATTGCGACCTTCAAGAACTTCCATTCTCAAATATACCCTTAGGATGGATCAAGGAACAAATTGTGGATCATAAATTGAACTCTGCTCCTGCATACAGTGGAGATGAACTTTCAAGTGAGTCCAATTCTGAAGAGTTTGTTCAAGAAGTAAATCTTGGAGATGAAGAGAATCCTCAGATGGTTCACTTGGCTGCTTGGTTATGGCACTATCCGCCTTTATTGCAGAAGGTAACTTCCCTACTTTTTACCTATAAAAATGTCTTTGCATGGTCCTATAAAGACTTAATAGGAATACCTGAGGAGCTTGGATTACACCGAATACCCTTAGTGGAAGGAGCTTCACCTGCAAGAAGTAGGCCTTACCGACTTAATCCAAAGTATGCAGAGGCAGTAAAGCTAGAAATCACAAAATTGGAAGAGGCAGGTATTATTGTTCCGGTAGAACATTCACGGTGGCTTTCTTCCATGGTCATTGTACCAAAGAAAAACGGCAAAATAAGAGTATGTGTTGATTTTCGTGCCCTGAATAAGGTAACTATTCAAGATGGCTTTCCTCAACCATTCACAGAGCAGGTGCTTGAAGAAGTAGCCGGACACTCTTTATATAGTTTTCTTGATGGATTCAGTGGCTACAATCAGATAGCCATTCATCCTGAAGATAGAGACAAGACGGCTTTTGTTACACCATGGGGCACATATGTTTATACCCGTATGGCCTTTGGCTTGAAGAATGCACCAGCATCCTTCAATAGGACTATGTATCTCATACTAGGGAAATGGTTAACCTCATTTCTGCACATTTTTATGGATGATTTTTCAGTATTTTCAGGAACAGACAAGAGGGAAATAGTTCAAGATTTCAATAACCATTTGGATAATCTAAAGGAAATCTTTGAGCAGTGTCTCAAAACAGGTTTGAAGTTGAACCCTGCTAAATGTCATTTTTTGGTGACCAAAGGTACTCTCCTGGGCCACATAGTATCAGTTGAAGGGATAACGGTTGATCCGGCAAAGATCACTGCTATCCTTTCCATGCCAATTCCACAAAGCCCAAAGGAAGTGCAAAGTTTCTTGGGCCATGCAGGATATCATAGACGATTTATCAGAATGTATTCAGAGATAGCTAAGCCTTTGTCCAGGCTTACAAGTAAGAATGTCCCTTTCTCATGGACTCCTGAAGCTGAGAAAGCATTTTGCGAATTAAAATTGAGGCTATGTACTGCTCCTCTTTTAACTGTTCCTAATTGGTCATTAGAGTTCCATGTACATACAGATGCCAGTCTTCATGCAGTTGGAGCAGTCTTGGCTCAACCATCATCACAGAAGATAGACCAACCTATCGTTTATGCTAGCAGATTGCTTACCAAAGCAGAGAGGAACTACAGCACTACTGAAAGGGAAGGTTTGGCTATCGTGTTCGCTCTTCAAAAATTCTGGCATTACCTCTTAGGTGTGCATTTTATTGTCATAACTGATCATCAACCTTTGAAGTACCTGATTAACAAGCCCAGAGTAGCTGGAAGGATCTGGCGATGGTTACTCTTATTTCAAGAATTTAATTTTGATATTCATATTAAGCCAGGAAAAGAGCACTACATGGCAGACCAAGTATCCAGGACGGCAATGAGCGAAAAGGCAACAGGTATTAATGATGAATTGGTGGATAGCAATCTTTTTCTAGTAACAATTCGAACTGGTTGGTATGATGAAATTCTTCATGTTCTCACTACTGGAAAGATTCCGGAACACTTGACATCGGTAGAAAAGAGAAGATTGCTCCTGAAAACCAAAGCATATTCTCTTATAAATGGAAATTTATATAAATACTGTCAGGATGATATATTGAGAAGGTGTGTCTATCCAGAGGAGGTAAATCTTTTGCTAGAAGCTGCACACAGTGAAGGACATCTAAAGGGGGAAGAATTGGCTCATAGAATCATCCACAAAGGTTTATGGTGGCCTCACATTTTCAAAGATGCAATCAAGTTCGCCAAAGAATGCCACATCTGCCAGAGGTGTGCTCCCGCGCCAACCAGATTGAATTTCCAACCATTGGTCATATCTACAGGATGGCTCCCATTTGAACGATGGGGTCTTGATTTCATAGGGCCAATTAGCCCAACTGGGCAACCAGGAGGTAAAAAGTATATTTTGATGGCCACATGCTATGCCACTAAATGGATAGAGGCTAAAGCTACTGTGGACTGCACGGCTTTAACAGTAGCCAAATTTGTGTATAAACGTATTTTCTCAAGATTTGGTTGCCCATTGGAGATTACTAGTGATAGAGGCACACATTTTGTAAATCAATTGCTCCAGTTTATATTTGACAGGTACAAGATCTTCCATAAAAAATCTTGTGCCTATTACCCAAGGGCAAATGGCCAAGCAGAGAGTTCCAATAAGATTTTGATTGGATTACTTCGCAAATTATCTTTTGATCATCAAAGCTCTTGGCCACTAGCACTAATTGGTGCAATTTGGGCTTTCAGAACCACGAAGAGGGGAACCACAGGCGAAACTCCATTTCGTTTAGTCTATGGAAAAGAGGCATTGGCACCATTTGAGTTCATTATCAGAAAGGAAATAGGAATCAAAACCATTGGAATCGAACCCCCCATTCAGAGATTGGTGGCATTAGAAGAATACAGAGAAGAAGCAATGCAAAAACTTCAGGTAAAACAAGAAGAGCGCAAAAGACTGCATGACAAGTATCTGAGGTCCAATGAAGTACAAGAAGGATCTATGGTTTTAGTACATCAGGTCCCAGCAATTCCGACCAAACTGGCACCCAAATGGATAGGACCTTACACGGTGATAAAAGTATTACCTCATGGAGCAGTACATCTAGAAGATTTGCAGGGTAAGAGGATACCCTTGGTCAATATTTCTAGGGTGAAGAAGTATCTGACCTAAATCAAAATGGAAGCACTACATCCCCTGTATATATCGTATTTTCGTTCAGTAATTGCACTTTACCTAGATTTCATCAAAATAAGCATAATAAGGAAGAAACTGCACCAGGGACGGTGCAAAGGCTTGATGTGGGGGTCTGTAGAGCCTCCATATGCCTCTCTCTCTATCTCTCTCTCTAGCTCAGTGCCCTCTTAGCTTCATTCTATAGTCTCTGAGTGCGAGAGGAGTTGCTGTGTGTGACGTTGGAAAATGTCTGGCTATGGTGGGACTGCTCTTACCTTGAAGCTTTCCATCGCCCGAAGGCAAATGGTTTAGATAGATATTTGGCACTTCAGCTTGTGAGGTGCGTGTTGATTTGCTGCTTCGGGATACGACTGTGGGTTTCGTCCCCACAACTCCGTTAGCATCTTCTCGTCCGTTAAGGATTCCTTACTTATGCTTCTTAGCTCTGCGTCTACTCCAACGACTCCTGCTTCGACGTGAGATATCTCCTGTTCCTAGTCAAGCACTGCTCATCCCCAACCCCCTCCAACCCCATGCGCCCCTCATCCCCAACCCCCTCCAACCCCATGCGCCCCCTCATCCCCAACCCCCTCCAACCCAACCCCCTCCAACCCCATGCGCCCCTCATCCCCAACCCCCTCCAACCCCATGCGCCCCCTCATCCCCAACCCCCTCCAACCCCATGCACCCCCTCATCCCCAACCCCCTCCAACCCCATGCGCCCCCTCATCCCCAACCCCCTCCAACCCCATGCGCCCCTCATCCCCAACCCCCTCCAACCCCATGCGCCCCTCATCCCCAACCCCCTCCAACCCCATGCGCCCCCTCATCCCCAACCCCCTCCAACCCCATGCGCCCCCTCATCCCCAACCCCCTCCAACCCCATGCGCCCCTCATCCCCAACCCCCTCCAACCCCATGCGCCCCCTCATCCCCAACCCCCTCCAACCCCATGCGCCCCTCATCCCCAACCCCCTCCAACCCCATGCGCCCCCCTCATCCCCAACCCCCTCCAACCCCATGCGCCCCCTCATCCCCAACCCCCTCCAACCCCATGCGCCCCTCATCCCCAACCCCCTCCAACCCCATGCGCCCCTCATCCCCAACCCCCTCCAACCCCATGCGCCCCCTCATCCCCAACCCCCTCCAACCCCATGCGCCCCCTCATCCCCAACCCCCTCCAACCCCATGCGCCCCTCATCCCCAACCCCCTCCAACCCCATGCGCCCCCTCATCCCCAACCTCCTCCAACCCCATGCGCCCCCTCATCCCCAACCCCCTCCAACCCCATGCGCCCCCTCATCCCCAACCCCCTCCAACCCCATGCGCCCCTCATCCCCAACCCCCTCCAACCCCATGCGCCCCTCATCCCCAACCCCCTCCAACCCCATGCGCCCCCCTCATCCCCAACCCCCTCCAACCCCATGCGCCCCCTCATCCCCAACCCCCTCCAACCCCATGCGCCCCTCATCCCCAACGCCCTCCAACCCCATGCGCCCCTCATCCCCAACCCCCTCCAACCCCATGCGCCTCTCATCCCCAACCCCCTCCAACCCCATGCGCCCCCCTCATCCCCAACCCCCTCCAACCCCATGCGCCCCCTCATCCCCAACCCCCTCCAACCCCATGCGCCCCTCATCCCCAACCCCCTCCAACCCCATGCGCCCCTCATCCCCAACCCCCTCCAACCCCATGCGCCCCCTCATCCCCAACCCCCTCCAACCCCATGCGCCCCCTCATCCCCAACCCCCTCCAACCCCATGCGCCCCCTCATCCCCAACCCCCTCCAACCCCATGCGCCCCTCATCCCCAACCCCCTCCAACACCATGCGCCCCCTCATCCCCAACCCCCTCCAACCCAACCCCCTCCAACCCCATGCGCCCCCTCATCCCCAACCCCCTCCAACCCCATGCGCCCCTCATCCCCAACCCCCTCCAACCCCATGCGCCCCCTCATCCCCAACCCCCTCCAACCCCATGCGCCCCCTCATCCCCAACCCCCTCCAACCCCATGCGCCCCTCATCCCCAACCCCCTCCAACCCCATGCGCCCCCTCATCCCCAACCCCCTCCAACCCCATGCGCCCCCTCATCCCCAACCCCCTCCAACCCCATGCGCCCCCTCATCCCCAACCCCCTCCAACCCCATGCGCCCCTCATCCCCAACCCCCTCCAACCCCATGCGCCCCCTCATCCCCAACCCCCTCCAACCCAACCCCCTCCAACCCCATGCGCCCCTCATCCCCAACCCCCTCCAACCCCATGCGCCTCTCATCCCCAACCCCCTCCAACCCCGCTCAACCCCAACCCCCAACCCCCTCAAACCCCGCTCAGCCCCAACCCCCAACCCCCTCCAACCCCATGCGCCCCCTCATCCCCAACCCCCTCCAACCTCGCTCAACCCCAACCCCCAACCCCCTCCAACCCCGCTCAACCCCTAACCTCCAACCCCCTCCAACCCCATCTTGCGCCCCTCACCCCCACACCCCTCCGCCAATTATCCTCCCCCCTTCGCCTCCCACAATTTACCCCCTCAGCCTCCTACATTTTCCCCCTCCACCTCCCAAAATTCCCCCCCTCCGCCTCCCACAATCCCCCCCCACTCCACACACTTCCCCTCGCACTCCCCCTCACTTTCACCCTCGCACACACCCTCACACACAACTTCACACACATACACCCACACATATGCCCGAGAAGGCTCAACAGACTTCTAAGAAGACCGAACCACAGAGATCTCCCGAAGAAGAGAAAGAAGCTGAATCTAAGTCATTTAAATTCTGAGTAATTGTTTGAAGAACATGCAGAGAGCAAGACTCTGGAATATGGAGCCAGTTATCTCTAGAAGATTGCTGCAAGGTGGGGCAGTGGAGGAACACCATGATTGGATAAGCAGATGGACCAATCGGCTTCGTTGGATTGTCAGAACCGGATGAAGAGGTAAAAGTGAGTTGGTAAAAGTAAAAGTGTATTGCCAAAAGCAAAAGTGGATAAAAAAATGTTGCCGCTCATGGCAACTACCTATTTTTGAGGATCCAATTCAAATCAAGGGAATAATTGACCTACCCCTCCAATTTTGGGTGGTTAACCGGCACGTGAACTGTGGACGTGAAGATTCGGCAAGGCTCTCTTGGCCTATTGGAGCCTATAAAATCAAAGGATTTGTGCTCATTTGGACTACGGCTGCGACGACACACACTGGAATACATGTACAAGATTGTGCAGAAGACCTCTCTTGCACTTGGTGGTTTCAAGTCTACTGTGGGAGCTACTCTGTTGTGTATGCAGAGGGGAGGCTTCTCAGTGAAGGGCTATGAGCACTATAGTGTAAAAGGGTAGCTTGGATTCTTCTTCTTATCCGTGAGTCAGTGCAGTAGATTGCGCTCTATTCTCTTGAAAAGATCTTACCACTTGTATTGTTCTGATTTAGTCTGCATAACAGTGGTCCTTATGCGGATAGGAAAAACTTTTGTATTGATGTGTTTGCTATTCGAGTGATTTGTCAGCCCTTAGCTTGTGGCTTGTTAGACCTAAGTTTACACTTGTGAGCATCATATATCAATTGCCCAACTTTGTAATCATCTGGTTTGAATCAGGCAGAGTCTTCATTTGATATTGGTTGTCCATAATTGTGATGCATTTACCATTCTGTAAAATTTTCGTTGTCAACCTGCTCACAGAAATGTTAAAGGGTATACTTCCCTAAAGAGAACCCCCCTTTAGTAGGCGACGTACTGGAAGCATTTGTTTTCTATAAAAGTAGATACCCCAGTACCTCCTCTACACTATTGCTAATGTGTTGGGAAAGGATAAAGATAACCCTCTTGTCTCTTTCATTCCATTCCCTAAAGGCCCTTCTCTGGTCATTGGTTGGATTTTCATCCAACCTAGGTCTTGGGTCACTTCCACTAATCAATCCCCAAAGGCCCTTACCCATAAGGTATTTGGAGACTGTAAATATCCACGGTTGATAGTTCCCCTTATCTAGCTTCTCAATTTGAGTGTTGAAGTCTCCCATATCTAGTCTTTGATACTTGACCTAGCCCTTGGCTAATGCTCCAATGTGTGTAAAATGAAATGAGGCTCTGAGGTTACCTCAATCCAAAGCTTTCCTTAGATGGACACCTTGTGCTCTTGAAAATTTGAGTAGAATACCTCCCCCTTGATGTGAGCTACCTCCAAGAAGCTTTTGTTGATGCAAATATTCAACCACCAACTCCAAGAGGTCTTCTTCCTTGTATTTGATGTCTCCAAGATGCTAAAATGTTGTGATACTACTAATGGGGGAAGTATCTCAACCCCTATGCAACGATGAAGCGCGAATGACCTCCACAGGTATCCTTCTTTGACCTTTGCACACCAAAAATGCTCTTTCTAAGAGAATATGCAAAGAACTCTAGTGAGCTTTTTTAGACCTCTAGTAGACACCAAGAGCTTTCCAACAAAACAAATTTCACTTGCAATGGATGCTTACACAAAGAGAAACAATGTCTACAACATGAGCTAGTTGAATGCTCACAACTGCTAGTCAAGCAGAGACCTCACTTTACTCCAGCAAGCGTTTCCCAGAGAATATATAGAGAATGAATCTCAAACTTGGGTCCACTTTAGAAAACTCTTATAGCTACCCAATGACACCAAAATCATAGCAAATGGATAAATAGAGAAGGAGAATCAGCCCTTACAAGAGAGAGAAAAATATTTCCAGAATACTCAGAGAATGATCTAGAGAATTGGTGAATATAAAATAGACTCTAATAGCTATCGAGTGAGACAAGAATTACATGAAATGGATACAATATGAGGGAGAACCAATGCTAACAACTCAGGGGTAGAGAGTTGCAACACTGCCTGCGCATACACATAGATATGCCTACTACAAGAAAACAAACAAGCAAGCAAGGGACTAGCTTAAGCAAGGGGCTTGCTTATCAAAACTCCAGCACTTAGTGCTCACTTTACATGAGATAAAACCCCCAAAAGATGGCCCAAAAGAAGTCGGGATACATGCTCCTTTTATAGTGAGAAGTGTACCCCTGAAATCTAGGAGCTACCTTTCCAAATCAGCCTCCTAACTTGGAGGACTTAGTTGAGATGACTTGGGGAGTGGTTGAGTGACTCTTCTTGATGGAATCTCGTGGCTTTTGGCTTCCTTTGATTGCTCCACATGTCCATAAAAGATTCCCCACAAATTTGTAGCTTGAAGCTTGACTTTTAACACATCTATCATCAACAAATTTCACAACTAAGCCAATCTTGGCTAATGCAGAAACTAATAACAAATTTTTCTTGATCAAGGGCACAAACAAAGCATCTAACAAAGTGAAAGAACTACCATTGGAAATAGTCAAAATGATCTTAGCAACTCCCATAAAAAGATAAGAGGAGTTGTTGGCGCATGTAACAGTATTCCTTGTAGGGGCAGGCTCGAGTGAAGAGAAGAAACTGCATTGTGAGGTAATATGTTTCGTCACCCCAGTGTCAAAGTACCAAACATCTGAGTCTACTATAGACATGCACTGCTCATGACAAGATGGGTCAAAACTGCAAACAATAGTAAACACCCATCCTTCTTCCTCCACAAGATTACAAGACTCTATTTTTGGTGTAGAGGCCTGTACAACAACCATTCGAGCCTCTTTCTTCTTTGCCTCTTTAGCAGCCAGTTTTGGACAGTACTTGCAAAATAATTTATGCTTTTCTGATTTCTTTCCATCTTTGTTTTCCATCTTTGATTGTGCAGAATTAGCAGATTTATGCTTACTAGTTGAAGAGCTCCATTTTTGTTTGCCCTTGTGATTAGCCAGGAAAGCTTGATCTACAACATGCATAATGGACATGTTCTGCCTCGACTCATCTTCCTGCAATAGAAGAGAGACTAAGTCCTCAAATGACAAGGCATTTGGATTGCCTTTCAGCATCAGCGAAAGAGTAGAACCAAAACTGTGATATGAATCATGAAGACCATTCAGAATGGTCTGCACAAGACAGCTATCTGGTATAACCTCATCAATAGAAATCAGCTGTTCTTTCAAATCCTTCATCTTTGTCAAAAACTTGTCCATAGAATCACCTTCATTCATGTCCTCACTCTCATACTGTTTTTGGAGGTAAGCAACACAAGCCTCATTCCTAGCTTGGTACAATGTGGCAAGTGTATCCCAAGCATCCTTAGCTGTTCTACAAGAGCGTATGTGAGGAATAATGGAATCTTTGATAGAAAAAGCTATCAATGCATGTGCCTGGGCATCTCTACCATCCCAACAAATGTGCTCTATAGTAGGTGCATCAGAAACTATAGCACGAACAAAAATATGCAAAATATCATCATCTTGGACACTTCTGCATCAGCTTGAGTACCTGTAGTTGTAACAGTTGCACGTGTAATAGGATGTTTTTCAACACCCTGCACAATTTTCCATAGTCCTTTTGCAACCAATACATGTCACATCCTATAAGCCCATAACGGGTAGTTGGTACCATCCAACTTATCCTCAACAGCCAACATACAGAATACATCACTCCTTTCAGCCATGACTGGTGACTAAAATACCGTGATGCAGAACATTGATTGCATCTCAAAAAGTTCACCACAACTACCCTAACCAATTCTGCTAGACCTATAGTAGACTTTGAGATGCTTATATTGGCAAACTGAAAGTGGTATATACCTTTGGCACAAAAACACAAAATAGCCTACACAAGTGCTATTATAGTGCATTCAGAGGTCGAAACGAGCTCAGATTGCGATTTCGGCACCACATAGCAAATATTTTTTTATCTCAAAAACATGTAGAGTATGCTCACCAAAACTGTTGTGATTTTGATACTACAATCGGAGAGGTGTCGAGGACACCCTAGATGAAGCGGCGACCTGCTCTGATACTAATTGTTGGAGTAAGACGTCTGTCAAAGCATGTGAACATCACAAGGAAGAAGACGAAGGTCAGAGCACAACACACAATATTGAATGTATTACCACTAGAATGTAAAAAGATAAGTAGCCCATTAGGGAAATAGGTATATATACAAGCCGGGGAAAAACCTCCTAAAGAGGGAATAAAGTGCCCTGACAGTCCTAGAGTGTTCCACATCACTACTTAAATATATCAACAGTTGTTTAAGCTCTTTTGGAGGTCTTTTACTTGGAGTAGCAGAGTGCTGTATCAAAGTTTCATAGAAAACTTTAATCATTTCATTAGTCAATGAGTAATTTTTGTGAAGCAGACTTTCCTTAGAGAGGCTATTTCTGACAGAAGAGTTAAGTTTTTCATGTTTTGGTAAAGACTTCCAAAATTGGTGAAAGTCTTGAGCTATGCTTGACATAATGGTATTCTAAAGTCAAGCATACCTTGTCGTTTGGAGATTAATCATCTCCATCATAATAGCTATGCAAAACATATCCCACAATGATGACAAGGTGCATACCAACAAGACTACTTTCATTTCATTCTCCATATCCATTTTCTAAGCATATAATTGGGAGAACATAGCATCAAAATCATTTAGATGATCAACAACACTATGTCCTTCATGCAAAGGTCATATAAATTTCTCATTAGATACACTTTATTTAATGTTGTCTCTTTTTCATCTGTATTGCATAACTTCATTTGAAACTCCTCTACACTTTCATAGTCTGATACTGTAAACTAAACGTTATGTGCTAGGTGTAATCGATTTTGACTTGGACATTTCATCTTAATCTCAATCATCATCATCCTTGTAAGCTGGCTTCTTTGAGGTTCTATTTACTGCCTTCCATTGCCTCCTTTGAATCAACACATGTTTAATCTGATTCTTCCATAGAGAAAATTTTATGCCATCATTTTTTTGGTCTCAAAATGGTCTTTTCCCTGCAAGTTATAGCTCCTCCTCGGAACACTAGCACTAGACCCTGATCCACCAGATGTGGATTTGAGAATAAATGTAATCACATCAATAAGTATATCAAAGAGTATATCGACCATTGTATAGTTGACAAAACCATAAAATTTGGAAAACCTCTACCATAGTATCCTCTAGAGAATCTGCATATGAGTAGTGCCAAAATCTCATAAAACTCCAAGTACTAACATGTTTACCTGCATAGTGAATCAATGACTCCACTGCATATAATCAGTTTCTCAAAAGAAGCCAACTAGGGATTGGTGACCTCTCGAGAAGTACTAGGAACCTCTATCTTCTTTGATCATTGAGGCCCTCCCTCGCGTGTAGCCAATGGCACCAATTGTGACTTCGGTGACTTAGATGACAAGGTATGCCAATGTCTATGCCTTGGTCTAGAAAGCCTTTGGTGGGCAGGTGGGTGCTTGCTTTGCTTGCACAAAAGGAAAAAAGCTTTTGCATCAAAATGCTCTCATACCAATGATGTATTTCTATGGTGATGCACCACAATGCGCTCTCCTTCTCGAGAGCTCCATGATGATTTCCTCAGAGTAGAAAATTGAGCTCCATAGTTCCACACATGCTACTTTGCACAAATGCTGTAAAATATGCAAAAAAACACAATACACAGGGAGCACAAACATAGACTCTTTAGGTGGCTCACCAGGCCACTATATGTTTTATTAAAGATTATATACAAAGAAGTGTCTGGTGGCCATTGGGCCTTTCACATGGACACTAATGGTTAACATCACTCATAGCTTTCACATTTATTGAAATAATACTTAGATCACTCATCAACACAGAACATTGAAAGCTTAGATCTTACTGCTTAAGAAGGACTTGATTATCGGCAGAGATGACCTTAGTGAGTCTTTCCTCTTAGAATTCTTACTAATTTTGATAGATTTGATAGTAGACCAAGGGGTTCTAAGATCTTCCACCTTTTTCGAACAATGGGTGGAGTTCGTCCTGAGGCATGGGAGGATTCCATTGGGTTCTTCTTCATCATCCATGGAGCATAATTTGTCACTATCCAAGGCAACCAATTCCTAAGAGAAGACAACAACATCAGTTGGGGAGTAATGATTTAAAACCGTACTAGGATACCCTGAAGAAGGAGGATTTTGAATGATTGCTATTGCCTTAGGAATATACAGATTTCTCTTGCCTTAGCAGTATGCATTGACAACCTCTTAGTGGGTTGGCTGCCATAATTTGATTCCGTGCCGCAGAAATGGAGGAATAAAGGAAGTTATGGGCGGGCTTGACGTTATTGGCTCTTCTTGTCGTTGTTTTTGCAGCGAAGAGAGAAGCCATCAGAAACCTGGGTGTGAAGGAGGATTCTGAAATGTCTTTGGGAGAACAAGTGGAACTACTGCGTTTCCAGGAGGATATGGAGACTGCAAAATTCCATCTCCTCACGTACGATCCATAGTTTCATCACTGGTACGGGGGCAAAAGTCATCGCTCAATGGAATGTGATCGAGTATCTAATGTTTATAGCCGTTTCTCCTTGATTTTCTTTCCCAAAACTTGCATTGTATTTCACTCATGAATGTGATAGCTGCTGAAGAGAGAAGCAACCAATCTTGAAGGTCGCACAGTCATCATAAAGATTGCACCATGGTTTGCACCAAAACTAATATCTCTACATAATGTGAAGCCATTTTTCCAATGTCACTGTTCTATCTCCGCAAAACACACGAATATTTCTTTGAAGAGGTACTGAGAAATAGATACAGAAAACTCACATGGGTCTAAACACAAAAGTCTCTCCGCATCATGCACAAAGCCCAAAAACACAGACCAAACATGCACTTATACATTTGTGTATGAATATGCATGTATCTATCTCCGATATACCTAAAATTCAATGTAAATGTTCCTTTGACTATCGATAACTATGTAATGAGATCTTTTTTCAGTAAGTTTTAGACATACAAGATAAGATTTTAAAGATATAAAAAAATCTTCCTCATAAACGCTTTCTTTAATGAGAAACATTAGCCTCAAATCGGAAGAATGTATTGGAGAAGGCAAAAGTTTCATTGCATGGACTTCACAAACGGAAATCAGTACATCATTGTTTCCTCTCACACCGTCGACAGTATTTCGTAGACTTCAGCAGACATAAGACACAAGGCTTCAAATCTTTTCTGTAAATCTTTTATTGGTTTTGAGAAAATTCTGAAGTACATCAAAGTAAGAGATCATGGAAGATGAGAAACATACTTTTCAGAAAATGTGCTATACAAGAGGTTTTCCTTGCGTTGTGGATGTCGTCGGTTTCAGCAATCAACATCTTCCTCCTCGATTTGAAAGAAAAATGTGAATTGTGTTAGAGATGAGAGTGAGCGCAAGCCCAAAATATTGAAAGGGAGGCTTTCGTAGAACATGTTAAAAACGAGTACAACTATTCATACTAAATAATGGATATAAATATGAAGATCACATCGTCTAAAAGTATATGTAAGCTACCTTGGATTTCCAATCAAAGAGAAAGCTAACTCTATAGAGCCTCAAAAGAATGCTCTTAGAATCCATTCTAGGACTCCTCAAGGAAAGTTCATTGAAATATTGAGAAAGGATTTCAAAAAATATACTTTATAACATTCAAAGGGACCCGATTGCCCTATTTTTTTAAATGTTAAAAAACAGAATTTACCTAGATTCCATGTGAGAAGAAGAAAAAAATCGCTATTTGGACGTTGCATCGGATGATGTGGCACGTCTTTAAAAAGCTAACAAAATGATCGAATAGAACGTTTGTGCCTCCAACCTTAGCCAAAGGAGGCTTAATTGCCAACCTCTCATCGTCTCTCTTTTTTTGAGTTCTACTTTGTGCGTTCTATTCACACCATAGCTACGCAAGTTCTAAGAAGTGGTATCCGAGTCCATGAAATGATTCCATGAAGTCAAAATTTGTAAGAGTTGCTGCCTTCGGAGAGCCCAATCGAGCTCAGCTAGTCAGGGACATGAGGCACAATCAGAGACCCATTGAGAGATGCATATAGAGAATTGAGATAATCTTGGTGGATTGTAGATACTCCAGGTCAAACCATGGTGCAAAATATAGCGAAAAAGCATTACTTTAAGTAGCAAACGTCTATAATAGGTGCAACCGTGTCCATGGATTTTGAGTCAGTGGTTTTCGGGAGAATGGAGGCATGGTTAATCTACAGACCACTACGTGAGGAGTACTATGATGAAAGAGAATGATAAAGGTGACACAAGAATGAGAAGGAGAGACTAGAGGAAAGATGCAATGGTAGAAAAGGTGAACTATGGAGCTTGACTAGAGACGGAGATCTCATTGAGGTAGGAGAAGGCCACGTGCTTAGCACCATCACTTTCTTACTTGCAATCCTCTACTACAAAGAAACATGAGCCAAGTAGCAGTAGCGATGGTATAAAGGAGAAACAATATCGATATGAGAAGTTTCAACATGCCATTGAAAAAGAAGATTTCAAGAAATAAAGTTTTCTTTTCGGAAGTAAATCTCCTTTTGGAAAATTAATATGAAGTTGAGGTTCTATAAGATATATTTCAGGTACACATTTTGTTGGGAATACCTTGGTCATATAGGTAGAAGACCAAAGTGTACACAATCCAAAGTGTCAGGAGGAAGGATATAAGGAAGAGATCTCACACACACACACTCTCACTCTCAAGGAAAAGCACACACACAGATTGAGGCAAGGAAGAATGATCTTCTTCTTCTTCTTCTATTACATAAAAAGGAATGTACAAGAATGACCTAAAAAAAAGAATACAAGTGCAATAAAGATTAGTACATAAGGAAAAACCTAATGTCCACAAATGTGTGAGCTGGCAAGGAGCAAGTGTGCCATCACTCTTGGTAGATAAATCTAATAAAGCTCAATGAAGTATCCCTAACATATACTAGTGTGACCACTATACATGTCAGAGAAATGAAAAACTCGTAGGTCTCATCCTGGATCATCACATGTTGAGCTTGATATCTCAACACAAAGGCCTCATGTATATAGTCCCAATTATGTATACAAAAGCTTAATCCAAATTGCTTCTTGTGTGGCATTGGTTAGTCGTCTATACTCTACCTCTATAGAAGACAAAGCAACAGTAGGTTGCTTCTTTGAAGACCATGAAATTGGTTTGTCACCTGCAAAAGAGATATATCCAGAAGTGCTCCTCCTATCATCCTTGCATCCTGCCCAATCTGCATCTGAATAAATTTTGATATCAATATCTGAAGTGTAAGGAAAATACAAACCATGGTTCTGTGTACCCTTGAGATACTTCAAGATTCTCTTGGCAGCCTCTAAGTGAGGTATCCTTGGCTTGTGCATAAATTGACTTAGCACACTAACTCCATATGCAATATCTATCCTTGTTAAGGTAGCATAGTTCAAGCTACCCACCATACTTTGATAACCTCTAATATCCTTGACTTCATCACTTTCATGGGCACTTAGTTTTAGGTTTACCTCCATTGGAGTGCTTGCTACTTTAGCATCCTGCAAGTGAAACTTCTTCAACATATCCTGTATGTACTTTTTCTGAGTAATGTATATCCTTGAACTAGTGTAGACTAATTCAAGCCCCAAAAAATACTTCAATAAACCAAGATCATTGATCTTGAACTCCTTCATCATTTGGCTTTTGATATTCCTGATTCCATTGACATCATTACCTGTAATGATGATGTCATCAACATAAACACAAAGGTATATTACCTCTGAATTAATTCTCTTAATGAACAGAGAAGTATCTGCCTTGCTCATGACAAATCCTTGGTCTTGGAGGTATGTAGTCAGCTTGTAACTCCATGCCCTAGGTGCGTGCTTCAATCCATATAAAGCCTTTTTTAACTTGCAAACATATGTTACCTTCTTAGGGTCTTCATAGCCAGGAGGTTGTGACATATATACTTCCTCTGAAATCCATCCATTCAAGAAGGCATTCTTGACATCCAATTGGTACATGTTCCAATTCTTTGATGCAGCCACACTTACCAACACTCTGATGGTTGGCATCTTGGCCAGAGGTGAGAATGTCTCCTCATAGTCAATGCCTTGGGTTTGTGCAAAACCCTTGGCTACCAATTTGCTTTGTACCCATTAATTGTTCCATCAAAATTTCTTTTCAACTTATAGATCCATCTGGATCCTATTACCTTCATAGAATCCTTCTTGGGTACTAATTCCCATGTGTCACTCTCCTTGAGTGCTTCAATTTCCTCATCCATAGCTTCTTTCCATTCTGATTTGGTTATTGCTTCTTCATATGATCCTGGTTCTTCATTTGACAAATCTTTGGCAAGATAAACCGAATGTTTAGTAACAAGAGATGTATCATACCCGTATGTGATAGGTTTTTTGCTTTCTCTTTGAGATCTTCTAAATGGTTGAGCTGAGGATTCAGGTATGTCTTCAAGCTTCTTCATCTTCATTTTGCCTTTGGACTTCCATGCTTTGAATTCTTCAAGGTTGATAGTGTCTTCATCATCTAAACATGAGTCTTCATTCTGTGTAGGTTCCTCCTTTGTAGGTTTTGGAAATTCCTCTTCCAAATCATAGGGTAGTTTAACCTTCTTGCATTCATTCTCATACCAAGAATCATTTTCATCAAAGATCACATCTCTGCTTACCATAAATCCCTTATTGGTAGGATTATAAAACTTGTAACCTTTTTGATTTAAGTAATAACCAATAAAAATCCATTTTCAGCCTTTGGGTCTAGCTTACCTCTTATCTGAGAAGGAATGTGTACATATGCTACACATCCAAATATTTTGCAATTATCAAGTGAAGGTCTCTTACCATGCCATGCTTCATAGGGTGTCATGCCATCAAGAGACTTATATGGTAACCTATTTATGAGGTAAGTGGCAGTAGAAACACTCTCTGCCCATAGATAGTTAGGTAACTTCTTCTCATTAAGCATAGATCTAGCTGTCTCAACAATTAACCTATTTCTTCTTTCAGCTACCCCATTCTGTTCAGGAGAATACCTTGTGGTTATTTCTCTTTTGATGTGTCTGTCCTGCAAGAAGTCTTCAAACTCATTGGAGAAGTACTCACCTCCTCCATCTGACCTTAGCCTCTTCAAATTCTTTCCTGTTGGATTTTCAACTAATGCAAGATATTTTTTAAAGCAATTAAATACCTCATCCTTGTGCTTCATGAAGTACAATATAGTCCATCTGCTATAATCATCAATGAAAGACACATAGTACCTTGATCCTGAGACTGAGGGCTCTTTGCTAGGTCCCCAAACATCTGTGTGTACAAGCTCTAGGTAGTCTTCATGCATATATCCTTTCTTGGAGAAGGGTAACCTGTGAGACTTACCAAATTGACAAGCACCACACTTATAAATCATATGTTGCTTGGATATATTAGGTATCCCAAGCACACATTGGTCCCTACACATTTGTTACAAGGTTCTTTCTCCTATGTGCCCTAACCTTTTGTGCCAAATCTCAAGCTTTGAAAGTGTTTGGTCCTTATAACTGTATAGTGCAATATTCTTTGTATCTTCCAACTCAAAAGTGAAAAGTCTACTTGATTTTTCTCCTTTTGCAATCCTCTTGAACCCATTCCTTGGATCCTCCACATATGCTCCATATTGGTTGAATCTGATCTGCAAACCTTTCTCCACAATCTGACCAACACTCATCAAATTTTTGGTAATGGTTGGTACATAGAGTACCCTGCTCAACAAATTCTGATTACTATCACCAATCTTAACATTTCCAACTTTAAATACTGAATGCTTTGTATCATCACCTATTTGGACTTGATGCTTACCTTTTGGTTTCTCAAGATCAGAGAGTAGTGCCACATTGCCAGCCACATGATTTGAGCACCCTGAGTCAATGTAGAATAGGTGGTCATCATTTGTACCTGACTTTGAAGTCATGTTCATGATCAGAAGAGAGTCATCCTGCTCTTCTGTGTAGTTGTTGTAGTCCTTTCTGGTTTTGAATCCTCCTTGGTAGTTGCCATTGTAATTGTTGTTGTAATTGTTGTTGTACCCTTGGTGATGGTTGAACCTTCCTCTTGACTGTGAGTATCCACCTCTTTGGTAGCCTCTTCCTCTCTGATTTTTGTAATTCCTGAAACACTCATCTGTAGTATGATTTGATAGACCACAAATGTTGCATGGTGATGAGTTATAGGGTCTCCCCCTACCTTGCTTACCTCCTCTGCCCCTTTCTCTTGAAGATCTACCTCTCCCTGCATAGTTGGCTTGGGAGGTAGAGCCTTCATCTTCCACCTTCTTGCTCTTGCCTTTATCCTTAGACTTCTTATCAGTGTATAGGGCAGAAGAGTTATTACCTTTGGATGTATCTCCATTCTTGGTGAGCTTTGCTTCATGTGTAAATAGTTGTCCCATGAGAGTTGTAAGATCTGGAGTGTGCATGTCCATGTAGAGATCCATTGCAGTGGTGAAGCTTTCCCATTTGTCATCAGCCTTGATTCCATTGATCACTTGCCTCACAATTTGTTCTTCTTCAATCTCTTCTCCTATGCTTGCTAACTGATATGCAACATCTTTGATCTTGGTCACAAATTCTGAAACAGCTTGCTTAGGTTGCTTCCTTAGTGTTGTGAATTCAATGCACAACTGATTTTTCCTAGCCCTTGTGTTGGAGGAAAAATATGATGACAAGGTTTCCCAAGTCTCTTGGGATGTCTTAAAATTTCTAATATGTGGCAAAAGAAAATCAGATATAGATTTGAGTAAATGAGACCTTGCCAATGCATCCTTAGCACACCATGTGTTGAGCCTTTCATTTCCTTGGTTGGTAGTCCTCTTGTTTTAAATGAGGGCAATTCCTCATCTCTTGAGATGTATCCATAGAGACTCCTTCCTTGTAAGTAGGTCTTCATCCTTAGAGACCATGCTTGATAGTTGTTCTTGTCCAATTTGTCAATAAATGAAGGAAAACCATCTCCCATTTTACCTTAGTTTGCTCTGATACCACTGTTGGGAATGATGGATGGATGCTCCAAGAGACTGAGTAGGTACTGCTAAACCTGCTTTGTACCAGCCCTCTTTTGCTTCAGAGTTGATAAGTATACCTTCTTAGCTTTCCAATAACCCCAAAAAATGTCTTATGTCCTTTGGAAGTGATGTGTGTAATGATTGAACCAAAACAGATAACTTTGAAGTTCACTAACTCAAGAAAACCTTCTATTTATGTCTTGACACCTGCTGAATGTTTTGCTCAGTGTGACCAGCACAATAGAAATTGATAAAATTCCTTCTAGGGGTATTTAATTATCTTAGTAAGCTACCATTTGCACGTGGAATGATGTAAAAAGATAAACTATGCTAAGAGAAATCAATTTAGCAAGTTTACCTATACCCCCGACTTTTTAGGATTGTAGCAGAAAATGACCAGAGATCTCCTCGACGCAGATTTCTCCAAAATGGCTGAATAAAATGTCTTCAAAATTTGACCGCATGTAGATTAGTGCAAGCTGAATCCAACAAGCTTTGAATCACCGAATTGGGTGAAGACTTGACCGAGATATGCCCTTGACAAGTTGACAGACTTTTGAGTAGACTAACGGAGAACTCAGAGATGAATGATGTAAATATATCTATTAATAAACATTGGCATGAACAACATTTCCTAATGGTATAGAGAGGTGTGGGCTAGAATGTAGACCTCACACACACTCAGAAATCAGTAGAATGAGGCTCGGGAATAATCTCATCAACCCGCGACTTTTCATGACCATTTCTATAAGAGATGGGTAAAAATTTGAATTCAAATTCAAATTTTTGGCTCCCTATGATCAAGCTCCTAAATGCTTGGAGATATTCCTTCAATCAAATAAGCTACTTTTTCCACGACTCACTTTGGTAGGTGATTACAAAAGATTCCAAGTCAATCTGACTTTTACAATGAGGTAAAGTGGTGATTATCCACTAGCATATGTTCCTATGCTTCTTCATGTATGTATAAACTTCAATGCATCCTTTGAGCCAAATGTGTAGGCTTGCAATTTACACCAACAACACTTTCACCCTCAATCACACTCTCACTCTCACTCTCACCCTCAATCACAAGTTAATTCTCAGATTTTTGGCCTCTTCCTGCTTGACACTAGAGATCTCCATTGCCTAAGGAAGTGTTTGAACCACCAAATATAGAAAACATTGGCTCTCCATTTGTTGCATGCAAAATTTTTCAAAAGCATGCATTTGTAGTATTCATGTACATTCTTTAGCAATACCCATCCAAAAATAGAAGAAAAACAATGAAAAGACATATCCAAAGACATCTATAAGTATGCATGACAACATGCTTCAAAATCACAAATTCGAATAGAAATATAGAAGGCCATCTTTTGTTTAAAGTAATTAAAAAAGGCATTTCGTGAAGCCTTCTAACTTATAAGAGTAGGGAATTAGCTTAAGCTTTTGACACACAAAAATGTTCAACTTTTCAATCTGTACAATAGTGTTAAAGATGATCCAGGGTTAAATCAGCCTCTAGGTAATACTTTTGAGCCTTGCAAAATTATAAATACTAGAGAGAGAACAAAATCAAGGCATTTTCTTATAGTGAAGTAAATGTAGAGCCTTAAAGGAGGTACTTAAAACACAATTTGCAAAAAATTCACAAAGAGACTTGTGAAATTTTTGCCTCCAACTAACACTTTTGAGCCTTACAAGTTTAGAAATACTAGAGATAGCATAAAATCAAGACATTTTCTTATAGTGAAGTAAATCTAGAGCCTTAAATGAGGTACTTAAAACATGATTTGCAAACATTTAAACTCTTCAATCTGCACAATAGTGTTAAAGATGATCGAGGGTTAAATCTACCTCCGAACTAACACTTTTGAGCCTTGCAAGTTTAGAAATACTAGAGGGATATTAAAATCAACACATTTTGTTATAGTGAAGTAAATGTAGATCCTTAAATGAGGTATTTAAAACATGATTTTGTCTACCTTTCTCTTATATAGCATTTCTCTGAATTATTTCATCTTCACATTCAATTTTCAGCAAGAAAACTTGATGTAGATAAGGTCTAGAGAGACAATATAAAACTTCTCATTCCTAAATTTTACCTACATCCATAAAATGACCTAAAAATTGCTTTAAACATTATCCCCTGAATGTAATTCGAGAAGTTCAAAATGAATTATTTCACTTTCAAAAAGGCTATTAAATGTAGAGAAGTGCTCAACTTGCAAGAATGGGTGATAACATTGCACTAGTGTTCCGGGACATGCTTAAGAAGGAAAATTACCATATATGGTCTTATAGGATGGAGAATTTCCTAGTCGTTTAATGACTTTAGGGACTAGTAAATGGAGACAATGGAAACACTGAATTGCAAGATAACCACAATGTAGATGAACAAAAAGAATACAATGTGTGGATAGAGAATTCTAGAAAAGCTCTCCATTGGATATCTAAATGTATTTTCGAGAGCCTCATCCCACACATTCTAAAATCTAGTACAACAAAAGAACCTTGAGACATTATCCATAAATTTCTTGTACATCAACAAAGGCTACGAAAAATCATTTGAGGAAAAATTGCATAGTTTATCGCATTGGAACAGATCTATCATTGATTATGTGGCCGAGATTAGTGAGATTCCTAATGACCTAGAATCCATAAATTGCAAGGTGGAAGATGATGAGATGGTTGATGAAAATGTGAACTATGCAAGCTTTAGGTGTATAAAGGGATCAAAAGACCTTAATGTGGACAAAATGCATGATTCGAATCACTTAGGGTGGTCAAGGTTGGGCAAGGTTAGGCAAGAAAGTCCTAAGGCGGTCCAAAAGTTAGGAGAGGCATCCAAAAGCTATAAAAGGAGGTGAAGAGACAACGAATGCAAGGAAGTCCTGTAGGTCATTGAAGATTAAAAGACATATACTCAAGGAGGCTCAAGAAAAGATTCATCCAGGGCTCAAGGACCTGAGATCCAGCTATCCAAGCTAGGAAGAAATGCAGATGAGGGGTTTACATGCACAGAGGAGGATCAAGGAGGAGCTATCAAGCCCACACCCCCTCTAGTCTCTTGTAGGTATAGACATAGTCTACTTATAATAGATATAACTCTTTGTGCACATACCAATTCAAGAGATTTAAAGTGCATTTGGTAGGTTAAATATTTTCCTTACTTTCCCTAAGAGGGCTTCTTACAATCTGTTTTATGTGCAAAAAATTGGTGTATCTCTCTAACCTTAATTTTTGCATATCCTCTCTGCATAGTCTATTTTGTATAGAGTTATCGAGTGACCTATGTTGGAAAGCTTATAAACCACATTAAGTGTTGCTAAAGTCTTTGGTGATTTGGATAAGTGTAAGGCAACTGAATCAAAGTATTGTTGTAGGGTAGTAGAAAAGGTATATGAAGGGACTTAGGTATTGGGTTCATTTCAATTCTAATGGGAAAATATGAAGTATTAAATTCCATCAGTTGGTATGAGAGTAGGAACATCTTTTGAGCACTCTAGGAGAATGACACAAAAGCTTGGACATCAAGGCTAAGAGGTACTTTTCAATGTAACCCTAATTTCCAATTCATTATGATAGATGTAGGTCAAAAGGTGGAGTTGCTTGACAAAGACAACTATTAGCCATGGAGGTTTAGATTCATGAACTACCTCATGCACAAAGGTTTATGGCCTATTGTGTTTGGAGATGAAGACAAGCCTAATGTGGATTTTAAAGATCCAAACATCACCCATGAAGAATTGAAGATGTTGAAGGATTAGAAGGTAAGGAATAGGAGAGCTATTTTCTACATATCACAAGTAATCTCTAGCAATATGATTGGTCATATATTAAATTTTGATCATGATAGTGATGTTTGGGAGGCCTTACAGAAGATATATGCCACTTCCACAAGAAGCAAAAAGATGCACTTAAGAATGAACTCTATTCCTTGAACAAGGTTAGTGATCAATCTATTGTTGAGTACACCTTGACGGTGAAGGAGTTGAAGGAGCAATTGGCATCCGTTGGCTGCAAAGTAGATGAAGAACACCTTGTGCAAGTTACTCTCAATGGGCTAAGACCGGAAGACAAGTGGAAAACCCTTATTTCTACCATCTTGTATAGAGATCCATGCTGCATTTATTCGATCCAATAATTAAAAATTATGAAAATTGTTTGTTCTATTCATGGTTATCCAAATAAACACTGAAAAAGTGAGGCTACTATCTTTTGATTGAAAATGCTTTAGACAAAAATGTATTCAATCCAAAGAGCTTTCAATCGAAAAGCGATTCCTAGCAACAAAAATAAATAATTTTACATTGGATTGAAAATTTCATTGTGCACATGCTTATTTGCTACTCTATATAGCTCTAATCCCACCATTTCTTTCATAGAGACCTTTCTTCATGGTATCATTGAGGTATTGATTTAATTTTTATTTATTATTTATTTTATTGTTTTGTTGGTTGTATCGTGGATATTATATGATTCGCATATGCATCTCTTACATATGCTTGATTTGTATTTAGATAGTTAGTTTTGTGTTTTTTAATTCTCAATTGTATATATGTCCAAGTAGTGAAAGTGTTTATTACTTGTATACATTGATGAGAAAAAATTTAAAAATAGACCACCACTATGATTGCGTGACTTGCTAAATTGATTTTCACTCTCACATTAGTATAGGACTTAACAATAGATCTATTGAGATTGTTTGAATCTCCACCTCAATTCCTGCTCTCCCAATAGTATAAGGAGTGTATAGGAACTATTTTGATTTTCTGATTCTTTGACTCTTAATGTCACAATACTCACTTAGATTTTGATGAGCATGCTTAGTGTAGTTCATAAGGTGTAGAGAAACTATTGTGATTGTCTTATTATTTGACTCTTACTATCACTAGTTATATACAGTCGTGTGACAAAACTCATAGTGTATATGAACTATTATGAATGTCTCATTCTTTAACTCTTACGTTCTTAATAGTTACATAGATTCACTTCAAGATTATAGCTACACTTTCTACTTAATTATAGATCTACTTATTTAACTAAGTATCCATATTTATGTCATTTGTCTAGACTCTGCATATACTATTGATTTATCTATCCAAACACTAATTGATGTATCTATGTATATGTGTATTTAAAATGTATTAGAATATCTTTCATTTTATTTATGAGACTTATTTTTATTATTATTTTTATGAATTAGATTTGTGTCTATAGTTTTAATATCAATTCGGATAGTATGATAGTCATTTTTTAATTTTTTGCATAGATGGCAGCTAAGATAAATAAGCATGAGCGAAAATTTTTGGAAGATTTTGTGTGCTCCTACATGTATGGAATGAAAGAAGTTCAAATCACTCTATCGATGGACATATCTAATTACAAAAACTTCATAGAGTAGTTATGTAGAACATCATATATAAACATTGAAGATAAATTTGGAAGTGTGATAGGTTGAGCATAGGTACTAGATGAGCAAATGTCCAAAGAACTTACTTGTATCCTTGGACATATCATCAAAGTAGTAGAGTGATAAGCATTGGATACCACCATAATGCATGGATTCATCGACAAAATCAAATTTGGTGATTTACATTATCAGACAATGAAGAGAGAAAAGCGAGTGAGATCCGACACGGCGGAACAGGGAGAGAGACCATCGCTAGTTGCAAATGCAAGATATATGCATGTGAATAAATCAATGTTGAGTCAGAAAATCACAAAATTTTAATTCTCAATCATACACACACATTCATTTGCACATACTATTGTGAAATAAGAATCAACGATGAGTCAAAAAATCACAATAGATTTTACACATACACTTACACATACTATTGTGAAGTAAGAATCAATGTTGAGTCCACAATCACAATAGATTTTATATTCTCAATCATATGCACGTACACTTACACATACTATTGTTAAGTAAGAATCAATATTGAGTCAAACAATCACAATAGATTTTCATTCACAATTAGACACTCATATGCACATACACATGCTATCGAATGAAACTTTGTTGGATCCCTTTACAATTCAAGGTTCTAAGAAGGTGTTAATAATTCTACAAGATAAAGCCATCTATAAAGTTCTAGTTCACCTATTAACACCTTCTCAAACTTTCAATTATGAGAAAGAAGATAAAACCTTTTCCAACAAAATCCATTGGTTTTCCTATCATAATCAGACACACACATACACATGTGCGCACAAAATCACATTAGATTTTCACTCAAAATCATATGTCATTTATGCACATACACATACACATCCTATTGTGAAGTAGGAATCAATATTGATTCAAACAGTTACAATACAATTTTACTCAACATCATAGACACACATACATATACTATCACAAAAAAATATTTTTTCTTTAGTCGGAATACTAAAATACTTAATATTCCTAACAGAGTTTATACCTTGTTCTTTGTACGACATTGGAAGTTCGTAAAAAAAAGTAACCCTTATGGAAAATGATTCAAAATGCCTTCTTTTATAAAACTACATTCAACCGAATTATTTTCGATCGAAACATTTTTTTATCAGAAGCGTTTCGATGGAAAATGTTTTGGATTAAAACCTTTCGATTGAAGTGCTTTCGATCTAAAAGTGGCAAAGTACTTTGCAAAATGTATTCAACCATGCGGAAATAAGCTGATGTGGCACCCAATAATTCGATCGAATAATAAGGGCTTGGTATAAAATTTCGTAGTTATTCATGAATAAACAAATTGTCAAATAACGAATAATGCAGCCTATATAGAGATCCTCTACCAACTCTTGAGGAGTTGATCCCATGCCTAGTGGTAGAAGAGGTTTCCATAGGAGACACATCCAAAAAGGATGGTCACTCACAAGTTCTATATGCTAGCAAAGGCAAAGGCAAGAGTGGAAAGAAGGGGAAATGAGAAAAAGCAACTGGAAGCAGACCAAAGAAGAACATATAGATTCTGAAGGAGATAGCAAGGCATCATCTTCAAGGAAGGGCAAGAATGACAAAGGGGAGAACAACCATCATCACGGTAAAACTTGTTTTATATGAGGTAAGCACAATCAGTTTCTTCAAATTGCTGTCTCAAGGATGACAAAGGCAAGAAGACGAAGGCACAAGGGAATTATACTAACAACTCCAAGAAGGATTTTGAGAAGGAGACCCTCCTCTCCGTGAGACATTTCTACACTAGTGATCCCAAGATTGCAAAGTGGTACATAGACTCTGGATGCTCTAATCAAATCTCATGTATGGAGGAATTGTTTGTTCATATGTAGGTCCCAAGCTCAAAAGGTTGTGTGGAGACAAGAGATAAGACTAACCATCACATTACACGTGTGAGAGATGTGAAGCTAGGCGAAGGTAAATCTTTCAAGAATCTTAAAGATGTGCTCCATATTCCATCTATTTTTAAGAATCTTATCTCTATTAGTTTGATGGTAGAGAGAGGTATAAAGGTTACTCTTGATGCAAAAGGGTGCATGGTGAAGCAAGGAGGAAACATCATTGCCAAGGGAAGGAAAGAAGGTAGATTGTTCAAACTAGACATTGCTCCTACACACAACAAGGTATGTTATGGATGATTGGTAACAAAAGGATTAGAGAGATTGATCGTTTGTACAAGAGGATAGGACATATCAATATTCCCAAGTAAAAAAGTATGTGAAAAGTAGGTTTAGTGTAGGCACTACTAAATCTTGAAGGCCAAGATCTACATGCATTTTGTGATGCTTCTGAGTTAGGTAAGCAAGCAAGGAAGCCATTTCCAAAGAGTGAGTACAGATCCTCTAAGGTCTTGAAGCTTAGACACTTAGATGTATGGGGCCTTAGTAAAGAGGCTTCATTGGGAGGATCTAGGTACTTTGTCACTTTTATTGATGAACATGTAAGAAAGGTATGGCTATATGTTATCAAGATAAAATCAGAATTGTTTTTATGTTTTCAAAGGTTTAGGTCTCTTGTTGAGAAAGAATGTGATGCAGACATCAAGACAAGGTCAAATGGAGTGAGATAGTATTTCTCTAAGGAATTCACAAAGTACTTGTAGGACAGTGGCATAAAGAGGCACTTTACATGCAGGTACACCCCTCCAAAAAAAGGTGTTGTAGAGAGGAAGAATATGCATTTGTTTGAGATATCTAGATGACCATAAACAAAGGTAAGTTACCATTCTCTCATTGTGTTGAGGCTATGAATACAGCTTGTTACTTGATAAATAGGGTTCCAACAAGTGGTGTGCAGATCTTGACTCCACACAAAGTCTATTATGGCAAGAAACCAACCATGGAGCACCTCAAGCTATTTGGATGTGTATGCTTTGTTCATGTTCCTAGTGAACGGAGAACAAAGTTAAAGCCAAAGAGTGAGAAATGTGTGTTCATTGGCTACTCAAATGAGAAAAAATGCTAGAGGTGCTACAAGAGTCTTGCAACAAATCTATATGTATCAAGAGATGTTGTGTTTGATGAGTCAAGGTCATGGCATGTAGACAAGGGCAAGGCAAAGTTGGTGAAGAGGACCATGAGGAGTATGCAGACTTTGATCTGCAGATTCAACCTCAAGAGTCAATCACAATCAATGGAGTAGAGGCTTCTACATCTAAGGTACACTCATAAGACCATTCTTAGGACTTATGATTATGAAAAATCATCCCCTACTTCAAAGTATAGAAGGCTGCAAGAGACATACTATGACATTAGGGAGGCTCAATAGGACTCAAAAGAGGAAGAGATGGAGGAGTTCATTACTCCAAATGTAAAGCTCAATATAATCAAGAAGCAATATCCCAAAGGTCAAGAGAGGAGGTCTACAAGGAAAAAGGCACACCCACAAAGGTATACATATGGATCTTTCATGGAACATCACTATTCATAGAGGCAATATTTTTATACATTCATCCAATGATGAATACATGAGTCCTTTGGACTATCTTCACTTTGGTGTTGGTATCCCCAAGATGAGTATACCATAGTAAAAAACCTTGACATGTTCCTTAGTTTTTGTTTATGTGAAGATTTTAGAATAGTAAATATATCCTCACAAGTGTGTGAGTTGTCCAAATTAAGGACACATAAATCTAAAAATATGTCTCACAATGCATGAGTAATGTCCATTGTGGGATCTGCAAGTGTATAGATGACATCGATTGCCACTTGCACTCAAAAGAAAAGCCAAAATCAAATGTGTACCTCAAATATATGTTATAAAACCTCACAACTTCATGTTAATTTTCCAAAAGGTGCTTTACTTCCAAACAAAAGCTTGATATCTTGAACTCTTCTTTGTCAATGGTGCTTTGTCTTCTCGTGTCTCCATGAGATCTCTGTCTCTACTTCAACACCATGGTTCACTTTTTCTACCATTATATATTTCCTCGAGTCTCTCCCTCTTATCCTTGTGTCACCTATATCCTTCTCTTTTTTCATAATGCTCCTCATGTAGTCTTGACTATATACGTAACCATGGCTCGATTCGGCTAGAAACCAATGACTTAAAGTTCGTCCAAAGGGTTGCACCTATTGTGGAAGCTTGCTTCTTAAATTAATGCTTTCTCATTGTCCTTTGCACCTTGGCTAGACTCCAAATAGCCGCAACCAGCCAAGATTATCCTAATTCTCTATATGTATCTCTAGAGGGGTCTCTGATTGTGTCCTCAAGGCACCAACAAATTGCAACAGAGTTTCCACAGTACTAGCTCTCGAATGAATGTGTACTCACCTCCCAGCCATATGCCTCTATATATAGCTGCTTGAATCAACAAGGACCAAAAATGTAACTAAATTCCACAAGTGCATGTGCAATCTCCTCCACTCCTTTAATACCTTCCACTAGAGTCTACTAGTGGCTGGAGGTTTTTGGACCTTCCACTAGAGTCCACTAGTGGTGGTTGTACTTGCCACTCGAGTTAATTCTCTGAAGACTCAAGTCAACTCACATTAACTTGAGTTAGAAGGCTCTAGAGCTTCATGGGCAAAACTCTCTCCCCATATTGCCCATGGGGATTGAAACCGAGACCACCTCCTTCACAACCATGAGACTTAACCAATAGGCTAATTGGATCACTTGAATATGAGAGCACATGAACTTATGCTTGTGCCTATTCTTGAGATCTTTGGTCCTATAGACGAGTGACCAAATGGTACCACTCCTTTAGAACCTTCCACTAGAGTCCACTATTGGTGGTTGTACTCTCCACTCGAGTTAAGTCTCTCAAGACTCAAGTTAGTTCACATTAAGTTGAGTTAGAAGCCACTAGAGCTTCTTGGGCAAAACTCTCTCCCCATGCTCCCCATGGGGATTGAACCCAAGACCTCCTCCTTCACAACCATGAGACTTAACCACTAGGCTAAGTGGATCACTTGAATATGAGAGCACATGAACTTATGCTTGAGTCTATTCTTGAGATCTTTGGTCCTACAGACGAGTGACCAAACGGTATGCGATTCAGATTTTCCTGAAGCAATGAGATCCTTAGACCATAGACTTACTTTAATACACTAATTGACCTAAATTGGGCTCTTAAAACGCAGTGGACAACTCTTACAAAATTTGAGTTCATCGAATCATTTCATCTGCTTTGATACCACTTCTTAGAACTTGTACAACTATAGCTTGACGAGAATGCATAGAGTACTCAGAAAAGGAGATACAACTAGAAGTTTGCGGATAAGCCTCCATCGGCTAAGACAAGTGACATGGAGTTTCTACTCGATCAATTTTTTGTTCTTTCAAAATACTTGCATGTCATCAAAACGAACATCTAAATAGTGATTCTTTTCTCTTCTCACATGGGAACTAGGAAAATTTTATTTTTCAACACTTAAAAAAATAGAGCTATTGGATCCTTCTAGATGATATAAACATATGAATTCAAAACCTTCTTCAAGATTTCAATGAACTTTTCTTGAAGAGTCCTAGAATGGATTTTACGAGCATTCATATGAGGCTGAATAGAGTTATCTTTCTCTTTGATTGAAGATCCGATGTAGATTACAAATACTTTTAGACAATGTGATCATATTTATATCCATTCTTTAATATGGATAGTTGTAAACCTTCTTAACATGTTCTAAAAAAGCCTCCTTTTCCATATTTTGGGTTTGCGCTCACTCTCATCTGTAACACAATTCACACTTCTTTTTAAGTCGATATCCACGGTGCAACTGAAGCCTTTTCTATAGCACGTTTTCTGAAAAGCATGTTTTTCGTGTTCCATGATCTCTTACTTTGGTATATTTCAGAATCTTTTGAAAACCAGTAAAATATTTACAGAAAGATTTGAAGCCTCGTGTGTTATGTGTGCTGAAGTCTACGAAATACGGTCGATGGTGTGAGAGGAAACAATCATATACTGCTTTCCGTTTGTGAAATCCATGCAATGAAATTTTCGCCTTTTCCAATACAGTTGTCCGATATTGAGGGTAATGTTTCTCATTATAGAAAGCTTTAAAAACATATCTTGTATGTCTAAAAAGCTTATTGAAAAAAGCTCTCATTACATAACTATCGATACTTAAAGGAACATGAACATTGAACTTTAGGTGTATCGGAGATACATACATGCATATTCATACACAAATCTATAAGTGCATGTTTTCTCAATACTTCTTCAGAGAAATAATCGTGTGTTTTTTGGAGATAGAACAGTGAGATTGGAAACATTCATATATTCTTTGACGCTTACACAATCGCTTCAAATTATGTAGAGACTTTATGATGACTTTATGAAGTTCAAGGATGGGTGGTTCTCTGTTCAAGCGATTGAGAAGAAATATACGCAGTCAGAAATTGCATGCCAAACTGGCATGCATAAATATTGATATCCACTGAAGAAACCAATTTCATAAACTTTGACGAGTCAGCGAAGTAGAATAGCGCATTGGATTTAGTGTTTGTCCTTTCCGCCTTTCCAGTGATGATTTTTGCCCCCATACCAGTGATGAAAGTATGGATCGTAGGTGAGGAGATGGCGTTTTGCAGTCTCCATCTCCTCCTGCAAACGCAGCAGTTGCTCTTGCTCACCCAAATATATTTCAGAATCCTCCTTCACAGCCAGGTTTCTGATGGCTTCACCCTTCACTGCAAAAACAACGACAAGAAGAGCCAGTAACGTCAATCCCGCCCATAACTTCCTATGTTCCTCCATTTCTGCGGCGCGGAATCAAATTATAGCAGCCAACCCACTGCAAAACCAAGAGATTATCAATGCACATTAGAATCAAAATATAAAAAATCTTCACGCTGTGTGTATGTGCTAGGGGGAGAAAGTGTGTGTTTTAGAGAGAGAGAGAGAGAGAGAAAGAGGGACAGACAGAGAGAGAGGGGGGTGTGTGTGTCAGAGAGAGAGAGAGAGAAGGGGAGGGTGTCTGTGTCAGAGAGAGAGAGGTGAGAAAGAGAGAGTGTGTGTGTGTGTGTGTGAGAGAGAGAGAGAGAGAGAGAGAGAGAGAGAGAGAGAGAGAGAGAGAGAGAGAGAGAGAGAGAGAGAGAGAGAGAGAGAGAGAGGTGAACTACAATCCCGACCCACTGGAGACTGAAGTCTGTCTTCCACGGAGAAGAGATTAAGACTTAGTTGGTCCTATCGTTTGTACTTACACCTTTTTATAATACCTGCGTCGTTCACATCGTGACTCGTGAGAAATTAGCTATTTTTACTGCCTACTGTGTATCTATCATAATTCTTTACTTTTTAGTCGTGGGTGATAGCCCTCTCCTTTGGAGTAGGCTTTATGTGTAAAAACAGATGAGCGTTTCACTGACTCCATTAACATACTCTTTTTCAGTATGTGCATTGTTAACTGCAAATGGTCTATAGAGCCCAACATTTTCAACATCAACTTTAACGGTAGAAAAGAAGTCGATTGAGATGAACTTTTCTGCAGCTTTATGCTAATATATAGTTCAATTGTACACATGTTTTATCGTGACAAAATGTGCCACCTCCATTAAAGCTTTGATTCCTTTCAGATTGTTCAGCAGATTGCACACATTCCCGAGTTCATCTTCTACGCTGCATAATCCAATTGTGAACTAAATTTCTGATGTGATTTCCCTATGTAGATCTGCATGTCTTGAAAGTTGCATGCCTTTCTCTACATGGGCTTCCAGAATCCACGGTTTCAGAGGCACACGGTGCTTTACAAATATCTCAATCTGAAATCTTCTGTTCTATGCCACCAAGCACACAGAATTCACTCTAGTGACAGCTTCAGCACTCATTGGTACACTAAAACTCATTGGTACACTAAAATAAGCTTGAAATTCCAAGTAAAACTTAAAGCGCTGTTTGCTGCCATTACAAAATCGTATATCATGCAATAAGAAATGCGAGCTTTGTCTGCATTTCAGAACGTGACGCTAAAGAAGTCAGCGCCGTATGTTGAACACAGAGAACAATCAACTGAAATTTATTCTTCACCGCAACTGCTTGTTCGTTGAAGGCTGCCCAGTGCCCGTAGCATGCTGAGATGAGATGTTGGAGGTGTTTGGGAAGTACGTCTTTTCCTCTTTCCATCAGTTTTTTGCTTGTAGGACAGTCTTTTTCTTCTCCTTTCATCTTCATTCACCTTCTCTCAACCTCGCGCTTTCACCTTCTTCCTCGTGAAAAATCCCACTCGGGTCCATAAAACAACCCTTAATCTTCATTCTTGTCATTTTCTTGCATGTCAAAGAGAGAGTGCATGTTTTCTTTAAGTTTTGAAAATTCTAGGCAATCGCAGACCCGATTATGTTATTCCCGTAAATTCTAGCTCTACACAGATCCCAAAAAGTCCATCTTTGACTGTGGTGATAGTCCACCATAACACATTTTTTAGCATAAAAAGAAGTGAATGACAACCATCAAATTAGCAAAAACATAGCAATAAAGGCAGATTTGGGAGAAAACAACTATAATTTTACCTTTATTATCTCAGACCATCTCGATCAATCTAAGACAAACATAGCATCAAAGAAAATTGGAGAAAAAATATAATTTTACCTCTATTGTGGTAGACCATCTCCATCCCATTGTTCAAGATCCATTGTAAGAGAACTTCAGCATCACGAAAAACTTCCCTGAAAGGGAAGACCATCTCAATGAGAGATCACCCTATTACGATTGACCACCCTATGGTGATAGCGCATCCCCATCAGAGATCGCTCTATTGAGACAAACCTATCTATCGCGACCTATTGCTCCATCACAGTGGGTATCATTTTTATATTATTTGCAACCATGCACCAATCAGAGAATGCCGTCCTTTTTTTAATCTATGTACTCTTCCCTTGTACACATCTCCACGGAAATCAATTCTAACGTACAAAAGTTTTATTGTAGCCCTTCCCTCCAAGATTCTACCATCAAATGATTCAGGGAAATACAATAACGGAAGCTCATAGACCTCGACAATGTCAAGCAAAAATACGAATCCGAGCAAAAGAGAACATGTCATCTATATGCCGAACTTGAAGAAGAGTACGCATTTGTGGGGAAGAAAAAAAGAAACGGTATCCTCAATCCATTGGACATTCAAAGTATGAGACAACCAGGACTTTGGAACATTTATATTTGGTGTGATTGAATAATTTACCCGCCCTCCCCATTAACTCAATTAAAACCTCTTTTTAACCTCCTAGAGTGTTGCATCGCTTTGTTCGAGATGTCCATATAGGATTACTCGGATATGTGAATGCATTCACACCTGTTACCCAACATTAGAGGAATGTTTCTTACTATAAACATAGTCGATGACTAAAAACAATGGTGAGGCTTAAGAGTGTATTAGATTAACTACGAAGTAGAAACTGCTACAAAATAAGATCAAAGAGATACTACAAAATCTGAGGAGGGAAAAGATGGTGCTTGACATAAAGAAAAGAGATCATTCAATAAAGAACATAAGTAAACTAAACGGTCATAGTGAAAGATGTAAAAGACGATCTCGGAAGGCAATGTAAGCATCTATGCTATTCTATTCTTTGGATTCTTCCTTTCCATGATGAAAATACATTTTAGGTTATAATGAATGTGGTATGAGAGTGTGGAAAAATATGATTATTGTTGATATATTTTGGTAGTGATGTGTTTGACATACTTAGGGCCATTGGCTTTCTTCCCTATTTAGCAAGTTTTCTCCCCCAGCTTGTAATTATGCCTATAACCCTAGCATGTGTTTCCCTAGCATGCAAACTCCAAGAGCTTGCTTAACTTCCAATAATCAACTCAGCACAATATAGGTAGTTGGAAATCTGTGGCACAAAAAATTTGAAATGCTTTATTGGGAGATTTTGATCGAAAGATCGAACATGAAAATTGATGCTCTCTAATAAATTTGACCACATGATTTGTGTATAGTAAGCTTTTTTTAATGAAAGATAATCTACCTTTATCTTTCAATAATAAATTTAATGTATGAGTTGCACATGGAACCCATGTAATGCCTTCAAACTTGTTTTGAATTGTAATTTGAGCACTTCAAAAATTAGAGGCATTATCCATCACTATCGTAGTCACATTCTTCAGACCACCCATGTGCCATATAGCATGTTCATATACCTTTACAATAAAAGTTGAACTTTTCTTTAAGAGAAGTATCAACAACTTCTAAAAATGCGTTTCCTTTTGGACATATAACCATGACATTAATCAATGGTTTCTTTTGAAAACTTGTCCATCCATCCAATGGTATTGTACATCCATACATGGGTACATAATCAAGTACTGTTTGCTTTAAAATTGCTTCAGTACTTTGTTTCACTCTATCTACATACTCTGTTCCCATTTTATTATAATCTATCATGGTGAATCCTTTTCGTACAGTTGACATCAAAGAATCTTTGAAAATGGTATTATGAATAACATTGAAAGGAATCCCATGTTCTAAGAATGCTTGAGTCCATTTAAGATGAAGCTCGAGACAATCTTGCTTTTCAAAAGCTATAGATATAGTATTTTGTGCTTTATTACGGGCAAAGCATGGTGACAGAGTATTAGATCCACCATTTTTACTAGATTCACCAGGTCCGCTCTTTTTTGATGCTATTGGAGAAAATGGAGTACATGTATCTTGGTTATTCTCAAAAACAATTTGAGAGACTTGAGTAGAAATATCCTAGTGATCCTCTACTGTCATCCATGCATCTACTTGTTCTTGTTGTCCACTTGGGCTACTTCGAAAGTGTTGTGAACTACTAATGCTTTTGAATCTTATTGATCTGATACCTTGAGATTTACATTTAGTTGCATAACTTGCAAAATTTACCCATATATCACTATATGGATTAGAGCATCCTACCACATTATTACTTGTACTAAAAAGGTTCTCTTTTATTCGAGTTGCGTTTCCTATATAAAGATGTCCACAACATTTGCATTATATTGTGGACAGTGTTTTTCCCTCTTGGTGAACAATCAATATGACCATTCTTTCCCCTTTCCCATAGTGCTTGCAAATTGCTTTATGAAGACTATGCCTACAAAAAAACAACATAAATAAATATCAAATACGTTATTTTGATCATTGTTGAGTCAAAGAATTATGATAGACATTAATTCTCAATCATACACCAATATACAATTACACATACTATTGTGAAGTAAAAATCATTATGGAGTCAAACAATCAGAATAGATTTTAATTCTCAATCATACACACATATATGTTTACACACACATATACTTACACCTACTATTGTGAAATATGAATCAATATTGAGTCAAACAATCACAATATATTTTAAATTCCTAGTCATATGCACATACACTTACACATACTATTGTGAAGTAAGAACCAATATTGAGTGAGAAAATCACAATAGATTTTTCATTTACAATTATACACTTATATGCATACATATACTAAAAAACACACATAAATATATGATTATGAAGTAAGAATCAATGTTGAGTCAAACATAATCTACCTACATCTTTCAATAATAAATTTAATGTATCACAATAGACTTTAAATTCCTAACCATATGCACATATACTTACAATTACTATTGTCAAGTAAGAATCAATGTTGTATCAGACAATCACAACAGATTCTAAATTCCTAATCATATGCACATACATTTACATAGACTATTGTGAAGTAAGAATCAATATTGAGTTAGACAATCACGATAGATTTTTCATTCACAATTATACACTCATATGCATACACATACTTATACACACACATACATATACTATTATGAAGTAAGAATCAATGTTGAATCAGACATAACTACCTACATCTTTTAATATTAAATTTAATGTATCACAGTAGATTTTAAATTCCTAATCATATGCACATACACTTACACATACTATTGTGAAGTAAGAATCAATGATGTATTAGAAAATCACAATAGATTCTAAATTCCTAGTCATATGCACATACATTTACACATACTATTGTGAAGTAACAATCAATATAGAGTCAAACAATAACAATAGTTTAAATTATTTAATATTTATAGCAAAAATTTACACCTTGTTCTCTCTACGACACTTTATGTTTGTAAAGAACAAAGTATATTTTATGGAAAACGAGTAAGAATCAATCATAATAGATTTTTAAATTCACATACATATACTATTCTGAAGTAAGAATCAATGTTGAGTCAAACAATCACAATAGTTTATATGACTTAATATAGCAGAAATTTATACTTTCTTCTCTCTATGGCACTTTAAGTTTGTAAAGAATGAAGTAGCTTTTATGAAAAATGAGTTTAGCTCTATTCTTTTATAAAATATTCTTTGATTGTTTTTTAATCGAAAAAGTTTTGGATAAAAAATCGTTTTGATCCAAAGCACTTTCGATGGAAAACTATCAAATTCCCGTGCAAAAACTATTTGGGCATGTTTTAATAAGCTGACATGGGACCGAATAATTCAGTCGAATAATAAGGGCTTACCACAAAATTTTGTAATTATTCACAAATAAACGAATAGTTAAATAGAAAATAATGCAACTTAGGTTGCGATATACTTTTCCTTTGATGCTAAAAGTTGTTATGGATCTTCCCCAAAAAAGATTTTCATCTTTCCAATAGAGTTACGGTGAGAAGAAAGCACTATGACTAAAATCAAAATACACAATTTTTTATGATCGCTTAAGATTGTATGTTAAGCATCTATAGAATGCTAGTTAAGAACGAGAAACTTTATGTAAAGCACAATCTTAGTCTTATGCACACAAAAGATACAACGAGGAATGTTCAAATCAAAGAAAGTTATTGAAATAGGAACGTTTGGATCAATACGTGAGAGCATTTCAGTGGCAACTAAAACTACCTAGCAACACTAGAAATATCAATTTAATTCCATGTTTCAAGTGTTGTGGTCATTTTCAGTGTCAATGTATTCATAGCTGTTTGTTTGTGTTGATTATTACATACAAAAATTTAATTTCTGCGTGTCGTTTGCCTTCAGCGTTAAGTTCAGGTTCCGCTTTCAATCGAGCTTCTACTCGTAGTGCTGATCAGATTAGTTTAATGCTAAAGAAAAATGCACACACTTTGTTTCGTCCCATGTCATTTTGCATATGTGAGAACTACTCTTTAAGTCCATTTGTTAATATACGATTTACAGAGCCTCATAATTTCTACTTCATTTATCCAGGATGATCACTAAAATAAACTTTAGCTCATTCCAGGACATCACAACATCAATAGTTATAACATCAATAGTTATAACATCAATAGTTATACCTCATTTATCCAGGACATCACAACATCAATAGTTATAACATCAATAGACTACAGATACATTTGGGTTTCATTTTGGCACCCTTTGTACTTCGCACCATACAGTTAAAACTATCTATATATTCATTTTACATTTCACCACCAAGAAAATTATGAAGTACAACTTTCAACCATCACGTGGTTCAGATACCACAACCATCTGTGCAATGAGAAACAGATGAAAGGATTTTTTGCAAAGCTATAACAAATTTACCTTGTATAAATGTCTCGATCTATTGCACGAAGAAGCTTTCAACCACATGCAACTTTCAGATGACTCTGATCAAGACCAACATTTTAAGCCATCAAAAGGGTTTGAACACGAGGCCACAAGGCAAATCCCTAGTTTGAACAAAACACTCATAAAATCCCTTATTTATCTTTAAACCATTGTTGCTGCTGCAATCTTCACTTCTTGTTTATGGATATCTTCCATCTAGGTAGGTTTATCCAGCGTGCCTATTTCTTTAGATATTTTGAGTTATCATCAACAATTGAAACTAGGACACATATATTCTCTCATCTCTGAAGAATCCATGATATCCGTGTGAAGTAATAGAGCTTTCTTTTGCACACGAGGAAGGACTCAAATTCCTATCATGAACTAAAATATCATGTCCTTCTCTTTATGTTGTTAGATATAGATATTTCTAAGGTAAAAGGCACCCCCCTTTTTCTTTCTCACAATCTTCTTCCAAATGAGCTTTCCTTTGAGCTCCACAGGCTGCTTTGCAAAATGCTTCGCAATGTGACTAGAGGTTTATAATGAAGGAATTAGAACAATAACCAAAATAGCTGACATAGTCGAGATAACTAGCATGTTGAGAAAGTCATGTTCTTGAGACTATAAATTATGCCAAATCCTAGAGGACAACCTGTTGAAACTCAGGTTACTTTTAATGACCATGATAATCAATGTATAGGCTAAACACTACAATGTATCCCAATAGCTATATTCACTAGTGAAAGAATCTACGAAAACGGAAGCGAATTTGACAGAGTGGATTTTTTGAAAAATGAAGAAAGAGGTCAAAAGACTATATACAAGAACAAGTCGGACAGTCAATGCGACTGTGGATACCAAGGTCAGTGTACTCTTTACTTTACTTCTTCCACATTTCACACCTTTTTTACCCCAAGAATGTAGGATAATCAAGGTCAAAGTTTTAATGCAAGCCTTGAAGAAGAGATTTGCAAAACAAAAACTAGTTGTAGGCACTTCTAATGAGTAGGAAACATGTGACATGGATGAGGAGGAAGAAGCCCGGAGGAAACAAGCGGAAGAAAATTACCAAAAAATGGAGGAGGAGAAATTACGCAAACAAGAAGAGTACGAGAGAGCAATCGAAGAAGAAGAAACAAGGAAGAGATTAGAAGAAGAAATAGCAAGGAAGAAACTCGAAGAATAAAATAAATGGAAGGCAGAACCTAAGGTGGAAGTGGAAAGGCTTTGAAAACAAAGAGAGCAGGCAAACCCCAATGTGGGGAATGCTCGGAAAGTTTCAACACTTCTTACTTTTACTGCTTGCAATCTTCATGATAAATGGAAGCAATCAGACGGATGGGTAAAGCTACCATCGGTAAGGTGCAATGACCATATCTACGCATGGATGTTTTAGAATGAGCCATGTAGACGAGAGTATCGAGATGATCTAGCTAGAGGTAATTATTAGAGTGCTCTCTATACGGAAGAAATGTAGAAACGATATAATTCTTTAGTTCAACAGAAGGAAGCATGGCTTGCGAAAAAAAGAACGTAAGAATGCAAAAATTAGATATCTTAGGGTGGAGGTTCATGAGCTTGAGACGGAGCATACAGGAAGAGAAAGTGCCGTTCATGAAGAAGCTCTCAAAGAATCAAATGATGTTTTAACAAAAAATTACCATAGTTAAAGTTCAATCTCAAGAGAAGTCCAAGAAAATGGAGTAGTTGCAAGCAGAAGTTGAATACAGACACCATGCATTGCCAAAGTTAAAGAAGAGTAATAAAAAACTATTTGACAAGCTCCAAAAAGAAGAAAAGGAAGTTCATACGCTCAATAAGAAGGTTAATAATCAGTATGATGAGATGTCAAAGCAAGAAGCAGTTGTACCTTATGTAGAGGAAAGAGCAGTAGTGCGGTAATTTGAGTACATAGAATTAGAAGCTAAACTCTGCACCGTGTAGGAAGGTTATGATACAATCAAGACGCAACTTTCAAGTACTAAAGATTGAGAGAAACAAGTACTAGATTGGAAGAGTGGCTATGCAGAAGCAAACATTCACTATCTTGGAAAGGAAAAGGAAACAATTCTGGGATTAACGCATAAAACATAGTTAGAAGAGGTGAAGAAAATAAATGAGCGATATCTTGAAAACGTTATCAGATATTAATTTAGCTTTCAAGCATATGTCAGATAAACTTCAAAATAGAAATCCAGAATTAGAAGCATCAGTAGTCGGTTATAAAAGTGCGAGCCAACAGTTGCTCGATCCGAAGGATGTTTTTGAAGAAGAGATGGTTGTAGCTGAGGAGAATACAAAAGAAATATTTAAAGAACTTAGATGCGACATAAAGAGAATTATGAAGCTCGAGGTATAAAACAATGACGATGACGATGTATAAATCTATTTTGTAATTCAGTGGATTCGGATCCACCGTGTGTGCCAATGTTAGATGTTGAAATGGACTAACCTAACTATGTAATTCATATTTTGTAATAGGAGGAGGGTTTATTTCTAAGAGATTTGAAGAGTTGTCTCCAGAAGTGGGGTGTTCTCGTATATCTTGAAGTTAAATGCTGTGAAGTTATCAGATATTAATTTTGGTTTTGAGCATATGTTAGATAAACTTCAAAATAGAAATCTAGAATTAGAAGCATCAGTAGTCGGTTACAAAAGTGTGAGCCAACAGTTGCTCGATCCGAAGGATTTTTTTGAAGAAGAGATGGTTGTAGTTGAGGAGAATACAAAAGAAATATTTAAAGAACTTAGATGGGACATAGAGAGAATTATGAAGCTCGAGCTATAAAACAATGATGATGATGATGTATAAATTTATTTTGTAATTCAGTGGATTCGGATCCACCGTGTGTCCTAATGTTAGATGATGAAATGGACTAACCTAACTAAGTAATTCATATTTTGTAATAGCGGGAGGGTTTTATTTCTAAGAGATTTGAAGAGTTGTCTCCAGAACTGGGGTGTTCTCATATATCTTGAAGTTAAATGTTGTGAAGTAGCAAAAAAAACAAGAACGAGTATGGTACGGTGTTATCTATCTGTGGAGAATAGTTATTCGGGAATTGAAAAGAAAGGAATCTATCTTATGGAATTGTCAAAGAATGTGAAAGTCTCTATAATGCAGTATTAAGTCTGAAGATTAAAAGTAGAGTTTTGTATGTAATTTTTATCGTGCAATGTTTTTAGTTGTATCCGGAATTTGTTATTATTTACATATTCTACTATAAAAGTGAAGTTTGTATTTGTTCAAAAATAATCCAATGCACACAATGCATTGGTTATAACCTCAAATCTATGAATCATGTGATAGTATTAATTGGAATAAAATGCATGTTATGATTGCGGTACGGTAGTCATAATCCCCATTCCCGAAACCTATCCTTTGGAGGTGTGTTGTATGTTATCGCAACACAGCCACAAATAGTAGCTAATGCACGTTCCTTTTTAATACTACCATTATATAGTCCCTCAAACCGAAAGGTAGTACAATGTATTTAGAACCACCCCACATGGATGCATCCATCCTCCTACTCTTTCCCACTAAAATTAACTCCACCCACCATGGGGTTTGTGAAGTGTGGATGATTTGGTATACATCTTTTTGCACGAATTTTATGCCATGGCCTTGGAGAAAACGAAAAGGCCCTATGGAGATCTATATCCTTCCTTTGGTATTCAATACTTGATGCACTACGTGCACCCTCACTTATTGCATAAATCATGTGTTCCGAGGCTGAAATTATGTTAGTCCTCTACAAATATCGAATCAGTGTACTCTAGTGTACTCCATTTCAGGTGTACACAACACAGGTCCAAATGCCTCTTGTTTAGCTCCATTAATTTACAAAAGGATTGAGATGCAACGCCCCTATCCTTGAACATAGTGCCTTTATATTGAATACAATAACATCACGTAATTTCTTAGCTTTATTCATGAAAAGAATATACTTCTCAACATAAAGCTACTGCCCTCATTAGTATCTTTCAAATCCTATATTTCTTTGGGTTTAAGATACTCCAATTTTAATATAATAGCTTTTTAACAGACTACCTTTTGAAAATCCTTGACAATCGCTCTGGATTGATGTGAGCTAAAACGATACCCTCACTCAAAGATCTTACATTGTCTCCCTCTTGAGCAAGTACCATATGGATACCTACCATGGCATGGATACACCTCTCCCTATCACTCTCAAGCATACTACACCTGGTCATAACCTGACATCGTCCATCTTTCCCTATGCGAATGTATTGGGCAGCATTCGTTATTTGGTATCTTGTACCTGCCTAGATATTTGCTTCTCTAGCAAATTGCTGTCCCGCTTCCTTCAAAACTCTATAGAGATACACATTCAATACCTCAAAAGACTCCTACGCTACCTCCAACACACCATGAACATTGGACTCTCATATCGTCGATAGGCCAATCCACTAGCTCTTGTTGGCTACTCTGATGCCGATTGGGGGGGTGATCCAGGCACATTACAATCGACATCATGCTACCTCTTTCTACTCGCTGGTGCTGCCATCACTTGGCAGAGCAAAAAGCAAACCAGGGTGATCTTATCTTCCACGGAAGCAGAATACATCTCCATGACACTCGCTATGAACGAAGGTATTTGGCTGCAATCTTTATTGGCAGAAACTGAAATCTTTGCTCCAAAGTCAATATTACTCTACTGTGACAACATGTCTGCCATTACACTTGCTCAAAACTTAAAACATTCAGAGAAAACAAAACACATTGCAATGAAACTTCAATTCATCCGTGAACTCGTCCAGGATGGAACTCTTGAATTAGAGCATATTTGTACAGATCAACAATGGGCAGATTTCCTAACCAAATCTGTACACAAAGTGAAACATGCAGAAAGCTGTAAGTAGATTGGTCTGCAATCACCTTAGACTGGTGTGCAATTATCCTAGACTTAGCTTGTCAATTTAGGGGGGTGTGTTGTAGGTTTTTTAAATTGCAAGCACTACAAATAATCAGTATCTGACGATACTGTGTCCAGCTCATCAATAACGGCCTGACGGCCCACTACGTGCCTAGGGGCCAGCACGTGTATATATATCCCATCCTTTAATCAATCAAATCATCTCTGTTTTCTGGTGCAAGGACTGCATCTCTGTAACTGTTCTGTGTGCCTGTTTTTACAACAAAAGTTGCACGCCTTTCTCTACATGGGCTTTCAGAATCCACGGCTTCATGAGAGGCACAAGGTTCTCTCGAAATATCTCAATCTGAAATCTTGTGTCCAATGCCACCAAGCACACATGAATTCACTCAAGTGGCAGCTTCAACACTCATTGCTACATTCCAATAACGGTGAGATTCCAAGTCAAACTTAAAGCGATGTTCGCTGCCATTAAAAAATCTTAATCAACACAGATTCGTAGGTCATGCAATAAGAAATGCGAGCTCTGTCTACATTTTAGAACGTGACGCTAAAGAAGTCAGCGTGTGTGCCAATGTTAGATGTTGAAATGGACTAACCTAACTATGTAATTCATATTTTGTAATAGCGGGAGGGTTTATTTCTAAGAGATTTGAAGAGTTGTCTCCATAAGTGGGGTGTTCTCGTATATCGTGAAGTTAAATGCTGTGAAGTAGCAAAAAAAGACAAGAACGAGTATGGTACGGTGTTATCTATCTGTGGAGAATAGTTATTCGGGAATCGAAAAGAAAGGAATCTATCTTATGGAACTGTCAAAGAATGTGAAAGTCTCTACAATGCAGTATTAAGTCCGAAGATAAAAAGTAGAGTTTTGTATGTAATTTTTATCGTGCAATGTTTTTAGTTGTATCCCGAATTTGCTATTATTTACATATTCTACTATAAAACTGAAGTTTGTATTTGTTCGGAAATAATCCAATGCACACATTGCACTGGTTATAACCTCAAATCTATGAATCATGTGATAGTATTAATTGGAATAAAATGCATGTTATGAATGCGGTACGGTATTCATTATCCCCATTCCCGAAACCTATCCTTTGCAGGTGTGTTGTATGTTATCGCAACACAGCCGCAAATAGTAGCTAATGCACATTCCTTTTTAATATTACCATTATATAGTCCCTCAAATCAAAAGGTAGTACAATGTATTTAGAACCACCCCACATGGATGCATCCATCCTGCTACTCTTTCCCACTAAAATTAACTCCACCCACCATGGGGTTTGTGAAGTCTGGATGATTTGGTATACATCTTTTTGCAGGACTTTTATGCCATGGCCTTGGAGAAAAAGAAAAGGCCCTATGGAGATCTAGATCCTTCCTTTGGTATTCAATATTGATGCACTACGTGCACCCTCACTTATTGCATAAATCATGTGTACTCTAGTGTACTCCATTTCAGGTGTACCCAACACACGTCCAAATGCCTCTTCTTTAGCTCCACTAATTTACTAAAGGATTGAGATGCAACGCCCCTATCCTTGAACATAGTGCCTTTATATTGAATACAATAACATCACGTAATTTCTTAGCTTTATTCATGAAAAGAATATACTTCTCAACATAAATCTATTGCCCTCATTATTATCTTTCAAATCCTATATTTCTTTTGGTTTAAAATACTCCAATTTTAATATAATAGCTTTGTAACAGACTACCTTTTGAAAATCCTTGACAATCACTCTTGATTGATGTGAGCTAAAACGAAGAAATTGGAGTAATGGATGTTTAGAAAACCATTTAGGCTTGCTAAATGTACCAACAAAACCCTGATTAGCAACATAAATAGTTAGATTTTGAAAATCAAAGAGGTCGATTATGCATTGGCTTCTACAGGTTTTCATATAGAGGATGATGACCTAGTAGCATACACCTTAAATGGGCTTAGTGATGATGAGAAGTGGAAATCTTTTACAGAATTTGTGTATGTTAGAGACACCCTTCCATATTTTGAGCAATTGATGGCCTTAATGGTCACTCAAGAAATGAAAATTGGAGGTTCAAAGATAAAGGCCAATGAAGCCACGCTTTCTATGCATGTAAAGGTAAAGAAAAAGGAAGAAATCAAGGCACATGAAGAGGTGGTCAAGGCAGAGGGTCAAATGGTGGTTTTCATCAAGACCAAGGAAGAAAATACTCTTCATCAAGAGGGAGGAAAGTTCATAGGTAGACTAGGACGGTTGAACCATAATAGAGAGAAAAAAATTTGAGAAGGATGCTTCATTTGTTGAAAGTATGGTCATTATGCAAGAGATTGCTATTGATGAGAGAAGAAAAAATCATCCTACAAAGGCCTAGGTAATTATGCATCTACTACAAATGAAAGTGAGAGTATGCTAGCTATGATGCAGATGAATGACTACAAGACACTAGAATCAAGTACATGGTAGATGGATAGTTGGTTTAGCAACCACATGAGATGGAATAAGGATTTCTTCTCAAATATGGAGTTGGGATCAAACAAAGTACATGTAGAAATAGGTGATGGAACTCCACATGCTATTACAGATATTGGTGATGGTATGTTGGACAGTTCTCATAAGGCCAAGTATTTAAAGGATGTTTTTCATGTTCCCACAATCACACAGAACTTAGTTTCTATGGGCGAAATGGTTGAGAGATGATAACATGTTAAGTTCAATTAGAAGAGATGTTTTCTAGAAAACCATAAAGAGGGGTAGAGATTGATACGCAAAGGCAGGAAAAAGGAAAAACTATTAATCTTAGATGTGAAACCTAATCTCAAACATAAAAAATAATTTACATTTGGAATCACTAAGGCCAAATTGGACCTATGGCATAAACGGTATGGATACATAAATACACAAAGTTTAAAGCAAATGGAGAAGGAGAGGTTAGTATTAGGTTTACCTAAACATTATGATCAAAATGTCAAAAATTAGTACGTGTGAATCTTTTCAATTAGGAAAGGAGACAACGTTACCCTTGAATAAGAGTAGTTATGTGAGCTATCATCCACTTGAACGCATTCATTCAAATGTTTGGGAACTAGAAAACGAAAGTTCAATTGGAGGTAATAAATAGTTTGTAACGTTCATTGATGATTATACAAGGATGAGTTGGCTCTACTGTATAAGGAATTGTATAAGATCACATGGAGGGGGAGAGCGCTGGTCCCATGAGTTTGATCATTTTTTGGAGAAGAATGGTATTAAAAGATGAATCACTTATAGGTTTGCACCACCAAAGAATGGTTGGGGAGAGATAAACAATAGGTATATTTCAGAATATGCTAGGGCAATGATGAAAGGAGATTAGTAAGCAAAATTTTAATTTGCTTGATGTAGCAACCACAACTATATATTCTTCCGATATCAAGCTCAGGATGTGATGAATGACGGTGACACATATCACTTTTTCATTTCTCTCATATGTATATTGGTCATGCTACTATATGTCACGGATACCTTAGTGAGCTTTAATAGATTTTCTACCTAGAGTGATGGCACATTTGTTTATTGCAAGCTCAATCATTTGCAGACATTCCGATTTTCCTTATGGGCTATTCTTTATATGTTTTAGTAATGGTAATGTTGTGTTAGATCATTCTTGTATATTCTCTTTACATAATAGAAGAGGAAGAAGAAGAAGAAGAAGAAGAAGAAGAAGAAGAAGAAGAAGAAGAAGAAGAAGAAGAATAAGAAGAAGTAGAAGAAGAAGAGGAAGACAGAGAAGAAGAAGAAGAAGAAGAAGAAGAAGAAGAAGAAGAAGAAGAAGAAGAAGAAGAAGAAGAAGAAGAAGAAGAAGAAGAAGAAGAAGAAGAAGAAGTAGAAGAAGAACAGGAAGAAGAAGAAGAAGAAGAAGAAGAAGAAGAAGAAGAAGAAGAAGAAGAAGAAGAAGAAGAAGAAGAAGAAGGAGGAGAAGGAGAAGAAGAAGAAGAAGAAGAAGAAGAAGAAGAAGAAGAAGAAGAAGAAGAAGAAGAGGAAGAGGAAGAAGATTAATCTTCCTTGCCTCAATCTGTGTGTGCTCGTGTTTGAGTATGAGTGTGTGAAAGAGATCTCTTCCTTATCTTCTTTCCCTTGATATATGCATCATGAACAAAGTTCCCACATCAAGTATACATGCTACAAAACCTTATCAATCTTGGTACAATATGAAACCTAATGTCTCACATTTGAGAGTCTTTGGTTGTACATGCTATGTATTATTTCCAAGTGAACTAAGGAACAATCTTCATAATAGATTAGAAAGGTGTGTCTTCATAGAATATGCAGGTGAGGAGAAGGGTTATAAGTGTTACAACCCTTTTGAAAATGAACTAAAAATATCAAGGGATGTCAGATTTGATGCACTTCTACCTTGGTGTGCTACAAATGTATCTATGCACGGCAATGAAGATGAAGAAAAAAGGATTTCAAGAGATGAACTAAACGTCATGGTTCTTAGTAGAGCCTTAAAGGAGGTACTTAAAACACGATTTGCAAAAAATTCACAAAGAGACTTGTGAAATTTTTGCCTCCAACTAACACTTTTGAGCCTTACAAGTTTAGAAATACTAGAGATAGTGTTGGAGTTAGACGTCTGCGGAAGCACGCGAACAGCACAAGGAAGAAGAAGAAGCTTGGAGCACAACACACAAGACAGAATGTATTACTAGAGAATGTACAAAGATAAGTAGCCCATTAGGGCAATAGGCGTATATACAAGCCGGGGGAAAAAAACCTCCTAAAGAGGGAAAAAAGTGCCCCGGCAGTCCTAGAGTGTTCACACACATCACTACCTAAATATATCAACAAATCCCCCCTGGGAGTGATGCGGTGAACAAGGAGCTGGCACTCATGTATAAGGAAGTGCCAAGCTATGTGGAAATCACTCCACAAAAGGAAGTAAGCCCAAAGCTTTGCGGAAAGCTTCAAACTTCTCCCTAGGCAGAGCCTTCGTGAAAAGGTCTGCAATGTTCTCCTGCGTGGGCACATATGCCAAGCTGATCTCCCCAGCAGAGAACCTCTCCCTGACATAGTGATAATGCACCTCAATGTGCTTAGTGCGAGCATGGAACACAGGGTTCCTCGCAACTGCCAATGCGCTCTGACTGTCAGTGAAGATGGTGGTGGCAGAAGAGTGGCCAACACCCAAATCAGCCATAAGGCGTCTGAGCCACACACACTCAACAGTCGCTGTGAAAGCTGCCCTATACTCAGCCTCACAACTGGAAGTGGCCACAGTAGGCTGCTTCTTGCTCAACCAAGATATACATGAGCTACCAAGCATGAAGCAAAAACCACTGGTGGACACACGAGTGTCATAGCAACCAGCCCAATCTGAGTCAGAAAAAGCATGCAAATCTGGCGGTAGTGATCCCCCCTTGGGATAAAACAACCCAAGTAGCCGAGTACCACTCAAGTAGCGAAAGATGCGCTTAACCGCTTTCCAATGCGTGACTCCTGGGCAATGCATGAACCTGCTCATCTGTGAGACAGCAAACTGAATATCTGGCCGAGTAATGCATAAGTAAATCAAGCATCCAACAGCCTGCTGATAGAGAACAGCATCAAATGCATCTCCAGCATCATGAAGACTCAATCGTAAACCTGTCTCCATAGGAGTGGCAATAGGCTTACAGTCTTCAAGGCCAAAACGCTGCAATAATGTGTCAATATATTTCGTTTGACACAAAGCCATTCCACCATCAACGTGCATAAACTGAATGCCCAAATAGTGATGCAAATGCCCCAAATCAGACATCTCAAATGAGGCATGCAAATCAGCCTTAAAATCAGCAATATGCTTCTCAAGAGGACCAGTGAGCAGCATGTCGTCTACATAGACAACAATGATCAGAAGCACATCATTAGCACGCTTAACATATAAGGTGCTTTCAGTTGGATTGTTCTCAAAACCATGTGCAATTAGATAGGCATGTATTTTCTCATACCAAGCACGTGGTGCTTGCTTTAGACCATATAACGCCTTCTTTAACCTGCACACCTGGTTTTCATGCCCTTTTTGCACAAAGCCACGGGGCTGAAAAACATACACTTCTTCATGCAAGTCACCATTCAGAAATGCTGTTTTAATGTCCAACTGATGTACATTCCAACCATGATGGGCTGCAAGTGCACAAATGCTCCGAACAGTAGTCATACGGCATGTAGGTGCAAAGGTCTCATCAAAATCAATGCCTCTTTCCTGCGCATAACCCTTTGCAACAAGCCTAGCCTTATACCTGTCAATTGTACCATCAGGTTTACGCTTCAGCTTGTATACCCACTTAGTGCCAATGGCCTTCTTGCCAGGAGGCAAGTCACATAAAGACCATGCACCATTCTTCATTATAGCATCATATTCAGATTGCATAGCAGCCATCCAATTTTCTGAATTTTGTGCTTCATCAAAAGAAACAGGCTCATTCTCATCACAGAGACTAGATGCAGCCATAGCATAGCAATCTGATGCAAAGGAGGTACTATGAGAGCCTGAACGAGTAGGATATGACAAAGGTGCATCTAATTTGCTGTCACGCAAAGTCTGCACCAGCCATTTTGGCATAGTTTTTGCCTGTTCAATATCAGCTCTCTCATCAACAAGTGCATCATGTAAATCTGCATCAGAAATGGAATGATCTGCATCATCATATGAAACCTGCAAAGGCTGAGAAGTTGCCTCATTAGGACCAGCGTTAGCCTGTCCACGTGTAAAAAGAGGCATCAAAGTATCATACATGTCTTTGGAGCTAACAGATGTCTCCTTAGTACATGAAAGCAATGGCTGAATAGCATCTTCCACAAAGACAACATCACGGCTAACCAGAATGCGTTTAGTCTGTGGATGATACAAACGATAGCCTTTACTTTCAGAACTGTACCCAACAAAAATACATTTTACTGCCTTATCATCCAATTTTCTGCGATGTTGTTCAGGCACTAATGCATATGCCAAACAACCAAAAACACGCAGATGAGCAACAGATGGCTTGCGGTCATGCCAAGCCTCATATGGAGTGATAGACTGCAACGCTTTGGTGGGACACCTGTTCAGTACATATGCTGCACACATGACAGCCTCAAGCCAGAAACTATGTGGTAAAGCCTGACTTTTGACCATGCACCTCGCCATCTCCATGAGTGACCTGTTCTTTCGTTCAGCAACTCCATTCTGTTGAGGTGTATACGGCACTGTACACTGGTGTTTTATCCCACGTTCAGCCAGAAATGCATTAAAATCTGAAGACATATATTCCCCCCCTCGATCAGAACGGAGGGTGCCCATTTTACATGCTGACAAATTTTCAGCCAAAACCAAAAACTGTTTGAAGCACATGAACACTTCGGACTTTGCTTTGAGTGGATATACCCATGCATGCCTGGAAAAATCATCAATGAAAGTCACGAAGTAAAGGTAATTTCCAAAAGAGGGTGTCTGCATAGGACCACAGACATCACTATGTACAAGGTGCAATTTCTGCATAGCCCGAACTGAACCATCTTTTGGAAAGGAAGAACGCTGCATTTTGCCCAAAATACAGCCTTTACAAACATGTTTTCTAGGTGCCTCAAGTTTGGGCAAAGAGGACACCATTTCAGATTTCTGCAGGCGTAACAAACTAGCAAAATTCAGATGACCAAAGCGTGCATGCCAAAGCTTTGCATCTGACATAGCCTGAGAATCATGAACTGCACATGCCGAATCATTCACAGATCTTTCATAGTCTATGAGCTTATACAGCCCACGACATAAAATGCCAGAAGCAATAATCACATCGCCATTTGAGAGATCATGGACTGTACACCTGTCATCAACAAATTTCACAACCAAGCCAATCTTGGCTAATGCAGAAACTGATAACAGATTCTTTTTGATCCCTGGCACAAATAAAGCATCTGACAAAGTGAAAGAACTACCATCAGCAGTAGTCAGAATGATCTTACCAACTCCCATAACAGGATAAGAGGAGTTATTGGCGCATGTGACAGTATTCCCTGTAGGGGCAGGCTCGAGTGAGGAGAAGAAACTGCGCTGCGAGGTAATATGTTTGGTCGCCCTACTGTCAAAGTACCGAACATCTGAGTCTATTGCAGACATGCACTGATCATGAGAAGATGGGTCAAAACTGTAGACAGTAGTAAACGCCCATTCTTCTTCCTGCACAAGATTTGCAGACTCTGTTTTTGGTGTAGAGGCCTCTGCAACAACCATTCCAGCCTCTTTCTTCTTTGCCTCTTTAGCAGCCAGTTTTGGACAGTTCTTTATAATATGATCATTTCCTTTACAGTACTTGCAGAACAATTTCTGCTTTTCTGATTTCTTCTCATCTTTATCCTGGTTCTTCGATTGTGCAGCATTTGCAGATTTCTGCTTACTAGTAGAAGAGCTCCATTTTCCTTTGCCCTTCTGACTAGCCAGGAAAGCTTGATCTGCAACACGCATAATGGACCTGTTCTGCCTGGACTGATCTTCCTGCAACAGAACAGAGACTAATTCCTCAAATGACAAGGCATTCGGATTGCCTTTCATCATCAACCGAAGAGTAGAGGCAAAACTCTGATATGAATCAGGAAGACCATTCAGAATGGTCTGCATAAGTGAGCTATCTGGTATAACTTCATCAGCAGAAATCAGTTGTTCCTTCAGGTCTTTGATCTTTGTAAGAAAACTGTCCATAGAATCACCTTCATTCATGTGCTCACTCTCCAACTGTTTTCGGAGGTAAGCAACACGAGCCTCATTCCTAGCCTGGTACAAAGTGGTAAGCGTATCCCAAGCATCCTTTGCTGTTCTGCAAGAGCGAATGTGAGGAATAATGGCACGTTTGACAGACAAAGCTATCAATGCATGTGCCTGGGCATCTCTGCCATCCCAACGAATCTGCTCTGCAGTAGGTGCAACAGAAACAGCAGCACGAACAGGAATCTGCGGAATATCATCTTCGACACCATCTTCATCAGCTCCAACACCTGTATTTGCAGTACCTGTCGTTACAGGTGTAACAGGACGTCTTTCAACACCCTGCACAATGTTCCACAATCCTTTTGCAACCAGTACATGTCGCATCATATAAGCCCATAATGGGTAGTTGGTACCATCCAACTTATCCTCAACAGCCAACATACGGAATACATCACTGCTTTCAGCCATGGCCGGTGACTAAAATACCTTGATGTAGAAAATTGACTGTATCTCAAAAAGTTGAACAGAAATGCCGAGACGAGTTCTGCTAGACCTGTAGCAGACTTCGAGACACTTAGACTGGCGAACAGAAACTGGTATATACCTTTGGCACAAAAGGACGAAATAGCCTGCACAAGCACTGCGATAGTGCGTTCGGAGGCTGAAACGAGCTCAGATCGCGATTTCGGCACCACAGAACGAAGCTGTTTTGATCTCGGAAACACCCTGAGTATGCTCACCAAATTTTGTGCGAATTTGAGACTACAAACGGAGGAGTGTCGACGGCACCCTAGAAGAAGCAACGACCTGCTCTGATACCAATTGTTGGAGTTAGACGTCTGCGGAAGCACGCGAACAGCACAAGGAAGAAGAAGAAGCTTGGAGCACAACACACAAGACAGAATGTATTACTAGAGAATGTACAAAGATAAGTAGCCCATTAGGGCAATAGGCGTATATACAAGCCGGGGGAAAAAAACCTCCTAAAGAGGGAAAAAAGTGCCCCGGCAGTCCTAGAGTGTTCACACACATCACTACCTAAATATATCAACAGATAGCATAAAATCAAGACATTTTCTTATAGTGAAGTAAATCTAGAGCCTTAAATGAGGTACTTAAAACATGATTTGCAAACATTTAAACTCTTCAATCTGCACAATAGTGTTAAAGATGATCGAGGGTTAAATCTACCTCCGAACTAACACTTTTGAGCCTTTCAAGTTTAGAAATACTAGAGGGATATTAAAATCAACACATTTTGTTATAGTGAAGTAAATGTAGATCCTTAAATGAGGTATTTAAAACATGATTTTGTCTACCTTTCTCTTATATAGCATTTCTCTGAATTATTTCATCTTCACATTCAATTTTCAGCAAGAAAACTTGATGTAGATAAGGTCTAGAGAGACAATATAAAACTTCTCATTCCTAAATTTTACCTACATCCATAAAATGACCTAAAAATTGCTTTAAACATTATCCCCTGAATGTAATTCGAGAAGTTCAAAATGAATTATTTCACTTTCAAAAAGGCTATTAAATGTAGAGAAGTGCTCAACTTGCAAGAATGGGTGATAACATTGCACTAGTGTTCCGAGACATGCTTAAGAAGGAAAATTACCATATATGGTCTTATAGAATGGAGAATTTCCTAGTCGTTTAATGACTTTAGGGACTAGTAAATGGACACAATGGAAACACTGAATTGCAAGATAACCACAATGTAGATGAACAAAAAGAATACAATGTGTGGATAGAGAATTCTAGAAAAGCTCTCCATTGGATATCTAAATGTATTTTCGAGAGCCTCATCCCACACATTCTAAAATCTAGTACAACAAAAGAACCTTGAGATATTATCCATAAATTTCTTGTACATCAACAAAGGCTACGAAAAATCATTTGAGGAAAAATTGCATAGTTTATCGCATTGGAACAGATCTATCATTGATTATGTGGCCGAGATTAGTGAGATTGCTAATGACCTAGAATCCATAAATTGCAAGGTGGAAGATGATGAGATGGTTGATGAAAATGTGAACTATGCAAGCTTTAGGTGTATAAAGGGATCAAAAGACCTTAATGTGGACAAAATGCATGATTCGAATCACTTAGGGTGGTCAAGGTTGGGCAAGGTTAGGCAAGAAAGTCCTAAGGCGGTCCAAAAGTTAGGAGAGGCATCCAAAAGCTATAAAAGGAGGTGAAGAGACAACGAATGCAAGGAAGTCCTGTAGGTCATTGAAGATTAAAAGACATATACTCAAGGAGGCTCAAGAAAAGATTCATCCAGGGCTCAAGGACCTGAGATCCAGCTATCCAAGCTAGGAAGAAATGCAGATGAGGGGTTTACATGCACAGAGGAGGATCAAGGAGGAGCTATCAAGCCCACACCCCCTCTAGTCTCTTGCAGGTATAGACATAGTCTACTTATAATAGATATAACTCTTTGTGCACATACCAATTCAAGAGATTTAAAGTGCATTTGGTAGGTTAAATATTTTCCTTACTTTCCCTAAGAGGGCTTCTTACAATCTGTTTTATGTGCAAAAAATTGGTGTATCTCTCTAACCTTAATTTTTGCATATCCTCTCTGCATAGTCTATTTTGTATAGAGTTATCGAGTGACCTATGTTGGAAAGCTTATAAACCACATTAAGTGTTGCTAAAGTCTTTGGTGATTTGGATAAGTGTAAGGCAAGTGAATCAAAGTATTGTTGTAGGGTGGTAGAAAAGGTATATGAAGGGACTTAGGTATTGGGTTCATTTCAATTCTAATGGGAAAATATGAAGTATTAAATTCCATCAGTTGGTATGAGAGTAGGAACATCTTTTGAACACTCTAGGAGAATGACACAAAAGCTTGGACATCAAGGCTAAGAGGTAGTTTTCAATGTAACCCTAATTTCCAATTCATTATGATAGATGTAGGTCAAAAGGTGGAGTTGCTTGACAAAGACAACTATTAGCCATGGAGGTTTAGATTCATGAACTACCTCATGCACAAAGGTTTATGGCCTATTGTGTTTGGAGATGAAGACAAGCCTAATGTGGATTTTAAAGATCCAAACATCACCCATGAAGAATTGAAGATGTTGACGGATTAGAAGGTAAGGAATAGGAGAGCTATTTTCTACATATCACAAGTAATCTCTAGCAATATGATTGGTCATATATTAAATTTTGATCATGATAGTGATGTTTGGGAGGCCTTACAGAAGATATATGTCACTTCCACAAGAAGCAAAAAGATGCACTTAAGAATGAACTCTATTCCTTGAACAAGGTTAGTGATCAATCTATTGTTGAGTACACCTTGACGGTGAAGGAGTTGAAGGAGCAATTGGCATCCGTTGGCTGCAAAGTAGATGAAGAACACCTTGTGCAAGTTACTCTCAATGGGCTAAGACCGGAAGACAAGTGGAAAACCCTTATTTCTACCATCTTGTATAGAGATCCATGCTGCATTTATTCGATCCAATAATTAAAAATTATGAAAATTGTTTGTTCTATTCATGGTTATCCAAATAAACACTGAAAAAGTGAGGCTACTATCTTTTGATTGAAAATGCTTTAGACAAAAATGTATTCAATCCAAAGAGCTTTCAATCGAAAGCGATTCCTAGCAAAAAAAATAAATAATTTTACATTGGATTGAAAATTTCATTGTGCACATGCTTATTTGCTACTCTATATAGCTCTAATCCCACCGTTTCTTTCATAGAGACCTTTCTTCATGGTATCATTGAGGTATTGATTTAATTTTTATTTATTATTTATTTTATTGTTTTGTTGGTTGTATCATGGATATTATATGATTCGCATATGCATCTCTTACATATGCTTGATTTGTATTTAGATAGTTAGTTTTGTGTTTTTTAATTCTCAATTGTATATATGTCCAAGTAGTGAAAGTGTTTCTTACTTGTATACATTGATGAGAAAAAATTTTAAAATAGACCACCACTATGATTGCGTGACTTGCTAAATTGATTCTCACTCTCACATTAGTATAGGACTCAACAATAGATCTATTGAGATTGTTTGAATCGCCACCTCAATTCCTGCTCTCCCAATAGTATAAGGAGTGTATAGGAACTATTTTGATTTTCTGATTCTTTGACTCTTAATGTCACAATACTCACTTAGATTTTGATGAGCATGCTTAGTGTAGTTCATAAGGTGTAGAGAAACTATTGTGATTGTCTTATTATTTGACTCTTACTATCACTAGTTATATACAGTCGTGTGACAAAACTCATAGTGTATATGAACTATTATGAATGTCTCATTCTTTAACTCTTACGTTCTTAATAGTTACATAGATTCACTTCAAGATTATAGCTACAATTTCTACTTAATTATAGATCTACTTATTTAACTAAGTATCCATATTTATGTCATTTGTCTAGACTCTGCATATACTATTGATTTATCTATCCAAACACTAATTGATGTATCTATGTATATGTGTATTTAAAATGTATTAGAATATCTTTCATTTTATTTATGAGACTTATTTTTATTATTATTTTTATGAATTAGATTTGTGTCTATAGTTTTAATATCAATTCGGATAGTATGATAGTCATTTTTTAATTTTTTGCACAGATGGCAGCTAAGATAAATAAGCATGAGCAAAAATTTTTGGAAGATTTTGTGTGCTCCTACATGTATGGAATGAAAGAAGTTCAAATCACTCTATCGATGGACATATCTAATTACAAAAACTTCATAGAGTAGTTATGTAGAACATCATATATAAACATTGAAGATAAATTTGGAAGTGTGATAGGTTGAGCATAGGTACTAGATGAGCAAATGTCCAAAGAACTTACTTGTATCCTTGGACATATCATCAAAGTAGTAGAGTGATAAGCATTGGATACCACCATAATGCATGGATTCATCGACAAAATCAAATTTGGTGATTTACATTATCAGACAATGAAGAGAGAAAAGCGAGTGAGATCCGACACGGCGGAACAGGGAGAGAGACCATCGCTAGTTGCAAATGCAAGATATATGCATGTGAATAAATCAACGTTGAGTCAGAAAATCACAAACTTTTAATTCTCAATCATACACACACATTCATTTGCACATACTATTGTGAAATAAGAATCAACGATGAGTCAAAAAATCACAATAGATTTTACACATACACTTACACATACTATTGTGAAGTAAGAATCAATGTTGAGTCCACAATCACAATAGATTTTATATTCTCAATCATATGCACGTACACTTACACATACTATTGTTAAGTAAGAATCAATATTGAGTCAAACAATCACAATAGATTTTCATTCACAATTAGACACTCATATGCACATACACATGCTATCGAATGAAACTTTGTTGGATCCCTTTACAATTCAAGGTTCTAAGAAGGTGTTAATAATTCTACAAGATAAAGCCATCTATAAAGTTCTAGTTCACCTATTAACACCTTCTCAAACCTTCAATTATGAGAAAGAAGATAAAACCTTTTCCAACAAAATCCATTGGTTTTCCTATCATAATCAGACACACACATACACATGTGCGCACAAAATCACATTAGATTTTCACTCAAAATCATATGTCTTTTGTGCACATACACATACACATCCTATTGTGAAGTAGGAATCAATATTGATTCAAACAGTTACAATACAATTTTACTCAACATCATAGACACACATACATATACTATCACAAAAAAATATTTTTTCTTTAGTCGGAATACTAAAATACTTAATATTCCTAACAGAGTTTATACCTTGTTCTTTGTATGACATTGGAAGTTCGTAAAAAAAAGTAACCCTTATGGAAAATGATTCAAAATGCCTTCTTTTATAAAACTACATTCAACTGAATTATTTTCGATCGAAACATTTTTTTATCAGAAGCGTTTCGATGGAAAATGTTTTGGATTAAAACCTTTCGATTGAAGTGCTTTCGATCTAAAAGTGGCAAAGTACTTTGCAAAATGTATTCAACCATGCGGAAATAAGCTGATGTGGCACCCAATAATTTGATCGAATAATAAGGGCTTGGTATAAAATTTCGTAGTTATTCATGAATAAACAAATTGTCAAATAACGAATAATGCAGCCTATATAGAGATCCTCTACCAACTCTTGAGGAGTTGATCCCATGCCTAGTGGTAGAAGAGGTTTCCATAGGAGACACATCCAAAAAGGATGGTCACTCACAAGTTCTATATGCTGGCAAAGGCAAAGGCAAGAGTGGAAAGAAGGGGAAATGAGAAAAAGCAACTGGAAGCAGACCAAAGAAGAACATATAGATTCTGAAGGAGATAGCAAGGCATCATCTTCAAGGAAGGGCAAGAATGACAAAGGGGAGAACAACCATCATCACGGTAAAACTTGTTTTATATGAGGTAAGCACAATCAGTTTCTTCAAATTGCTGTCTCAAGGATGACAAAGGCAAGAAGACGAAGGCACAAGGGAATTATACTAACAACTCCAAGAAGGATTTTGAGAAGGAGACCCTCCTCTCCGTGAGACATTTCTACACTAGTGATCCCAAGATTGCAAAGTGGTACATAGACTCTGGATGCTCTAATCAAATCTCATGTATGGAGGAATCGTTTGTTCATATGTAGGTCCGAAGCTCAAAAGGTTGTGTGCAGACAAGAGATAAGACTAACCATCACATTACACGTGTGAGAGATGTGAAGCTAGGCGAAGGTAAATCTTTCAAGACTCTTAAAGATGTGCTCCATATTCCATCTATTTTTAAGAATCTTATCTCTATTAGTTTGATGGTAGAGAGAGGTATAAAGGTTACTCTTGATGCAAAAGGGTGCATGGTGAAGCAAGGAGGAAACATCATTGCCAAGGGAAGGAAAGAAGGTAGATTGTTCAAACTAGACATTGCTCCTACACACAACAAGGTATGTTATGGATGATTGGTAACAAAAGGATTAGAGAGATTGATCGTTGGTACAAGAGGATAGGACATATCAATATTCCCAAGTAAAAAAGCATGTGAAAAGTAGGTTTAGTGTAGGCACTACTAAATCTTGAAGGCCAAGATCTACATGCATTTTGTGATGCTTCTGAGTTAGGTAAGCAAGCAAGGAAGCCATTTCCAAAGAGTGAGTACAGATCCTCTAAGGTCTTGAAGCTTAGACACTTAGATGTATGGGGCCTTAGTAAAGAGGCTTCATTGGGAGGATCTAGGTACTTTGTCACTTTTATTGATGAACATGTAAGAAAGGTATGGCTATATGTTATCAAGATAAAATCAGAATTGTTTTTATGTTTTCAAAGGTTTAGGTCTCTTGTTGAGAAAGAATGTGATGCAGACATCAAGACAAGGTCAAATGGAGTGAGATAGTATTTCTCTAAGGAATTCACAAAGTACTTGTAGGACAGTGGCATAAAGAGGCACTTTACATGCAGGTACACCCCTGCAAAAAAAGGTGTTGTAGAGAGGAAGAATATGCATTTGTTTGAGATATCTAGATGACCATAAACAAAGGTAAGTTACCATTCTCTCATTGTGTTGAGGCTATGAATACAGCTTGTTACTTGATAAATAGGGTTCCAACAAGTGGTGTGCAGAACTTGACTCCACAGAAAGTCTATTATGGCAAGAAACCAACCATGGAGCACCTCAAGCTATTTGGATGTGTATGCTTTGTTCATGTTCCTAGTGAACGGAGAACAAAGTTAAAGCCAAAGAGTGAGAAATGTGTGTTCATTGGCTACTCAAATGAGAGAAAATGCTAGAGGTGCTACAAGAGTCTCGCAACAAATCTATATGTATCAAGAGATGTTGTGTTTGATGAGTCAAGGTCATGGCATGTAGACAAGGGCAAGGCAAAGTTGGTGAAGAGGACCATGAGGAGTATGCAGACTTTGATCTGCAGATTCAACCTCAAGAGTCAATCACAATCAATGGAGTAGAGGCTTCTACATCTAAGGTACACTCATAAGACCATTCTTAGGACTTATGATTATGAAAAATCATCCCCTACTTCAAAGTATAGAAGGCTGCAAGAGACAGACTATGACATTAGGGAGGCTCAATAGGACTCAAAAGAGGAAGAGATGGAGGAGTTCATTACTCCAAATGTAAAGCTCAATAGAATCAAGAAGCAATATCCCAAAGGTCAAGAGAGGAGGTCTACAAGGAAAAAGGCACACCCACAAAGGTATACATATGGATCTTTCATGGAACATCACTATTCATAGAGGCAATATTTTTATACATTCATCCAATGATGAATACATGAGTCCTTTGGACTATCTTCACTTTGGTGTTGGTATCCCCAAGATGAGTATACCATAGTAAAAAACCTTGACATGTTCCTTAGTTTTTGTTTATGTGAAGATTTTAGAATAGTAAATATATCCTCACAAGTGTGTGAGTTGTCCAAATTAAGGACACATAAATCTAAAAATATGTCTCACAATGCATGAGTAATGTCCATTGTGGGATCTGCAAGTGTATAGATGACATCGATTGCCACTTGCACTCAAAAGAAAAGCCAAAATCAAATGTGTACCTCAAATATATGTTATAAAACCTCACAACTTCATGTTAATTTTCCAAAAGGAGCTTTACTTCCAAACAAAAGCTTGATATCTTGAACTCTTCTTTGTCAATGGTGCTTTGTCTTCTCGTGTCTCCATGAGATCTCTGTCTCTACTTCAACACCATGGTTCACTTTTTCTACCATTATATCTTTCCTCGAGTCTCTCCCTCTTATCCTTGTGTCACCTATATCCTTCTCTTTTTTCATAATGCTCCTCATGTAGTCTTGACTATATACGTAACCATGGCTCGATTCGGCTAGAAACCAATGACTTAAAGTTCGTCCAAAGGGTTGCACCTCTTGTGGAAGCTTGCTTCTTAAATTAATGCTTTCTCATTGTCCTTTGCACCTTGGCTAGACTCCAAATAGCCGCAACCAGCCAAGATTATCCTAATTCTCTATATGTATCTCTAGAGGGGTCTCTGATTGTGTCCTCAAGGCACCAACAAATTGCAACAGAGTTTCCACAGTACCAGCTCTCGAATGAATGTGTACTCACCTCCCAGCCATATGCCTCTATATATAGCTGCTTGAATCAACAAGGACCAAAAACGTAACTAAATTCCACAAGTGCATGTGCAATCTCCTCCACTCCTTTAATACCTTCCACTAGAGTCTACTAGTGGCTGCAGGTTTTTGGACCTTCCACTAGAGTCCACTAGTGGTGGTTGTACTTGCCACTCGAGTTACTTCTCTGAAGACTCAAGTCAACTCACATTAACTTGAGTTAGAAGGCTCTAGAGCTTCATGGGCAAAACTCTCTCCCCATATTGCCCATGGGGATTGAAACCGAGACCACCTCCTTCACAACCATGAGACTTAACCAATAGGCTAATTGGATCACTTGAATATGAGAGCACATGAACTTATGCTTGTGCCTATTCTTGAGATCTTTGGTCCTATAGACGAGTGACCAAATGGTACCACTCCTTTAGAACCTTCCACTAGAGTCCACTATTGGTGGTTGTACTCTCCACTCGAGTTAAGTCTCTCAAGACTCAAGTTAATTCACATTAAGTTGAGTTAGAAGCCACTAGAGCTTCTTGGGCAAAACTCTCTCCCCATGCTCCCCATGGGGATTGAACCCAACACCTCCTCCTTCACAACCATGAGACTTAACCACTAGGCTAAGTGGATCACTTGAATATGAGAGCACATGAACTTATGCTTGAGTCTATTCTTGAGATCTTTGGTCCTACAGACGAGTGACCAAACGGTATGCGATTCAGATTTTCCTGAAGCAATGAGATCCTTAGACCATAGAATTACTTTAATACACTAATTGACCTAAATTGGGCTCTTAAAACGCAGTGGACAACTCTTACAAAATTTGAGTTCATCGAATCATTTCATCTGCTTTGATACCACTTCTTAGAACTTGTACAACTATAGCTTGACGAGAATGCATAGAGTACTCAGAAAAGGAGATACAACTAGAAGTTTGCGGATAAGCCTCCATCGGCTAAGACAAGTGACATGGAGTTTCTACTCGATCAATTTTTTGTTCTTTCAAAATACTTGCATGTAGTCAAAACGAACATCTAAATAGTGATTCTTTTCTCTTCTCACATGGGAACTAGGAAAATTTTATTTTTCAACACTTAAAAAATTAGAGCTATTGGATCCTTCTAGATGATATAAACATATGAATTCAAAACCTTCTTCAAGATTTCAATGAACTTTTCTTGAAGAGTCCTAGAATGGATTTTACGAGCATTCATATGAGGCTGAATAGAGTTATCTTTCTCTTTGATTGAAGATCCGATGTAGATTACAAATACTTTTAGACAATGTGATCATATTTATATCCATTCTTTAATATGGATAGTTGTAAACCTTCTTAACATGTTCTAAAAAAGCCTCCTTTTCCATATTTTGGGTTTGCGCTCACTCTCATCTGTAACACAACTCACACTTCTTTTTAAGTCGATATCCACGGTGCAACTGAAGCCTTTCCTATAGCACGTTTTCTGAAAAGCATGTTTTTCGTGTTCCATGATCTCTTACTTTGGTATATTTCAGAATCTTTTGAAAACCAGTAAAATATTTACAGAAAGATTTAAAGCCTCGTGTGTTATGTGTGCTGAAGTCTACGAAATACGGTCGATGGTGTGAGAGGAAACAATCATATACTGCTTTCCGTTTGTGAAATCCATGCAATGAAATTTTCGCCTTTTCCAATACAGTTGTCCGATATTGAGGGTAATGTTTCTCATTATAGAAAGCTTTAGAAACATATCTTGTATGTCTAAAGCTTATTGAAAAAAGCTCTCATTACATAACTATCGATACTTAAAGGAACATGAACATTGAACTTTAGGTGTATCGGAGATACATACATGCATATTCATACACAAATCTATAAGTGCATGTTTTCTCAATACTTCTTCAGAGAAATAATCGTGTGTTTTTTGGAGATAGAACAGTGAGATTGGAAACATTCATATATTCTTTGACGCTTACACAATCGCTTCACATTATGTAGAGACTTTATGATGACTTTATGAAGTTCAAGGATGGGTGGTTCTCTGTTCAAGCGATTGAGAAGAAATATACGCAGTCAAAAATTGCATGCCAAACTGGCATGCATAAATATTGATATCCACTGAAGAAACCAATTTCATAAACTTTGACGAGTCAGCGAAGTAGAATAGCGCATTGGATTTAGTGTTTGTCCTTTCCGCCTTTCCAGTGATGATTTTTGCCCCCATACCAGTGATGAAAGTATGGATCGTAGGTGAGGAGATGGCGTTTTGCATTCTCCATCTCCTCCTGCAAACGATGCAGTTGCTCTTGCTCACCCAAATATATTTCAGAATCCTCCTTCACAGCCAGGTTTCTGATGGCTTCACCCTTCACTGCAAAAACAACGACAAGAAGAGCCAGTAACGTCAATCCCGCCCATAACTTCCTATGTTCCTCCATTTCTGCGGCGCGGAATCAAATTATAGCAGCCAACCCACTGCAAAACCAAGAGATTATCAATGCACATTAGAATCAAAATATAAAAAATCTTCACGCTGTGTGTATGTGCTAGGGGGAGAAAGTGTGTGTTTTAGAGAGAGAGAGAGAGAGAAAGAGGGACAGACACAGAGAGAGGGGGGTGTGTGTGTCAGAGAGAGAGAGAGAGAAGGGGAGGGTGTCTGTGTCAGAGAGAGAGAGGTGAGAAAGAGAGAGTGTGTGTGTGTGTGTGTGTGAGAGAGAGAGAGAGAGAGAGAGAGAGAGAGAGAGAGGTGAGCTACAATTCCGACCCACTGGAGACTGAAGTCTGTCTTCCACGGAGAAGAGATTAAGACTTAGTTGGTCCTATCGTTTGTACTTACACCTTTTTATAATACCTGCGTCGTTCACATCGTGACTCGTGAGAAATTAGCTATTTTTACTGCCTACTGTGTATCTATCATAATTCTTTACTTTTGAGTCGTGGGTGATAGCCCTCTCCTTTGGAGTAGGCTTTATGTGTAAAAACAGATGAGCGTTCCACTGACTCCATTAACATACTCTTTTTCAGTATGTGCATTGTTAACTGCAAATGGTCTATAGAGCCCAACATTTTCAACATCAACTTTAACGGTAGAAAAGAAGTCGATTGAGATGAACTTTTCTGCAGCTTTATGCTAATATATAGTTCAATTGTACACATGTTTTATCGTGACAAAATGTGCCACCTCCATTAAAGCTTTGATTCCTTTCAGATTGTTCAGCAGATTGCACACATTCCCGAGTTCATCTTCTACGCTGCATAATCCAATTGTGAACTAAATTTCTGATGTGATTTCCCTATGTAGATCTGCATGTCTTGAAAGTTGCATGCCTTTCTCTACATGGGCTTCCAGAATCCACGGTTTCAGAGGCACACGGTGCTTTACAAATATCTCAATCTGAAATCTTCTGTTCTATGCCACCAAGCACACAGAATTCACTCAAGTGACAGCTTCAGCACTCATTGGTACACAAAACTCATTGGTACACTAAAATAAGGTTGAAATTCCAAGTAAAACTTAAAGCGCTGTTTGCTGCCATTACAAAATCGTAGTCAACACAAATTCGTAGATCATGCAATAAGAAATAAGAGCTTTGTCTGCATTTCAGAACGTGACGCTAAAGAAGTCAGCGCCGTATGTTGAACACAGAGAACAATCAACTGAAATTTATTCTTCACCGCAACTGCTTGTTCGTTGAAGGCTGCCCAGTGCCCGTAGCATGCTGAGATGAGATGTTGGAGGTGTTTGGGAAGTACGTCTTTTGCTCTTTCCATCAGTTTTTTGCTTGTAGGACAGTCTTTTTCTTCTCCTTTCATCTTCATTCACCTTCTCTCAACCTCGCGCTTTCACCTTCTTCCTCGTGAAAAATCCCACTCGGGTCCATAAAACAACCCTTAATCTTCATTCTTATCATTTTCTTGCATGTCAAAGAGAGAGTGCATGTTTTTTTTAAGTTTTGAAAATTCTAGGCAATCGCAGACCCGATTATGTTATTCACGTAAATTCTAGCTCTACACAGATCCCAAAAAGTCCATCTTTGACTGTGGTGATAGTCCACCATAACACATTTTTTAGCATAAAAAGAAGTGAATGACAACCATCAACTTAGCAAAAACATAGCAATAAAGGCAGATTTGGGAGAAGAAAACTATAATTTTACCTTTATTATCTCAGACCATCTCGATCAATCTAAGACAAACATAGCATCAAAGAAAATTGGAGAAAAAATATAATTTTACCTCTATTGTGGTAGACCATCTCCATCCCAATGTTCAAGATCCATTGTAAGAGAACTTCAGCATCACGAAAAACTTCCCTGAAAGGGAAGACCATCTCAATGAGAGATCACCCTATTACGATTGACCACCCTATGGTGATAGCGCATCCCCATCAGAGATCGCTCTATTGAGACAAACCTATCTATCGCGACCTATTGCTCCATCACAGTGGGTATCATTTTTATATTATTTGCAACCATGCACCAATCAGAGAATGCCGTCCTTTTTTTAATCTATGTACTCTTCCCTTGTACACATCTCCACGGAAATCAATTCTAACGTACAAAAGTTTTATTGTAGCCCTTCCCTCCAAGATTCTACCATCAAATGATTCAGGGAAATACAATAACGGAAGCTCATAGACCTCGACAATGTCAAGCAAAAATACGAATCCGAGCAAAAGAGAACATGTCATCTATATGCCGAACTTGAAGAAGAGTACGCATTTGTGGGGAAGAAAAAAAGAAACGGTATCCTCAATCCATTGGACATTCAAAGTATGAGACAACCAGGACTTTGGAACATTTATATTTGGTGTGATTGAATAATTTACCCGCCCTCCCCATTAACTCAATTAAAACCTCTTTTTAACCTCCTAGAGTGTTGCATCGCTTTGTTCGAGATGTCCATATAGGATTACTCGGATATGTGAATGCATTCACACCTGTTACCCAACATTAGAGGAATGTTTCTTACTATAAACATAGTCGATGACTAAAAACAATGGTGAGGCTTAAGAGTGTATTAGATTAACTACGAAGTAGAAACTGCTACAAAATAAGATCAAAGAGATACTACAAAATCTGAGGAGGGAAAAGATGGTGCTTGACATAAAGAAAAGAGATCATTCAATAAAGAACATAAGTAAACTAAACGGTCATAGTGAAAGATGTAAAAGACGATCCCGGAAGGCAATGTAAGCATCTATGCTATTCTATTCTTTGGATTCTTCCTTTCCATGATGAAAATACATTTTAGGTTATCATGAATGTGGTATGAGAGTGTGGAAAAATATGATTATTGTTGATATATTTTGGTAGTGATGTGTTTGACATACTTAGGGCCATTGGCTTTCTTCCCTATTTAGCAAGTTTTCTCCCCCAGCTTGTAATTATGCCTATAACCCTAGCATGTGTTTCCCTAGCATGCAAACTCCAAGAGCTTGCTTAACTTCCAATAATCAACTCAGCACAATATAGGTAGTTGGAAATCTGTGGCACAAAAAATTTGAAATGCTTTATTGGGAGATTTTGATCGAAAGATCGAACATGAAAATGGATGCTCTCTAATAAATTTGACCACATGATTTGTGTATAGTAAGCTTTGTTTAATGAAAGATAATCTACCTTTATCTTTCAATAATAAATTTAATGTATGAGTTGCACATGGAACCCATGTAATGCCTTCAGACTTGTTTTGAATTGTAATTTGAGCACTTCAAAAATTAGAGGCATTATCCATCACTATCGTAGTCACATTCTTCAGACCACCCATGTGCCATATAGCATGTTCATATACCTTTACAATAAAAGTTGAACTTTTCTCTTTAAGAGAAGTATCAACAACTTCTAAAAATGCGTTTCCTTTTGGACATATAACCATGACATTAATCAATGGTTTCTTTTGAAAACTTGTCCATCCATCCAATGGTATTGTACATCCATACATGGGTACATAATCAAGTACTGTTTGCTTTAAAATTGCTTCAGTACTTTGTTTCACTCTATCTACATACTCTGTTCCCATCTTATTATAATCTATCATGGTGAATCCTTTTCGTACAGTTGACATCAAAGAATCTTTGAAAATGGTATTATGAATAACATTGAAAGGAATCCCATGTTCTAAGAATGCTTGAGTCCATTTAAGATGAAGCTCGAGACAATCTTGCTTTTCAAAAGCTATAGATATAGTATTTTGTGCTTTATTACGGGCAAAGCATGGTGACAGAGTATTAGATCCACCATTTTTACTAGATTCACCAGGTCCGCTCTTTTTTGATGCTATTGGAGAAAATGGAGTACATGTATCTTGGTTATTCTCAAAAACAATTTGAGAGACTTGAGTAGAAATATCCTAGTGATCCTCTACTGTCATCCATGCATCTACTTGTTCTTGTTGTCCACTTGGGCTACTTCGAAAGTGTTGTGAACTACTAATGCTTTTGAATCTTATTGATCTGATACCTTGAGATTTACATTTAGTTGCATAACTTGCAAAATTTACCCATATATCACTATATGGATTAGAGCATCCTACCACATTATTACTTGTACTAAAAAGGTTCTCTTTTATTCGAGTTGCGTTTCCTATATAAAGATGTCCACAACATTTGCATTATATTGTGGACAATGTTTTTCCCTCTTGGTGAACAATCAATATGACCATTCTTTCCCCTTTCCCATAGTGCTTGCAAATTGCTTTATGAAGACTATGCCTACAAGAAAACAACATAAATAAATATCAAATACGTTATTTTGATCATTGTTGAGTCAAAGAATTATGATAGACATTAATTCTCAATCATACACCAATATACAATTACACATACTATTGTGAAGTAAAAATCATTACGGAGTCAAACAATCAGAATAGATTTTAATTCTCAATCATACGCACATATATGTTTACACACACATATACTTACACCTACTATTGTGAAATATGAATCAATATTGAGTCAAACAATCACAATATATTTTAAATTCCTAGTCATATGCACATACACTTACACATACTATTGTGAAGTAAGAACCAATATTGAGTGAGAAAATCACAATAGATTTTTCATTTACAATTATACACTTATATGCATACATATACTAAAAAACACACATAAATATATGATTATGAAGTAAGAATCAATGTTGAGTCAAACATAATCTACCTACATCTTTCAATAATAAATTTAATGTATCACAATAGACTTTAAATTCCTAACCATATGCACATATACTTACAATTACTATTGTCAAGTAAGAATCAATGTTGTATCAGACAATCACAACAGATTCTAAATTCCTAATCATATGCACATACATTTACATAGACTATTGTGAAGTAAGAATCAATATTGAGTTAGACAATCACGATAGATTTTTCATTCACAATTATACACTCATATGCATACACATACTTATACACACACATACATATACTATTATGAAGTAAGAATCAATGTTGAATCAGACATAACTACCTACATCTTTTAATATTAAATTTAATGTATCACAGTAGATTTTAAATTCCTAATCATATGCACATACACTTACACATACTATTGTGAAGTAAGCATCAATGATGTATTAGAAAATCACAATAGATTCTAAATTCCTAGTCATATGCACATACATTTACACATACTATTGTGAAGTAACAATCAATATAGAGTCAAACAATAACAATAGTTTAAATTATTTAATATTTATAGCAAAAATTTACACCTTGTCCTCTCTACGACACTTTATGTTTGTAAAGAACAAAGTATATTTTATGGAAAACGAGTAAGAATCAATCATAATAGATTTTTAAATTCACATACATATACTATTCTGAAGTAAGAATCAATGTTGAGTCAAACAATCACAATAGTTTAAATGACTTAATATAGCAGAAATTTATACTTTCTTCTCTCTATGGCACTTTAAGTTTGTAAAGAATGAAGTAGCTTTTATGAAAAATGAGTTTAGCTCTATTCTTTTATAAAATATTCTTTGATTGTTTTTTAATCGAAAAAGTTTTGGATAAAAAATCGTTTTGATCCAAAGCACTTTCGATGGAAAACTATCAAATTCCCGTGCAAAAACTATTTGGGCATGTTTTAATAAGCTGACATGGGACCGAATAATTCAGTCGAATAATAAGGGCTTACCACAAAATTTTGTAATTATTCACAAATAAACGAATAGTTAAATAGAAAATAATGCAACTTAGGTTGCGATATACTTTTCCTTTGATGCTAAAAGTTGTTATGGATCTTCCCCAAAAAAGATTTTCATCTTTTCAATAGAGTTACGGTGAGAAGAAAGCACTATGACTAAAATCAAAATACACAATTTTTTATGATCGCTTAAGATTGTATGTTAAGCATCTATAGAATGCTAGTTAAGAACGAGAAACTTTATGTAAAGCACAATCTTAGTCTTATGCACACAAAAGATACAACGAGGAATGTTCAAATCAAAGAAAGTTATTGAAATAGGAACGTTTGGATCAATACGTGAGAGCATTTCAGTGGCAACTAAAACTACCTAGCAACACTAGAAATATCAATTTAATTCCCATGTTTCAAGTGTTGTGGTCATTTTCAGTGTCAATGTATTCATAGCTGTTTGTTTGTGTTGATTATTACATACAAAAATTTAATTTCTGCGTGTCGTTTGCCTTCAGCGTTAAGTTCAGGTTCCGCTTTCAATCGAGCTTCTACTCGTAGTGCTGATCAGATTAGTTTAATGCTAAAGAAAAATGCACACACTTTGTTTCGTCCCATGTCATTTTGCATATGTGAGAACTACTCTTTAAGTCCATTTGTTAATATACGATTTACAGAGCCTCATAATTTCTACTTCATTTATCCAGGATGATCACTAAAATAAACTTTAGCTCATTCCTAATGTATATTCAGGACATCACAACATCAATAGTTATAACATCAATAGACTACAGATACATTTGGGTTTCATTTTGGCACCCTTTGTACTTCGCACCATACAGTTAAAACTATCTATATATTCATTTTACATTTCACCACCAAGAAAATTATGAAGTACAACTTTCAACCATCACGTGGTTCAGATACCACAACCATCTGTGCAATGAGAAACAGATGAAAGGATGTTTTGCAAAGCTATAACAAATTTACCTTGTATAAATGTCTCGATCTATTGCACGAAGAAGCTTTCAACCACATGCAACTTTCAGATGACTCTGATCAAGACCAACATTTTAAGCCATCAAAAGGGTTTGAACACGAGGCCACAAGGCAAATCCCTAGTTTGAACAAAACACTCATAAAATCCCTTATTTATCTTTAAACCATTGTTGCTGCTGCAATCTTCACTTCTTGTTTATGGATATCTTCCATCTAGGTAGGTTTATCCAGCGTGCCTATTTCTTTAGATATTTTGAGTTATCATCAACAATTGAAACTAGGACACATATATTCTCTCATCTCTGAAGAATCCATGATATCCGTGTGAAGTAATAGAGCTTTCTTTTGCACACGAGGAAGGACTCAAATTCCTATCATGAACTAAAATATCATGTCCTTCTCTTTATGTTGTTAGATATAGATATTTCTAAGGTAAAAGGCACCCCCCTTTTTCTTTCTCACAATCTTCTTCCAAATGAGCTTTCCTTTGAGCTCCACAGGCTGCTTTGCAAAATGCTTCGCAATGTGACTAGAGGTTTATAATGAAGGAATTACAACAATAACCAAAATAGCTGACATAGTCGAGATAACTAGCATGTTGAGAAAGTCATGTTCTTGAGAGTATAAATTATGCCAAATCCTAGAGGACAACCTGTTGAAACTCAGGTTACTTTTAATGACCATGATAATCAATGTATAGGCTAAACACTACAATGTATCCCAATAGCTATATTCACTAGTGAAAGAGTCTACGAAAACGGAAGCGAATTTGACAGAGTGGATTTTTTGAAAAATGAAGAAAGAGGTCAAAAGACTATATACAAGAACAAGTCGGACAGTCAATGCGACTGTGGATACCAAGGTCAGTGTACTCTTTACTTTACTTCTTACACATTTCACACCTTTGTTACCCCAAGAATGTAGGATAATCAAGGTCGAAGTTTTAATGCAAGCCTTGAAGAAGAGATTTGCAAAACGAAAACTAGTTGTAGGCACTTCTAATGAGTAGGAAACATGTGACATGGATGAGGAGGAAGAAGCCCGGAGGAAACAAGCGGAAGAAAATTACCAAAAAATGGAGGAGGAGAAATTACGGAAACAAGAAGAGTACGAGAGAGCAATCGAAGAAGAAGAAACAAGGAAGAGATTAGAAGAAGAAATAGCAAGGAAGAAACTAGAAGAATAAAATAAATGGAAGGCAGAAGCTAAGGTGGAAGTGGAAAGGCTTTGAAAACAAAGAGAGCAGGCAAACCCCAATGTGGGGAATGCTCGGAAAGTTTCAACACTTCTTACTTTTACTGCTTGCAATCTTCATGATAAATGGAAGCAATCAGACGGATGGGTAAAGCTACCATCGGTAAGGTGCAATGACCATATCTACGCATGGATGTTTTAGAATGAGCCATGTAGACGAGAGTATCGAGATGATCTAGCTAGAGGTAATGATTAGAGTGCTCTCTATACGGAAGAAATGTAGAAATGATATAATTCTTTAGTTCAATAGAAGGAAGCATGGCTTGCGAAAAAAGAACGTAAGAATGCAAAAATTAGATATCTTAGGGTGGAGGTTCATGAGCTTGAGACGGAGCATACAGGAAGAGAAAGTGCCGTTCATGAAGAAGCTCTCAAAGAATCAAATGGTGTTTTAACAAAAAATTACCATAGTTAAAGTTCAATCTCAAGAGAAGTCCAAGAAAATGGAGTAGTTGCAAGCAGAAGTTGAATACAGACACCATGCATTGCCAAAGTTAAAGAAGAGTAATAAAAAACTATTTGACAAGCTCCAAAAAGAAGAAAAGGAAGTTCATACGCTCAATAAGAAAGTTAATAATCAGTATGATGAGATGTCAAAGCAAGAAGCAGTTGTACCTTATGTAGAGGAAAGAGCAGTAGTGCGGTAATTTGAGTACATAGAATTAGAAGCTAAACCCTGCACCGTGTAGGAAGGTTATGATACAATCAAGACGCAACTTTCAAGTACTAAAGATTGAGAGAAACAAGTACTAGATTGGAAGAGTGGCTATGCAGAAGCAAACATTCACTATCTTGGAAAGGAAAAGGAAACAATTCTGGGATTAACGCATAAAACATAGTTAGAAGAGGTGAAGAAAATAAATGAGCGATATCTTGAAAACGTTATCAGATATTAATTTAGCTTTCAAGCATATGTTAGATAAAATTCAAAATAGAAATCCAGAATTAGAAGCATCAGTAGTCGGTTATAAAAGTGCGAGCCAATAGTTGCTCGATCCGAAGGATTTTTTTGAAGAAGAGATGGTTGTAGCTGAGGAGAATACAAAAGAAATATTTAAAGAACTTAGATGGGACATAAAGAGAATTATGAAGCTCGAGGTATAAAACAATGACGATGACGATGTATAAATCTATTTTGTAATTCAGTGGATTCGGATCCACCGTGTGTGCCAATGTTAGATGTTGAAATGGACTAACCTAACTATGTAATTCATATTTTGTAATAGGAGGAGGGTTTATTTCTAAGAGATTTGAAGAGTTGTCTCCAGAAGTGGGGTGTTCTCGTATATCTTGAAGTTAAATGCTGTGAAGTTATCAGATATTAATTTTGGTTTTGAGCATATGTTAGATAAACTTCAAAATAGAAATCTATTATTAGAAGCATCAGTAGTCGGTTACAAAAGTGTGAGCCAACAGTTGCTCGATCCGAAGGATTTTTTTGAAGAAGAGATGGTTGTAGTTGAGGAGAATACAAAAGAAATATTTAAAGAACTTAGATGGGACATAGAGAGAATTATGAAGCTCGAGCTATAAAACAATGATGATGATGATGTATAAATTTATTTTGTAATTCAGTGGATTCGGATCCACCGTGTGTCCTAATGTTAGATGATGAAATGGACTAACCTAACTATGTAATTCATATTTTGTAATAGCGGGAGGGTTTTATTTCTAAGAGATTTGAAGAGTTGTCTCCAGAACTGGGGTGTTCTCATATATCCTGAAGTTAAATGTTGTGAAGTAGCAAAAAAAACAAGAACGAGTATGGTATGGTGTTATCTATCTGTGGAGAATAGTTATTCGGGAATTGAAAAGAAAGGAATCTATCTTATGGAATTGTCAAAGAATGTGAAAGTCTCTATAATGCAGTATTAAGTCTGAAGATTAAAAGTAGAGTTTTGTATGTAATTTTTATCGTGCAATGTTTTTAGTTGTATCCGGAATTTGTTATTATTTACATATTCTACTATAAAAGTGAAGTTTGTATTTGTTCAAAAATAATCCAATGCACACAATGCATTGGTTATAACCTCAAATCTATGAATCATGTGATAGTATTAATTGGAATAAAATGCATGTTATGATTGCGGTACGGTAGTCATAATCCCCATTCCCGAAACCTATCCTTTGGAGGTGTGTTGTATGTTATCGCAACACAGCCGCAAATAGTAGCTAATGCACGTTCCTTGTTAATACTACCATTATATAGTCCCTCAAACCGAAAGGTAGTACAATGTATTTAGAACCACCCCACATGGATGCATCCATCCTCCTACTCTTTCCCACTAAAATTAACTCCACCCACCATGGGGTTTGTGAAGTGTGGATGATTTGGTATACATCTTTTTGCACGAATTTTATGCCATGGCCTTGGAGAAAACGAAAAGGCCCTATGGAGATCTATATCCTTCCTTTGGTATTCAATACTTGATGCACTACGTGCACCCTCACTTATTGCATAAATCATGTGTTCCGAGGCTGAAATTATGTTAGTCCTCTACAAATATCGAATCAGTGTACTCTAGTGTACTCCATTTCAGGTGTACACAACACAGGTCCAAATGCCTCTTGTTTAGCTCCATTAATTTACAAAAGGATTGAGATGCAACGCCCCTATCCTTGAACATAGTGCCTTTATATTGAATACAATAACATCGCGTAATTTCTTAGCTTTATTCATGAAAAGAATAGACTTCTCAACATAAAGCTACTGCCCTCATTAGTATCTTTCAAATCCTATATTTCTTTGGGTTTAAGATACTCCAATTTTAATATAATAGCTTTTTAACAGACTACCTTTTGAAAATCCTTGACAATCGCTCTGGATTGATGTGAGCTAAAACGATACCCTCACTCAAAGCTCTTACATTGTCTCCCTCTTGAGCAAGTACCATATGGATACCTACCATGGCATGGATACACCTCTCCCTATCACTCTCAAGCATACTACACCTGGTCATAACCTGACATCGTCCATCTTTCCCTATGCGAATGTATTGGGCAGCATTCGTTATTTGGTATCTTGTACCTGCCTAGATATTTGCTTCTCTAGCAAATTGCTGTCCCGCTTCCTTCAAAACTCTATAGAGATACACATTCAATACCTCAAAAGACTCCTACGCTACCTCCAACACACCATGAACATTGGACTCTCATATCGTCGATAGGCCAATCCACTAGCTCTTGTTGGCTACTCTGATGCCGATTGGGGGGGTGATCCAGGCACATTACAATCGACATCATGCTACCTCTTTCTACTCGCTGGTGCTGCCATCACTTGGCAGAGCAAAAAGCAAACCAGGGTGATCTTATCTTCCACGGAAGCAGAATACATCTCCATGACACTCGCTATGAACGAAGGTATTTGGCTGCAATCTTTATTGGCAGAAACTGAAATCTTTGCTCCAAAGTCAATATTACTCTACTGTGACAACATGTCTGCCATTACACTTGCTCAAAACTTAAAACATTCAGAGAAAACAAAACACATTGCAATGAAACTTCAATTCATCCGTGAACTCGTCCAGGATGGAACTCTTGAATTAGAGCATATTTGTACAGATCAACAATGGGCAGATTTTCTAACCAAATCTGTACACAAAGTGAAACATGCAGAAAGCTGTAAGTAGATTGGTCTGCAATCACCTTAGACTGGTGTGCAATTATCCTAGACTTAGCTTATCAATTTAGGGGGGTGTGTTGTAGGTTTTTTAAATTGCAAGCACTACAAATAATCAGTATCTGACGATACTGTGTCCAGCTCAGCAATAACGGCCTGACGGCCCACTACGTGCCTAGGGGCCAGCACGTGTATATATATCCCATCCTTTAATCAATCAAATCATCTCTGTTTTCTGGTGCAAGGACTGCATCTCTGTAACTGTTCTGTGTGCCTGTTTTTACAACAAAAGTTGCACGCCTTTCTCTACATGGGCTTTCAGAATCCACGGCTTCATCAGAGGCACAAGGTTCTCTCGAAATATCTCAATCTGAAATCTTGTGTCCAATGCCACCAAGCACACATGAATTCACTCAAGTGGCAGCTTCAACACTCATTGCTACATTCCAATAAGGGTGAGATTCCAAGTCAAACTTAAAGCGATGTTCGCTGCCATTAAAAAATCTTAATCAACACAGATTCGTAGGTCATGCAATAAGAAATGCGAGCTCTGTCTACATTTTAGAACGTGACGCTAAAGAAGTCAGCGTGTGTGCCAATGTTAGATGTTGAAATGGACTAACCTAACTATGTAATTCATATTTTGTAATAGCGGGAGGGTTTATTTCTAAGAGATTTGAAGAGTTGTCTCCATAAGTGGGGTGTTCTCGTATATCGTGAAGTTAAATGCTGTGAAGTAGCAAAAAAAGACAAGAACGAGTATGGTACGGTGTTATCTATCTGTGGAGAATAGTTATTCGGGAATCGAAAAGAAAGGAATCTATCTTATGGAACTGTCAAAGAATGTGAAAGTCTCTACAATGCAGTATTAAGTCCGAAGATAAAAAGTAGAGTTTTGTATGTAATTTTTATCGTGCAATGTTTTTAGTTGTATCCCGAATTTGCTATTATTTACATATTCTACTATAAAACTGAAGTTTGTATTTGTTCGGAAATAATCCAATGCACACAATGCACTGGTTATAACCTCAAATCTATGAATCATGTGATAGTATTAATTGGAATAAAATGCATGTTATGAATGCGGTACGGTAGTCATAATCCCCATTCCCGAAACCTATCCTTTGCAGGTGTGTTGTATGTTATCGCAACACAGTCGCAAATAGTAGCTAATGCACGTTCCTTTTTAATATTACCATTATATAGTCCCTCAAATCAAAAGGTAGTACAATGTATTTAGAACCACCCCACATGGATGCATCCATCCTGCTACTCTTTCCCACTAAAATTAACTCCACCCACCATGAGGTTTGTGAAGTCTGGATGACTTGGTATACATCTTTTTGCAGGACTTTTATGCCATGGCCTTGGAGAAAAAGAAAAGGCCCTATGGAGATCTAGATCCTTCCTTTGGTATTCAATATTGATGCACTACGTGCACCCTCACTTATTGCATAAATCATGTGTACTCTAGTGTACTCCATTTCAGGTGTACCCAACACACGTCCAAATGCCTCTTCTTTAGCTCCACTAATTTACTAAAGGATTGAGATGCAACGCCCCTATCCTTGAACATAGTGCCTTTATATTGAATACAATAACATCACGTAATTTCTTAGCTTTATTCATGAAAAGAATATACTTCTCAACATAAATCTATTGCCCTCATTATTATCTTTCAAATCCTATATTTCTTTTGGTTTAAAATACTCCAATTTTAATATAATAGCTTTGTAACAGACTACCTTTTGAAAATCCTTGACAATCACTCTTGATTGATGTGAGCTAAAACAAAGAAATTGGAGTAATGGATGTTTAGAAAACCATTTAGGCTTGCTAAATGTACCAACAAAACCCTGATTAGCAACATAAATAGTTAGATTTTGAAAATCAAAGAGGTCGATTATGCATTGGCTTCTACAGGTTTTCATATAGAGGATGATGACCTAGTAGCATACACCTTAAATGGGCTTAGTGATGATGAGAAGTGGAAATCTTTTACAGAATTTGTGTATGTTAGAGACACCCTTCCATATTTTGAGCAATTGATGGCCTTAATGGTCACTCAAGAAATGAAAATTGGAGGTTCAAAGATAAAGGCCAATGAAGCCACGCTTTCTATGCATGTAAAGGTAAAGAAAAAGGAAGAAATCAAGGCACATGAAGAGGTGGTCAAGGCAGAGGGTCAAATGGTGGTTTTCATCAAGACCAAGGAAGAAAATACTCTTCATCAAGAGGGAGGAAAGTTCAGAGGTAGACTAGGACGGTTGAACCATAATAGAGAGAAAAAAATTTGAGAAGGATGCTTCATTTGTTGAAAGTATGGTCATTATGCAAGAGATTGCTATTGATGAGAGAAGAAAAAATCATCCTACAAAGGCCTAGGTAATTATGCATCTACTACAAATGAAAGTGAGAGTATGCTAGCTATGATGCAGATGAATGACTACAAGACACTAGAATCAAGTACATGGTAGATGGATAGTTGGTTTAGCAACCACATGAGATGGAATAAGGATTTCTTCTCAAATATGGAGTTGGGATCAAACAAAGTACATGTAGAAATAGGTGATGGAACTCCACATGCTATTACAGATATTGGTGATGGTATGTTGGACAGTTCTCATAAGGCCAAGTATTTAAAGGATGTTTTTCATGTTCCCACAATCACACAGAACTTAGTTTCTATGGGCGAAATGGTTGAGAGATGATAACATGTTAAGTTCAATTAGAAGAGATGTTTTCTAGAAAACCATAAAGAGGGGTAGAGATTGATACGCAAAGGCAGGAAAAAGGAAAAACTATTAATCTTAGATGTGAAACCTAATCTCAAACATAAAAATTAATTTACATTTGGAATCACTAAGGCCAAATTGGACCTATGGCATAAACGGTATGGATACATAAATACACAAAGTTTAAAGCAAATGGAGAAGGAGAGGTTAGTATTAGGTTTACCTAAACATTATGATCAAAATGTAAAAAATTAGTACGTGTGAATCTTTTCAATTAGGAAAGGAGACAACGTTACCCTTGAATAAAAGTAGTTATGTGAGCTATCATCCACTTGAACGCATTCATTCAAATGTTTGGGAACTAGAAAACGGAAGTTCAATTGGAGGTAATAAATAGTTTGTAACGTTCATTGATGATTATACAAGGATGAGTTGGCTCTACTGTATAAGGAATCGTATAAGATCACATGGAGGGGGAGAGCGCTGGTCCCATGAGTTTGATCATTTTTTGGAGAAGAATGGTATTAAAAGATGAATCACTTATAGGTTTGCACCACCAAAGAATGGTTGGGGAGAGATAAACAATAGGTATATTTCAGAATATGCTAGGGCAATGATGAAAGGAGATTAGTAAGCAAAATTTTAATTTGCTTGATGTAGCAACCACAACTATATATTCTTCCGATATCAAGCTCAGGATGTGATGAATGACGGCGACACATATCACTTTTTCATTTCTCTCATATGTATATTGGTCATGCTACTATATGTCACGGATACCTTAGTGAGCTTTAATAGATTTTCTACCTAGAGTGATGGCACATTTGTTTATTGCAAGCTCAATCATTTGCAGACATTTCAATTTTCCTTATGGGCTATTCTTTATATGTTTTAGTAATGGTATTGTTGTGTTAGATCATTCTTGTATATTCTCTTTACATAATAGAAGAGGAATAAGAAGAAGAAGAAGAAGAAGAAGAAGAAGAAGAAGAAGAATAAGAAGAAGAAGTAGAAGAAGAAGAGGAAGACGGAGAAGAAGAAGAAGAAGAAGAAGAAGAAGAAGAAGAAGAAGAAGAAGAAGAAGAAGAAGAAGAAGAAGAAGAAGAAGAAGAGGAAGAAGTAGAAGAAGAACAGGAGGAAGAAGAAGAAGAAGAAGAAGAAGAAGAAGAAGAAGAAGAAGAAGAAGAAGAAGAAGAAGAAGAAGAAGAAGAAGAAGAAGAAGAAGAAGAAGAAGAAGAAGAAGAAGAAGGAGAAGAAGAAGAAGAAGAAGAAGAAGAAGAAGAAGAAGAAGAAGAAGAAGAAGAAGAAGAAGAAGAAGAAGAAGAAGAAGAAGAAGAAGAAGAAGAGGAAGAGGAAGAAGATTAATCTTCCTTGCCTCAATCTGTGTGTGCTCGTGTTTGAGTATGAGTGTGTGAAAGAGATCTCGTCCTTATCTTCTTTCCCTTGATGTATGCATCATGAACAAAGTTCCCACATCAAGTATACATGCTACGAAACCTTATCAATCTTGGTACAATATGAAACCTAATGTCTCACATTTGAGAGTCTTTGGTTGTACATGCTATGTATTATTTCCAAGTGAACTAAGGAACAATCTTCATAATAGATTAGAAAGGTGTGTCTTCATAGAATATGCAGGTGAGGAGAAGCGTTATAAGTGTTACAACCCTTTTGAAAATGAACTAAAAATATCAAGGGATGTCAGATTTGATGCACTTCTACCTTGGTGTGCTACAAATGTATCTATGCACGGCAATGAAGATGAAGAAAAAAGGATTTCAAGAGATGAACTAAACGTCATGGTTCTTAGTGGACCAAAAGATTCAAGTTCTTGACCATATTGGGATACAAACATCCACACATCAAGTCAATTGAGTGATGCAAGGACAAAAGGTAAAGCCAAAATCACAAAAATAGAAGAAGATAAAGACCTATAGATTGAGCTTAACACACACCATAATAAGGGGGGATCTCAAAGACCAACAACAAAAAATATCAAGATTACTGGAATGGTGAGATAATAAAGTCATTTTGTGTAAGGTATCCAGTTGAGAAACTTACCTTTAACTTCTTTTGGTGTACTAGTTTTCGTAATGTGTTAGACGAGGCTCAAAGAAATGCATATAGATATCCAATGGAGAACATTTCCAGACTTTTCTAACCACATCTTGTATACTTTTTGTTGATCTACATAGGGTTATTTGGCAATTTAGGACACTCATCATCTCCATCTACTAGCCCTCAAAGTCCTTGAACCATTAGGAAATTCTCCATCCTATAAGACCATATATGGTAATTATCATTATTACGTTCGTCCCCACTATTTGTGCAATATTATCATTCATTCTTGGGAATTGAACATGTCTCTATAGTATGGTAATTTTATTGCAAGTCCTAGGAAAGATTTGATAATATTTCAACTATTTCTCTTGCTATAAGCATGAATAAATTGAATTTTGCAAATAATTTCAATGGTTTTTTCTTACCTATATGACCAAGGTACCCCCAACTCGAGTATACCCAAGTTAAAAACCTTGCCATGTTCCTTAGCTTTTGTTTAATTCAAGCTCTTAGACAGATAAATATATCCTCACAAGTGTGTGAGTTGTCCAAATTAAGGACACATAAATCCATACATACGTCTCACAAGTTGTGAGTAATGTCTAGTCAAGGACTCCCAAGTGTATACATGATATCAATTACCAGATGCACTCAAAAGGAAAGTCAAAATCAAATGTGTACCTAAATTATATCATATACGTCACAACTTCATATAAATTTTCCAAAAGGAGCTTTATTCCAAAAAAAACTTAATATCTTGAAATCTTCTTTTTGAATGGCAATTTGTTGATGAAACTTTTGATAGAGATATTGCTTCTCCTTTCTACCATCGTTGGTGCTGTTTGCCTCCTTTTTCTTCGTATCAGAGGATGGTCGGTAAGAAAGTGCACATGGTGCTAAGAACATGGCCTTCTCATGTGTTAATGAGATCTCTATCTCTACTCCAACGCCACGGTTAAAGTTTTCTACCATTTCATCTTGACTCTAGTCTTTCTTATCCATACGTCAACTTTATTCTTCTCTTTCCTCACGGTGCTTCTCAAGTCGTGTGGCCTATATATGTAACCATGCCGCGATTCTGCTAGAAACCAATAACTTAAAATCCACGCAGAGGGTTGCAACTTTTGTGGAAGCTTAGTGCTTAAATTAATGCTTGCTGGCTGTTCTTTGCACCATGGCTAGACTCCAAACAGCCACGACCGGCTAAGATTATCCTAATTCCCTATATGCATCTCTTGATGGTTCTTTTATTGTGTCTCATGGCCCCCAAGTAATGAAGCTCCATTGGGCTCTCGGAAGGCAACGGATAATTCATTCAGAATTCGACTTCATGGAATCATTTCATCTACTCTGATACCACTTCTTAGAACTTGGGCAGCTATGGCATGAGGAGAACGCATAGAGTAGTACTCAAAGAAATAGAGACAAGCAGAAGCTAGCTGGTAAGCCTCCGATGGCTAAGGCGGGAGGCACACATTTCTAATCAATTTTTGTTGTTCTGTCAAAAGACTTTCAAGTCATCAGATCAAACATCTGAATAGTGATCCTTTTCTCTTCTCACATGGGAGCTAGGGAAATTTTGTTTGTGAACACTTAAAATAATAGGGCCATTGGATACCTCTGGATGATATAAAGTATATGATTTGAGAAAATCCCTCAAGATTTCAATGAACTTTCCTTGAAGAGTGCTAGAACGGATTCTACGAGCATTCTCCTGAGGCTATTTTTCAATCAAAGTAGCTTACAAATACTTTTAGACGATGTGATCATATTTATATCCATTCTTTGGTATGGAGAGTTGTACACCTGTTTAACATGTTCTAGGAAAGCCTCCTTTTCCATGTTTTGGGTGTGCGCTCACTCTCATCTATAACACGATTCACATTTCTTTTTAAATCGAGGAGGAAGATGTTGATCACCTGAAACCGACGACATCCACGGTGCAAGTAAAACCTCTTCTATAGCCCATTCTCTGAAAACCATGTTTTTCATGTTCCATTTTCTGAAAACCATGTTTTTCATGGTCCATGATCTTATTATAGAAAACATGTTATTAGCGAGATTTTGTTATAACTTTAAAAGCCTACCTCGTATGTCTAAAGCTTATTGAAAGTAGCTCTCATCACATAACTACCGATACAAAGGAAGTTTAACATTGAACTTTAAGTATATCGGAGATACATACATGCATATTCGTACACAAATGTTTGACTGCCTGTTTTCTCACTACCTCTTCAATATAGAAATATTCTTGTGTTTTTCCGAGATAGAACAGTGAGTTTTGAAACATTCACAAACTCTGTGACGCCTACAAAATCGCTTCACATTATGTAGAGATTCACAATCGATTACACAATCGCTTCACAAACTTTGTGACGCTTCACACAATTGCTTACACAATCGCTTCACATTCATGAGTGAAATACAATGCGGGTTTCAGGAAAGAAAACCAAGGAGAAACAGCAAATGTATCTCCAAGAGAGTCAGAAGAAATATACACACTCAGAAATTGCATGCCAAACTGGCATACATTATATTGATATCCACTGAAGAAATTAATTTCAGAATATTAGATGAGTCAGCGAAGTAGAATAGCGCATTGGATTTATTGATACTGGATCACCGTGGATTGAAGTGTTAGTGTTTGTCCTTTTCGGCTTTCCGGTGACGGCCGAATAATTCAGTCGAATAATAAGGGCTTACCACAAAATTTTGTAATTATTCAGGAATAAACAAATAGTTAAATAACAAATAATGCAACTTAGGTTGCGATATACTTTTCTTTGATGCTAAAAGTTGTTATGGATCTTCCCCAAAAAAGATTTTCATCTTTCCAATAGACTTACCCTGAGAAAAAAGCACTATGACTAAAAGCAAAATACACAATTTTTTATGATCGCTTAAGACTCTATGTTAAGCATCTATAGAATGCTAGTTAAGAACGAGAAACTTTACGTAAAGCACAAGCTTAGTCTTATGCACACAAAAGATACAACGAGGAATGTTCAAATCAAAGAAAGTTATTGAAATAGGAACGTTTGGATCAATACGTGAAAGCATTTCAGTGGCAACCAAAACTACCTAGCAACGCTAGAAATATCAATTTAATTCCATGTTTCAAGTGTTGTGGTCATTTTCAGTGTCAATGTATTCATAGCTGTTTGTTTGTGTTGATTATTACATACAAAAATTTAATTTCTGTGTGACGTTCGCTTTCAGCGTTAAGTTAAGGTTCCGCTTTCAATCGAGCTTCTACTCGTAGTGCTGATCAGGTTAGCTTAATGCTAAAGAACAATGCACACACTTTGTTTCATCCCATGTCATTTTGCATATGTGAGAACTACTCTTTAAGTCCATTGGTTAATATACGATTTACAGAGCCTCATAATTTCTACTTCATTTATCCAGGATGATCACTAAAATAAACTTTAGCTCATTCCTAATGTATATTCACGACATCACAACATCAATAGTTATAAAGTCAATAGACAAAGTCAATAGACTACATATACATTTGGTTTTCATTTTGGCACCCTCTGTACTTCGCACCATACAGTTAAAACTATCTATATATTCATTTTACATTTCACCACAAATTAAACAATCAAACACCAAGAAAATTATGAAGTACAACTCTCAACCATCACGTGGTTCAGATACCACAACCATCTGTGCAATGAGAAACAGATGAAAGGATTTTTTGCAAAGCTATAACAAATTTACCTTGTATAAATGTCTCGATCTATTGCACGAAGAAGCTTTTAACCACATGCAACTTTGAGATGACTCTGATCAAGACCAACATTTTGAGCCATCAAAGGGGTTTGAACACGAGGCCACAAGGCAAATCCCTAGTTTGAACAAAACACTCATAAAATCCCTTATTTATCTTTAAATCATTGTTGTTGCTGCAATCTTCACTTCTTGTTTATGGATATCTTCCATCCAGGTACGTTTATCCAGCTTGCCTATTTCTTTAGATATTTTGAGTTATCATCAACAATTATAACTAGGACACATATATTCTCTCATCTCTGACGAATCCATGATATCCCTGTGAAGTAATGGAGCTTTCTTTTGCACATGAGGAAGGACCCAAATTCCTATCATGAACTACAATATCATGTCCTTCTCTTTATGTTGTCAGATATAGATATTTCTAAGGTAAAGGGCACCCCCCTTTTTCTTTCTCACAATCTTCTTCCAAATGAGCTTTCCATTGAGCTCCACAGGCTGCTTTGCAAAATGCTTTGCAAAGTCACTAGAGGTTGATAATGAAGGAATTAAAACAATAACCAAAATAGCTGACATAGTCGAGATAACTAGCATATTGAGAAAGTCATGTTCTTGAGACTATAAATTATGCCAAATCCTAGAGGACAACCTGTTGAAACTAAGGTTACTTTTAATGACCATGATAACCAATGTATAGGCTAAACACTACAATGTATCCCAATAGCTATATTCACTAGTGAAAGAATCTACGAAAACGCAAGCGATATTTGACAAAGTGGATTTTCTAAAAAATGAAGAAAGAGGTCAAAAGACTAAATAGAAGAACAAGTCGGACAGTCAATGCGACTATGGATACCAAGGTCAGAGTACTCTTTACTTTACTTCTTCCACATTACACACCTTTTTTGCCCCAAGAATGTAGGATAATCAAGGTCGAAGTTTTACTACAAGCCTTGAAGAAGAGATTTGCAAAACGAAAACTAGTTGTAGGCACTTCTAATGAGTAGGAAACATGTGACATGGATGAGGAGGAAGAAACCCGGAGGAAACAAGCCGAAGAAATTTACCAAAAAATGTAGGAGGAGAAATTACGGAAAGAAGAAGAGTACGAGAGAGCAATCGAAGAAGAAGAAACAAGGAAGAGATTAGAAGAAGAAATAGCAAGGAAGAAACTAGAAGAATAAAATAACTGGAAGGCAGAAGGTAAGGTGGAAGTGGAAAGGCTTCGAAAACAAAGAGAGCAGGCAGACCCCAACATGGGGAACACTCGGAAAGTTTCAACACTTCCTACTTTTACTGCTTGCAATCTTCATGATAAATGGAAGCAATCAGATGGATGGGTAAAGCTACCATCGGTAAGGTGCAGTGACCATATCTACCCATGGATGTTTTAGAATGATCCATGTAGATGAGAGTATCGAGATGATCTAGCTAGAGGTAATGATTAAAGTGCTCTCTATACGGAAGAAATGTAGAAACGATATAATTCTTTAGTTCAGCAGAAGGAAGCATGGCTTGCGAAAGAAGAACGTATGAATGCAAAAATCAGCCATCTTAGGGTGGAGGTTCATGAGCTTTAGATGGAGCATACAGGAAGAGAAAGTGCCGCTCATGAAGAAGCTCTCAAAGAATAAAATGATGTTTTAACAAAAATTACCATAGTTAAAGTTCAATCTGAAGAGAAGTCCAAGAAAATAGAGTAGTTGCAAGCAGAAGCTGAATAGAGACACCATGCATTGCCAAAATTAAAGAAGAGTAATAAAAAACTATTTGACAAGCTCCAAAAAGAAGAAAAGGAAGTTCACAGGCTCAATAAGAAGGTTAATAATCAGGTTCATGAGATGTCAAAGCAAAAAGCAGTTGTACCTTATGTAGAGGAAAGATTGGTAGTGCGGTAATTCGAGTACACAAAATTAGAAGCTAAACTCTACACCGTGTAGGAAGGTTATGATACAGTCAAGGCTCAACTTTCAAGTACTAAAGATTGAGAGAAACAAGTAGTAGATTGGAAGAGTCGCTATGCAGAAGCAAACATTCACTATCTTGGAAGGAAACAATACTAAAACTGATGAGTTAAAAGAAAAGGCAACAATTCTGGGATTAACGCATAAAACATAGTTAGAAGAGGTGAAGACAATAAATGAGGGATATCTTTAAAAACTTATCAGATATTAATTTAGCTTTACAACATATGTTAGATAAACTTCAAAATAGAAATCCAGAATTAGAAGCATCAGTAGTCGGTTACAAAAGTGCGAGCCAACAGTTGCTCGATCCGAAGGTTTTTTTTGAAGAAGAGATGGTTGTAGCTGAGGAGAATACAAAAGAAATATTTAAAGAACTTAGATGGGACATAGAGAGAATTAGGAACCTTGACCTATAAAACAATGATGATGACGATGTATAAATCTATTTTGTAATTCAATGGATTCGGATCCACAGTGTGTGCCAATGTTAGATGTTGAAATGGACTAACCTAACTAGGTAATTCATGTCTTGTAATAGCGGGAGGGTTTATTTCTAAGAGATTGAAGAGTTGTCTCTAGAAGTGGGGTGTTCTTGTATATCTTGAAGTTAAATGCTGTGAAGTAGTAGAAAAGACAAGAACAAGTATGGTACGGTGTTATCTATCTGTGGAGAATAGTTATTCGGGAATCGAAAAGAAAGGAATCTACCTTATGGAACTGTCAAAGAATGTGAAAGTCTCTATAATGCAGTATTAAGTCTGAAGATTAAAAGTAGAGTTTTGTATGTAATTTTTATCGTGCAATGTTTTTAGTTGTATCCCGAACTATAAAACTGAAGTTTGTATTTGTTCGGAAATAATCCAATGCACAGAATGCATTGGTTAGAATAAAATGCATGTTATGATTGCGGTACGGTAGTCATAATCCCCATTCCCGAAACGTATCCTTTGGAGGTGTGTTGTATTTTATTGCAACATAACCGCAAATAGTAGCTAATGCATGTTCCTTTTTAATATTACCATTATATAGTTCCTCAAACCAAAAGGTAGTAGAATGTATTTAGAACCCCCCCACGTGGATGCATCCATCGTGCTACTCTTTCCCACTAAAATTAACTCCACCCACCATGGGGTTTGTGAAGTGTGGATGATTTGGTATACATCTTTTTGCACGACTTCTATGCCATGGCCTTGGAGAAAAATAAAAGGCCCAATGGAGATCTAGATCCTTCCTTTGGTATTCAATACTTGATGCACTACGTGCACCCTCACTTAGTGCATAAATCATGTGTTCCAAGGCTGAAATTATGTTAGTCCTCTACAAATATTGAATCAGTGTACTCTAGTGTACTCCATTTCAGGTTTACCCAACACACGTCCAAATGCCTCTTCTTTAGCTCCACTAATTTACTAAAGGATTGAGATGCAACGCCCCTATCCATGAATACAATAACATCACGTAATTTCTTAGCTTTATTCATGAAAATAATAGACTTCTCAAGATAAAGCTACTTCCCTCATTATTATCTTTCAAATCCAATATTTCTTTGGGTTTTAAATACTCCAAATTTAATGTAATAGCTTTTTAACAGACTACTTTTTGAAAATCCTTGACAATCACTCTTGATTGATGTGAGCTAAAACGAAGAAAGTGGAGTAATTAATGTTTAGCAAACCATTTAGGCTTGCTAAATGTACCAACAAAACCCTGATTAACAACGTAAATAATTAGATTTTGAAAGTCAAAGAGGTCGATGATGCATTGGCTTCTATAGGTTCTCATATAGAGGATGATGACCTAGTAGCATACACCTTAAATGGGCTTAGTAATGATGAACAGTCGAAATCTTTTACAGAATTTGTGTATGTTAGAGACACCCTTCCATGTTTTGAGCAATTGATGGCCTTAATGGTCACTCAAAAAATGAAAACTGGGCTCAAAGTTAAAGGCCAATCAAGCCACTCTTTCTATGCATGTAAAGGTAGAGAAAAAGAAAGAAATGAAGGCACACGAAGAGGTAGTCAAGGAAGAGGGTCAAATGGTGGTTTTCATCAAGAACAAGGAAGAAATCACTCTTCATCAAGAGGGAGGAAAGTTCAGAAGTAGACTAGGAAGGTTGAACTAGAATAGAGAGAACAAAAATTGAGAAGGAAGCTTCATTTGTGGAAAGTATGTTCATTATGCAAGAGATTGCTATTGATGGGAGAAAAAAAATTCATCCTAAAAAGGCCTAGGTAATTATGCATCTACTACAAATGAAAGTGAGAGTATGCTAGCTATGATGCAGATGAATGACTAAAAGACACTAGAATCAAGTACATGGTAGATTGATAGTTGGTTTAGCAACCACATGAGATGGAATAAGGAGTTCTTCTGAAATATGGAGCTGGGATCAAACAAAGTACATGTAAAAACAGGTGATGGAACTCCACATGCTATTACAGATATTGGTGAAGGTATGTTGGATGGTTCTCATAAGGCCAAGTATTTAAAGGATGTTTTTCATGTTCCCACAATCACAAAGAACTTCGTTTCTATGGGGAAAATAGTTGAGAGACGATAACATTTTTCAATTAGAAGAGATATTTTATAGAAAACCATAAAGAGGGGTAGAGATTGATAGGCAAAGGCAGGAAAAAGGAAAAGCTATTAATCTTAGATGTGAAACCTAATCTTAAACATAACAATTAATTTACATTTGGAAACACTAAGGCCAAATTGGACCTATGGCATAAAAGGTATGGATACATAAATACACAAAGTTTAAAGGCCATGGAGAAGGAGAGGTTAGTATTAGGTTTACCTAAACATTATGATCAAAATGTCAAAAATTAGTACGTGTGAATCTTTTCAATTAGGAAAGGAGACAACGTTACCCTTGAATAAGAGTAGTTATATGAGCTATCATCCACTTGAACGCATTCATACAAATGTTTGGGAACTAGAAAACAAAAGTTCAATTGGAGGTAATATATAGTTTGTAACTTTCATTGATGATTATACAAGGATGAGTTGGCTCTACTGTATAAGGAATTGTATAAGATCACATGGAGGGGGAGAGCACTGGTCCCATGAGTTTGATCATTTTTTGGAGAATAATGGTATTAAAAGATGAATCACTTATAGGTTTGCACCAAAAAAAAATGGTTGGATAGAGATAAACAATAGGTATATTTCAGAATATGCTAGGGCAATGAAGACAGGAGATCAGTAAGCAAAATTTTAATTTTCTTGATGTAGCAACCACACCTATATATTCTTCCGATATCAAGCTCAGGATGTGATGAATGACGGTGACACATATCACTTTTTCATTTCTCTCATATGTATAGTTGTCATGCTACTATATGTCATGGATACTTTAGTGAGCTTTAATAGATTTTCTACCCAAAGTGATGGCATGTTTGTTTATTGCAAGCTCAATCATTTGCAGACATTCGGATTTTCCTTATGGGCTATTCTTTATATATTTCAGTAATGGTATCGTTGTGTTAGATCATTCATGTATATTCTCTTCACATAATAGAAGAGGAAGAAGATGAAGAAGAAGAAGAAGAAGAAGAAGAAGAAGAAGAAGAAGAAGAATAAGAAGAAGAAGAAGAAGAAGAAGAGGAAGATGAAGAAGAAGAAGAAGAAGAAGAAGAAGAAGAAGAAGAAGAAGAAGAAGAGTAATAATAATAATAAGAAGAAGAATGAGAAGAAGAAGAAGAAGAGGAAGAAGAAGAGGAAGAAGAAGAAGAAGAAGAAGAAGAAGAAGAAGAATAAGAAGAAGAAGAAGAAGAAGAAGAAGAAGAATAAGAAGAAGAAGAAGAAGAAGAAGAGGAAGAAGAAGAAGAAGAAGAAGAAGAAGAAGAAGAAGAAGAAGAAGAAGAAGAAGAAGAAGAAGAAGAAGAAGAAGAAGAAGAAGAAGAGGAAGAAGAAGAAGAAGAAGAAGAAGAAGAAGAAGAAGAAGAAGAAGTAGAAGAAGAAGAAGAAGTAGTAGAAGAAGAAGAAGAAGAAGAAGAAGAAGAAGAAGAAGAAGAAGAAGAAGAAGAAGATTAATCTTCGTTGCCTCAATATGTGTGTGCTCGTCTTTGAGTATGAGAGTGTGTGAAAGAGATCTCTTCCTTATCTTCTTTCCCTTGATATATGCATCATGAACAAAGTTCGCACATCAGGTATACATGCTACTAAAGGTTATCAATCTTGGTACAATATGAAACCTAATGTCTCATATTTGAGAGTCTTTGCTTGTACATGGTATGTATTATTTCCAAGTGAACTAAGGAACAATCTTGATAATAGATTAGAAAGGTGTGTCTTCATAGAATATGCAGGTGAGGAGAAGGGTTATAAGTGTTACAACCGTATTCAAAATGAACTAAAAATATCAAGGGATGTCAGATTTGATGCACTTCTAAATTGGTGTGCGACAAATGTATCTATGCACGACAATGAAGATGAAGAAAAAAGGATTTCAAGAGATGAACTAAACGTCATGGTTCTTAGTGGACCAGAAGATTCAAGTTCTTGACCATATTGGGATACAAACATCCACACATCAAGTCAATTGAGTGATGCAAAGACAAAAGGTAAAGCCAAAATCACAAAAATAGAAGAAGATAAATACCTATAGATTGAGCTTAACACACACCATAATAAGGGGGGAGCTCAAAGACCAACAACAAAAAATATCAAGATTACTGGAATGGTGAGATAATAAAGTCATTTTGAGTAAGGTATCCAGTTGAGAAACTTACCTATAACTTCTTTTGGTGTACTAGTTTTCGTAATGTGTCAGACGAGGCTCTAAGAAATGCATATAGATATCCAATGGAGAACATTTCTAGACTTTTCTAACCACATTTTGTATACTTTTTGTTGATCTACATAGGGTTATTTCGCAATTTAGGACACTCATCATCTCCATTTACTAGCCCCCAAAGTCCTTGAACCATTAGGAAATTCTCCATCCTATAAGACCATATATGGTAATTATCATTGTTAAGCTCATCCCCACTATTTGTGCAATATTATCATTCATTCTTGGGAGTTGAACACATCTCTATACTATGGTAATTTTATTGCAAGACCTAGGAAAGATTCCATAATATTTCGACTATTTCTCTTGCTATAAGCATGAATAAATTCAATTTTGCAAATAATCTCAATGGTTTTTTCTTATCTATATGACCAAGGTACCCCCAACTCGAGTGTACCCAAGTTAAAAACCTTTCGATGTTTCTTAGCTTTTGTTTAATTCAAGCTCTTAGACAGATAAATATATTCTCACAAGTGTGTGAGTTTTCCAAATTAAGGACACATAAATCCATACATACGTCTCACAAGTTGTGAGTAATGTCCATTCAAGGACTCCCAAGTGTATACATGATGTCAATTACCAGATGCACTCAAAAGGAAAGCCAAAATCAAATGTGTACCTAAATTATATCATATACCTCACAACTTCATATAATTTTTCCAAAAGGAGCTTTATTCCAAAAAAAACTTAATATCTTGAAATCTTCTTTTAAATGGCAATTTGTTGATGAAACTTTTGATATCGATATTGCTTCTCCTTTCTACCATTGTTGGTGCTGTTTGCCTCCTTTTTCTTCGTAGCAGAGGATGGTCGGTAAGAAAGTGCAGATGGTGCTAAGAACATGGCCTTCTCATGTGTTAATGAGATCTTCATCTCTACTCCAACGCCACGGTTAAAGTTTTGTACCATTTCATCTTGCCTCTAGTCTTTCTTATCCTTGCGTCAACTTTATTCTTCTCTTTACTCACGGTGCTCCTCGAGTCGTGTCGCCTATATATGTAACCATGCCGCGATTCTGCTAGAAACCAATGACTTAAAAGGGTTGCACCTTTTGTCGAAGCTTACTGCTTAAATTAATGCTTGCTGGCTGTTCTTTGCACCATGGCTAGACTCCAAACAGCCACGACCGGCTAAGATTATCCTAATTCCCTATATGCGTCTCTTGATGGTTCTTTTATTGTGTCTCATGGCCCCCAAGTAATGAAGCTCCATTGGGCTCTCGGAAGGCAGCGGATAATTCATTCAGAATTCGACTTCATGGAATCATTTCATCTACTCTGATACCACTTCTTAGAACTTGTGCAGCTATGGCATGAGGAGAACGCATAGAGTAGTACTCAAAGAAAGAGAGACAAGCAGAAGCTAGCTGACAAGCCTCCGATGGCTAAGGCGGGAGGCACACCTTTCTAATCAATTTTTGTTGTTCTGTCAAAAGAGTTGCAAGTCATCAGATCAAACATCTGAATAGTGATCCTTTTCTCTTCTCACATGGGAGCTAGGGAAATTTTGTTTTTGAACACTTCAAAAAATAGGGCCATTGGATACCTCTGGATGATATAAAGTATATGATTTGGAAAAATCCCTCAAGGTTTCAATGAACTTTCCTTGAAGAGTGCTAGAACGGATTCTACGAGCATTCTCCTGAGGCTATATAGAGTTATCTTTCTCTTTGATTGAAAATCCAAGGTAGCTTACAAATACTTTTAGACGATGTGATCATATTTATATCCATTCTTTCCTATGGATAGTTGTACACCTTTTTAACATGTTATAAGAAAGCCTCCTTTTCCATGTTTTGGGTGTGCGCTCACTCTCATCTATAACACGATTCACATTTCTTTTTAAATCGAGGAGGAAGATGTTGATCACCTGAAACCGATGACATCCACGGTGCAAGTAAAACCTCTTCTATAGCCCATTCTCTGTAAACCATGTTTTTCATGTTCCATTTTCTGAAAACCATGTTTTTCATGTTCCATGATCTCATTATAGAAAACATGTTATTAGCGAGATTTTGTTATACCTTTAAAAACCTACCTCGTATGTCTAAAGCTTATTGAAAGTAGCTCTCATTACATAACTACCGATACTCAAAGGAAGTTTAACATTGAACATTAAGTATATCGGAGATACATACATGCATATTCGTACACAAATGTTTGACTGCCTGTTTTCTAAATACCTCTTTATTATAGAAATATTCTTGTGTTTTTCCGAGATAGAACAGTGAGATTTGAAACATTCATAAACTCTGTGACGCCTACAAAATCGCTTCACATTATGTAGAGATTCACAATCGATTACACAATCGCTTCACAAACACTGTGACGCTTCACACAATTGCTTACACAATCGCTTCACATTCATGAGTTAAATACAATGCGGGTTTCAGGAAGGAAAATCAAGGAGAAACAGCAAATGTATCTCCAAGAGAGTCAGAAGAAATATACACAGTCAGAAATTCCATGCCAAACTGGCATACATTATATTGATATCCACTGAAGAAATTAATTTCAGAATATTGGACGAGTCAGCGAAGTAGAATAGCGCATTGGATTTATTGATACTGGATCACAGTGGATTGAAGTGTTAATGTTTGTCCTTTCCGCCTTTCCAGTGATGATCTTTGCCCCCATACCAGTGATGAAAGTATGGATCGTACGTGAGGAGATGGCGTTTCGCAGTCTCCATGTCCTCCTGGAAACGCAGCAGTTGCTCTTGCTCTCCCAAAGATATTTCAGAATCCTCCTTCACAGCCAGGTTTCTGATGGCTTCTCCCTTCGCTGCAAAAACAACGACAAGAAGAGCCAGTAACGTCAAGCCCGCCCATAACTTCCTATGTTCCTCCATTTCTGCGGCGCGGAATCAATTTATAGCAGCCAACCCACTGGAAAACCAAGAGATTGTCAACGCACATTAGAATCGAAATATAAAATACGGGCAACATAAAACGACAGCGAATCTTCACGCTGTGTGTGTGTGTGCGCGCGCGCTAGGGGAGAGAGTGTGTGTTAGAGAGACAGGGTGTGTGTTATAGAGAGAGAGAGAGAGAGAGAGAGAGAGAGAGATGAGGTACGATTCCGACCCTCTGGAGACTGAAGTCTGTCATCCACGGAGCAGAGACTAAGACTTGCTTAGTTGGTCCTATCGTTTGTACTTACACCTTTATATAATACCTGTGCCCTTCACATCGTGACTCGTGAGAAATAAGTTATTCTTACTGCTTGAAGCTTACTGTGTATGTATGCGAATTTTCATCGACAATTTTCCATTATAAGAAACTCTCTCTCTCTCTCTCTCTCTCTCTCTCTCTCTCTCTCTCTCTCTCTGTGTTTGTGCGCGCGAGCATATGCATGGCAGCCTGGCAGATCTCCTAACTGAAGCAGAGGAAAAATGATGCTTGTAATCACTTTTGAAACGTTTAAAGAATAAAGAAGAGTTAGGAATCCGTGAAAGAGAGTCCAGTTGCAGCTTTCCAGCTTGCTTTTGAGTCGTGGGTGAGAGCCGTCTCCTTTGGAGTAGGCTTTATATGTAAAAACAGTTCAGCGTTCCACTGAATCCATTAACATACTCTTTTTCAGCATGTCCATTGTTAATTGCAAATCGTAGAGCCAAACATCTTTCTGGAAAATTCGTAAAGCATTTTCAACATCAACTTTAACGGTAGAAAAGATGTCGATGGGTATGAACTTTTCTGCATCTATATGCTATTATATAGTTCAATTGTACACATGTTTTATCGTGACAAAATGTGCCACCTCCATTAAAGCTTTGATTCTTCCAGATTGTTCAGCAGATTGCACACATCCCTGAGTTCATCCTCTACGCTGCATAGTCCAATCGTGAATTCAATTTCTGATGTGAATTTTTTTTTTAAATAAAGGAAGTTCGGCCTTAGTCTAATCTCCCGGACTTTAATTATAATAAAGAGAAAAAGTTACAAGTGAATGGGACTAGTGCCCATGGGACCCCCCAAATCCCACAATGCAGGGGAGGAGTATGGCAAGCTACAGGGCATTACAAATGAGGTGGATAAAATTATCATCACCCTCATGTGGGACCCATTTGGGTTTCGACTTGTTGTTTTCAAGGAGATAAATACAGTGATGTTTAAACGGCGGCGATCTCTTGACTCGGGAGATTCTTTTACCAAGGAGAAACAAGGATTTCTCGATCGACCATTCCTTAGGGGTTTGGCTAAAATTGACAGCACAATGCTCCCTCCAAATCTTCCAGAGAGCCTCACCTCTGATGGCATTCCACAGCCTCGATGAGCAACCGATCGCCTCACCCAACATCACTTGTTGCCAGTTGATTTGACTCGTGAGTCTCAAAACCCGGGTCACGTGATGCCAGATAATGCGGGACTTGGGGCAGTCGAAGAACAGGTGAGCTAAATCTTCGATGCACCGATGGCAACGTTTGCACCATGGCGGCACACCACAGATTTTGTTAGCCCTTGCATTGGTCCAGATACCTTTATGCAAGATCTGCCACATGAGAACGGACTTTTTGACCTCAATTAGGGGGTGCCAAATAGACATGAATTTTAGCTCCCACCGAAGTTTGGTCCAAGAAAGGCACCATCTCTTGTTAAGGGTGTGGTGAACATTCAAATCCTCTTTGAAGTTGGGGATTCTGGATAGCTTCTTACCATTGCTCCATTTGAGGCCCTCCAAGCAAGGAAGATCCTGACCGCAGAGAAGGCGGGTAGTTGAGCGGTCCCAGGCTAAACACCTGCTTTGAAGAAGAGTCCATTCCTCAAAGGTAACTCTAAGTCTCGGGTCCAATTCTTCGAACCTAATCCACTGGCTGGTCTCTTGTTTCCAGAGTTGTTTCCACTGTTTGAACCCCTTGTTCCATAACTGCCTTGCAGTTTGGAGGTTCCAAGACTCCACCCCCCGAATGCCACTGATCGGGAACCAAATAGAATCATTTTGTCTTATGCCAGCCGCCCACTTCCACTCATCACTGATTCTGATGAATTGTTTGGCCTTGTTCCAATTCTTCCATAAGGAACACACGAGGCTAGAGCCTTTAGGGAAGACCGGGTGGGGGGAGAACAAAAGCGTGAGAATCCCTAAGTCCTTCCAACCAGGGTGGCCAACAAAGGTAAGGTCTTCCGTGTTTCTAAAGATCAATTTGGCCCAAGAGGACTCCCTATTGCTCCAAGCCTTGATAAGCCACTTTGCAGCCAACTTGTCAGCCAACCCAACAATATCCAAAATTCCCAATCCCCCTGAGTCTTTAGGGCTAATGCAAGTTTCCCATTTGATTTTGGGAATCCCCCTTCTATTGGGGTCCCCAGTCCAAAGAAAGTTTCTGCAGATTCTTTCCACTTTGGCCAAGTCTTTCTCCTTAGGTCTCCAACACGAGATAAAGTAAATAATTGTAGAGAGCATAAATGTGTTAACAACCATAGCACGCCCTGCCAGGTTGACTTGCATACCTTTCCACTGATTTAGCTTCCTATCGAGCTTGGATAGCACCCAGTTCCAGCGTTGGTCCATTGAGATATCGAAACCCATCGGAATGCCAAGGAGACGGAAGACTTGACCGCTAGGGATAACTTGACACCCCTGATCCACCAACAATTGGGGAGTATGTCCGCTGATTGCTCTAAAAGCAGTTTTAGCATGGTTGATTTTTGAGCCTGATGCCATACAAAAGGTGTGGAGGCACCACCAAAACACCTCAATGCTGTTAATATCGTTATGCACAAAGGCATTCATGTCATCAGCAAAAAGTCTCACAATCATTTGGCCGTGATTTAGAGGTAAGGAAAGACCCTTGAGATTGCCAGCGTCCATGTGATGCTCTAATAGGCAGTTGAGTCCATTCGAGGCGATAGCGAATAGTAATGGAGCCAGAGGGCAGCCTTGCCTAATTGATCTTTTTAAACGAATGGGCTCAGAGAGCTTACCGTTGATGTTTATTCTAGTTGAAGCATTTCCAAGAAGAGTGGAAACCATCTTCGTGAACTTTTCGCTGCATCCAAGGTCTTTCAATGATTGAAGAATAAAGTCCCATTCCAATCTGTCATACGCTTTGTCAAAGTCGATCTTAATGAATACCAGATCTTGAGCAGACTCCTCAGCAAAAGCAAGGCCTTCCCAAATATCGATAACTGCTTCAAGTATAGATCTACCTTTGATAAAACCTTTCTGGTCCTCGCACAACCATGACTTTAAATGACAAGAGATTCTGTTGGCGATAACTTTTGCAATTATCTTGTATCCAGTTTGGAGCATGGTAATCGGATGCCAGTTTTCAATTTTGTTCTTATCTCCCCGTTTGTGGATTAACTTGATGACGCCATTATTCAGGCACTCAGGGAGGGCACCGAAAGAGAGAGCCTCTTGCCACACGAGGCGCACCGGGGTGGCCACCTGATGTTTGAAGGACTTGAAAAACTCATTGGTAAGGCCATCCGGACCCGGACTTTTCCCATTAGGAAGGGCATCAATAACCTCGATAATTTCATTCTCGGAGATGTTAGCATCCAGTAGAGCAATCAAGTTCTGTGGGATTCTCGTTTGAGCAACCCTTGAGATGGTTGCCATGGATTCGCACCTGTGGGGGGAAAGAGGAGTCGAGACCCCGAGAAGATTGTTAAAGTGTTCGACGATGATAAATCTATTCTCCACTTCCGTGCAACATTCAGTTCCATTGTTATCGACCATTAGGGGGATGGATTCCCTAGCTTGTTTCCTTTTGAGGATGTTACACATCTCTTTCGTTGGTTTGTCGGCCTTCCCTGCCCACCAATCTTTGAAGAAAATTTGAAGATTTTTCCTTTGAACCTCCTCCTCTAACCGTAGTCTTCCCCTGATTTTCAAAAGACCTTGTTGGCAATGTATCTTACCTTTGTTCACCTCTTCTTCAAGCCGTGAGAGCCTTCGGTACACCGTTTCTCTTCTTTTTTTTCGGATTTCTCTTATAGCCTTTTGAGTCCTGATTAAAATTTTTCGAGTCCTTTCTACTGCGCTTCTCCAACACTTAGCCAGTTCATTACAGTAAGCAAAGGCTTCCGTCCACACCTCAGAAATTTCTTGGTGGACAGAGGGGAGGGAAAACGATGTCTGACAAGCATGAAACCAAGGAGCTTTCTGGAGCATGGGAATCGGTTTGAAAGACAGAGTAATCGGATAGTGGTCTGAGATAGTCAGGTCCATGTGTTGGGAAATCGAAGGCATACCCCACTAAAGGATGGTGTTCTGATCGATGTAGCATCTATCAAGTCTTGCTTTCCTCAAAGAGTCCCCCGACTGGAGATTTGACCAGGAGAACCCCTTCATGTCTTTCACCTCAACCAGGTCGAGATGGAGCTTGATTTTATCCCATATCTCTTTCTCCTGACCATCAATAATTTTCCCTTTGTTATTCCATCGGTCCTCAGGAAACTCAACCATGTTGAAGTCCCCACAAATCATAACATTGTGTGAAAGGGAGTCGAGGGACGCCCAAGTATCCATTCTATCTGCTTCACCATTAGGGGCATAAATTGAGACCACAGTGAACTGGAAAGGGAACCCGAAAGAGGCAGCAATCCAACGATGATTCCGACCTTCAAAAGTCGAGGTCACATTGCCAGACAAGGAGTGACTAATGCCGATAGAAGCACCCCCGATCCCTCTAGGGTGAGAAGTGGAGAACCAAAGGTGGTTCGGAGAAATGCATTTAAGCCGTTTTTGTAAATCCTCTCCGTCGATTTTAATCTCTTGTAAGCAAATAAAGTCCGGGGCGAAGCACTTGTCTTTGAACCACTGGCCAAGAATCGAAGCTCTTGACGGGTCAGACAGACCCCTGACGTTTAGAGATGTGAATTTCATTGATGATGGTTGCCCTCTTTGAGGGGAGGGACCCGATCTTTTTTCTTCTTGTGGTCTTCTTTTTTCCTCCCTACTTCTTGACTAAGGATCCTACTCTTGAGGGGGCTCTTCCAAGGCATGTCGGAAGGTTGTTTTCCTTTAAGCTTTGACTTTTGTTGCAGTAATCTTGGAAAGCATACCGGGAGGGTAGGACCTAGAGAGGAGCTTTCGCTGTCTGGGTTGTCTTCATTGCTGGTAGTGAAGCCTTCCTCTTTACTCGTGGTATAACATTCTTGGTTGTCTTCTTTGCTGGTAGAGCACCCAAGGGTATTATCAGTGGGGTCTTCTTCAAAGTGGTTGTCCCCTGGGAAGTCGACCTCATTAATCTCTTTTTCTAGGTTACTGTATATGTTATTCGAGGGGGCAACTGTCGTAGTATTCCTTGCTGTTGATCTTCGAGGGCTAACTTTCCTCCTGCGTCTCACTTCAGTGAATCCTTCTGAATCTGTCGAGCAACGCGAGTTCCCTCTTCTTCCTCCATTGGAGGGGGATGACCCCGAGTGTCATCTTGGGGGAGAGGGTCTAGGGTCCCATCTGGTTTAAGCTTGTTTTTATTGGAACTTTTCTTCAGGGCGCAGTCTTTGATCCTATAACCTTGATGCCCGCACCGGAAGCACGCGTTTGGCAAATTCTTGTAAGCAACCTCTTGTGTCCAGGTCTTACCATCTCCACAGTTTATGGAGATCTTCGAGGGAAGGACCTGGTTCAAGTCTGTTTCAACGCAGATCTGTGGATTCCATCTTGCATTGAAAGAATGTTGAGCACCATCGTAGATTAACCCCCCAACATCCTGTCTTGCGGCCATCGGGCAACCGATCCGTGAGACGATTTCACGAAGAAATCCATACACGAAGAAAGGCAGATTGGGAAGCTCTACCCAAAGCGGGTAACGAAGAGGCTTTGATCTGTTCGAGACAAAGTCTGGGGTCCACTTAAAAAGGCAAAGCGTGGACCGGCCCACTTGCCAGGAGCCGGCTTGCAGGGCTTGGAAAGCCATCTCTTCGTTCTCAAATACTAGAAGCAGGTGATTCGCTGGCAGGAATTGACATTTGGACACAATTAGGCCACGCGGGAACCACTCCTTGCGAAGCCAAGTTCTCACACTTTCAAGAGGGGGCCTAGGGCCAAACATTTGACCGATCAGGCAAGTTTTCTTCAGTTCTTCTTGCTTTGCTGCCACAGACTCCTTGCATAAAGAGACCTATGGGGGCGTGACGTCCACTGGGACGGACTCCATCTCAAGGGGGGACACGGACTGAGGGGGAGCCACATTGTTCATGGCAAATTGTTAATTGAACCCCGCAACTAATTCCTGAGGCCGAAACTTAAAAGCAGATTCTAAAAGCTTTATTAAATGCAAAAGGCCAAATCTTCCGCACTCTTACTTCTTCTTTTTTAAATCTTTATTAAAAGCAAAAAGCCAGATCTTCCCTACATGGGCTTTCAGAATCCACGGCTTCATGAGAGGCACAAGGTTCTCTCGAAATATCTCAATCTGAAATCTTGTGTCCAATGCCACCAAGCACACAGGAATTCACTCAAGTGGCAGCTTCAATACTCGTTGCTACATTCCAATAAGATTCCAATAAGGGTGAGATTCCAAGTCAAACTTAAAGCGCTGTTCGCTGCCATTAAAAAATCTTAATCAACACAGATTCGTAGGTCATGCAATAAGAAATGCGAGCTCTGTCTGCATTTCAGAACGTGACGCTAAAGAACTCAGCGCCGTATGTTAAACACAAAGAACAATCAACTGAAATTTATTCTTCACCGCAACTCCTTGTTCGGTGAAGGGTACCCAGTGCCGGTAGCATGCTGTGTTCTCTCTCTCTCTCGGTAAGAGTACACTGAGAAGAGATGTTGGAGATGTTTGTCAAGTACGTCTTTTGCTTTTTACGTCATTTTTATCTTCTAGAACAGTCTATTTCTTCACCTTTCGTGACCATTCACCTTCTCTCAACCTTCCCGTTTCACCTTCGTCTTCTTTAAAAATCCCACCCGCGACCATAAAACAACCCTGAATCTTCATTCTTGTCATTTTCTTGCACGTTAAAGAGAGGGAGTAAATGTGTTCATACAGTTTTTTTGAGTTTTAAAAATTGTAGGCAATTACAGAACCGAATATGCTATTCACGTAAATTCTAGCTCTACACAGTTCCCAAAAAGTCCATCTTCGACTGTGGTAATAGTCCACCATAACACTTTTTGAGCAGCAAGTGAATGAAAACGATCAAATTAGAAAATACATAGCACCAAAGGCTGATTTGAGGGAAAAAAATATAATTTCACCTCTATTAGGGACGACCATCTCGATCAAGCTAGCACAAACATAGAACCAAATAAATTTTGAGAAAACTATTATTTTACCTCTATTATGGTAGACCTGCTCAATCCCAATGGTCAAGATTGACCGCCCTATCGTGATAGCTCATCCCAATTAGAGATCGCTTTATTGAGACAAACCTGTCCATCACGACCAATTGCTCCATCACAATAGTCACTGAACATCCAATAGTTAAACTATATCATGATTGACCCGCTTCATCCCAATACACCATTCAATCACCACATTTGCAGCTCTATCATCATATTTAACTCCATCACAATTGTCCAATCTATTGGTCATTGACGGTTATCCGTTGTAAAGGTAATTTCTATTGCGATTGCATGATTATCATGAATTCCCATGCCAACGCAATAGAGTTCTATATCATGATGGCCTAGACCATTGTGCATACTAAACTATTGTAACAATCATACCTATCGTGACAAACCATCTATTAAACTCTTTTGGTTGTGACATTGCAATTCTAGTTTCAATTTCTTTTTTTGATTTGTTGATCATATTGGACTTTTCAAATGAAGAAAAGGTTTTGCTAGTATTGTAACGAAAATGAAATTAGGCTCTACATATTTTAGATTAAGTCGATAAGGCCTACTTCTTGCAGGTGCATCTCCCTCAACTAAGGGTACTTGATATAATCCACTACAAGGAATATGGGCGTGTAGCGATGGTTAAGGCGACAGAATTTTGTCAATATAAAATTGCAACACGCATCATAATGAGCATCGCACGCGGACCGTCGATTAAACGACGAACCAAACAATGTTTTCTGCGACTTCTGGCGCGACGGGTCTGTGACGCCCCCATACAGTGTCGCTAACACAACGGTTTTAAATAGCGTCACATAAGCGACGCTCTCTTACGTCGCATAAGTGACGCTTTCTTACGTCGCATAAGCGACGTTTTCTGGCGTCGCATAAGTGACGCTGAAAACATGTCGCTTATGCGATGCCAACTCGACACGTAGCATCGCTTACATGACGGTCTGTTGACCGAAACAATTAAAACATTGGAGGCTCTTCGATCGGCATTTTCACGCATCTGATCGAAGATCTCTCCAACGTTCGCAATTGCGTTGTGCTTACGAGCTGAAGCAAGTATATACAGAATTGTTGTTTTGCCTAAGCTCTCTCTTATTCTCTCCCTCTGTCTCTGTTTCTCTCTTTCTACATCTTTCTCTCTTTGAATTCTCTCTCTCTCTCTATATCTCTCTCTCTCTTCTTTCTCTCTTTACTGCAGGTTATTCAAGATGCTAACCAAGCAAAAAGTATGGCTAACTATTGTAAGTACAATTTCTATTCTTTGTATATCATTTGAATTGTGTTATTTTCATTAGATAGCATACTCACACTTATTGATATGCACTTATACACTTATACATGATGAAGATGCACTTTCACACATATACACATATACACATGCACATACACACACATATATACACACAGATACATGTGCACATACACTTAGACATAGACACATATACACATGCATATGCACAAACATTTCTACAACCACATAAAAAGGGGAGAACAACCATCATCACGGTAAAACTTGTTTTATATGAGGTAAGCACAATCATTTTCTTCAAATTGCTATCTCAAGGATGACAAAGGCAAGAAGAAGAAGGCACAAGGGAAATATACTAACAACTCCAAGAAGGATTTTGAGAAAGAGACCCTCCTCTCCATGAGACATTTCTACACTAGTGATCCCAAGGATGCAAAGTGGTACATAGACTCTGGATGCTCTAATCAAATCTCATGTATGGAGAAATCGTTTGTTCATATGTAGGTCCCAAGCTCAAAAGGTTGTGTGGAGACAAGAGATAAAACTAAGCATCACATTACACATGTGAGAGATGTGAAGCTAGGCGAAGGTAAATCTTTCAAGACTCTTAAAGATGTGCTCCATATTCCATATTTTTTTAAGAATCTTATCTCTATTGGTTTGATGGTAGAGAGAGGTATAAATGTTATTCTTGATGCAAAAGGGTGCATGGTGAAGTAAGGAGGAAACATCATTGTCAAGGGAAGGAAAAAAGGTAGATTGTTCAAACTAGACATTGCTCCTACACACAAGGTATGTTATGGATGATTGGTAACAAAAGGATTAGAGAGATTGATCGTTGGTACAAGAGGATAGGACATATCAATATTCCCAAGTAAAAAAGCATGTGAAAAGTAGGTTTAGTGTAGGGACTACTAAATCTCGAAGGCCAAGATCTACATGCATTTTGTGATGCTTCTGAGTTAGGTAAGCAAGCAAGGAAGCCATTTCCAAAGAGTGAGTACAGATCCTCTAAGGTCTTGAAGCTTAGACACTTAGATGTATGGGGCCTTAGTAAAGAGGCTTCATTGGGAGGATCTAGGTACTTTGTCACTTTTATTGATGAACATGCAAGAAAGGTATGGCTATATGTTATCAAGATAAAATCAGAATTGTTTTTATGTTTTCAAAGGTTTAGGTCTCTTGTTGAGAAAGAATGTGATGCAGACACCAAGACACTCATGTCAAATGGAGTGGGATAGTATTTCTCTAAGGAATTCACAAAGTACTTGTAGGACAGTAGCATAAAGAGGCACTTTACATGCAGGTACACCCCTCAATAGAAAGGTGTTGTAGAGAGGAAGAATAGGCGTTTGTTTGAGATAGCTAGATGACCCATAAACAAAGGTAAGTTACCATTCTCTCATTGGGTTGAGGCTATGAATACAGCTTGTTACTTGATAAATAGGGTTCCAACAAGTGGTGTGCACAACTTGACTCCACACAAAGTCTATTATTGCAAGAAACGAACCATGGAGCATCTCAAGGTATTTGGATGTGTATGCTTTGTTCATGTTCCTAGTGAACGAAGAACAAAGTTAGAGCCCAAGAGTGAGAAATGTGTGTTCATTGGCTACTCAAATGAGAAAAAATGCTAGAGGTTCTACAAGAGTCTCGCAACAAATCTATATGTATCAAGAGATGTTGTGTTTGATGAGTCAAGGTCATGGCATGTAGACAAGGGCCAGGCAAAGTTAGTGAAGAGGACCATGAGGAGTATGCAGACTTTGATGTGCAGATTCAACCTCAAGAGTCAATCACTATCAATGGAGTAGAGGCTTCTACATCTAAGGTACACTCATAAGACCATTCTTAGAGTAATGATTATGAAAAATCATCCCCTACTTCAAAGTATAGAAGGCTGCAAGAGATAGACTATGACATTAGGGAGGCTCAATAGGACTCAAAAGAGGAAGAGATGGAGGAGTTCATTACTCCAAATGTAAAGCTCAATAGAATCAAGAAGCAATATCCCAAAGGTCCAGAGAGGAGGTCTACAAGGAAAAAGGCACAGCCACAAAGGTATACATATGGATCTTTCATGGAACATCACTATTCATAGAGGCAATATTTTTATACATTCATCCAATGATGAATACATGAGTCCTTTGGACTATCTTCACTTTGGTGTTGGTATCCCCAAGATGAGTATACCGTAGTAAAAAACCTTGACATGTTCCTTAGTTTTTGTTTATGTCAAGCTTTTAGAATAGTAAATATATCGTCACAAGTGTGTGCGTTGTCCAAATTAAGGACACATAAATCTAAAAATATGTCTCACAATGTATGCGTAATGTCCATTGTGGGATCTGCAAGTGTATAGATGACATGGATTGCCATGTGCACTCAAAAGAAAAGCCAAAATCAAATGTGTACCTGAAATATATGTTATAAAACCTCACAACTTCTTTCCAAAAGGAGCTTTACTTCCAAACAAAAGCTTGATATGTTTGAACTCTTCTTTGTCAATGGTTCTTTGTCTTCTCGTGTCTCCATTAGATCTCTGTCTCTACTTCAACACCATGGTTCATCTTTTCTACCATTATATCTTTCCTCGAGTCTCTCCCTCTTATCCTTGTGTCACCTATATCCTTCTCTTTTTTCATAATGCTCCTCATGTAGTCTTGACTATATACGTAACCATGGCTCGATTCGGCTAGAAACCAATGACTTAAAGTCCGTCCAAAGGGTTTCACCTATTGTGGAAGCTTGCTTCTTAAATTAATGCTTGCTCATTGTCCTTTGCACCTTGGCTAGACTCCAAATAGCCGCAACCAGCCAAGATTATCCTAATTCTCTATATGTATCTCTAGATGGGTCTCTGATTGTGTCCTCAAGGCACCAACAAATTGCAACAGAGTTTCCACAGTACTAGCTCTCGAATGAATGTGTACTCACCTCCCAGCCATATGCCTCTATATATAGCTGCTTGAATCAACGAGGACCAAAAACGTAACTAAATTCCACAAGTGCATGTGCAATCTCCTCCACTCCTTTAATACCTTCCACTAGAGTCTACTAGTGGCTGGAGGCTTTTGTACTTTCCACTAGAGTCCACTAGTGGTGGTTGTACTTGCCACTCGAGTTAATTCTCTGAAGACTCAAGTTAACTCACATTAACTTGAGTTAGAAGGCTCTAGAGATTCTTGGGCAAAACTCTCTCCCCATATTGCCCATGGGGATTGAAACCAAGACCTCCTCCTTGACAACCATGAGACTTAACTACTAGGCTAAGTGGATCACTTGAATATTAGAGCACATGAACTTATGCTTGAGCCTATTCTTGAGATCTTTGGTCCTATAGACGAGTGAACAAATGGTACCACTCCTTTAGAACCTTCCACTAGAGTCCACTATTGGTGGTTGTACTCTCCACTCGAGTTAAGCCTCTCAAGACTCAAGTTAACTCACGTTAAGTTGAGTTAGAAGCCTATAGAGCTTCTTGGGCAAAACTCTCTCCCCATATTGCCCATGGGGATAGAACCCAAGACCTCCTCCTTCACAACCATGAGACTTAACCACTAGGCTAAGTTGATCACTTGAATATGAGAGCACACGAGCTTATGCTTGAGTCTATTCTTGAGATCTTTGGCCCTACAGACGAGTGACCTAACGGTATGCGATTCAGATTTGCCTGAAGCAATCAGATCCTTAGACCAAAGACTTACTTTAATACACTAATTGACCTGAATTGGGCTCTTGAAACGCAATGGACAACTCTTACAAAATTTGACTTCATCGAATCACTTCATCTGCTTTGATACCACTTCTTAGAACTTGTACAACTATAGCTTGATGAGAATGCATAGAGTACTCAGAAAAGGAGATACAACTAGAAGTTTGCGGATAAGCCTCCATCGGCTAAGACAAGTGACATGGAGTTTCTACTCGATCAATTTTTTGTTCTTTCAAAAGACTTGCATTTCATCAAAACGAACATCTAAATAGTGATTCTTTTGTCTTCTCACATGGGAACTAGGAACATTTTATTCTTCAACACTTAAAAAAATAGAGCTATTGGATCCTTCTAGATGATATAAACATCTGAATTCAAAACCTTCTTCAAGATTTCAATGAACTTTTCTTGAAGAGTCCTAGAATGGATTTTATGAGCATTCATATGAGGCTGAATAGAGTTATCTTTCTCTTTGATTGAAGATCAGATGTAGATTACAAATACTTTTAGACAATGTGATCATATTTATATCCATTCTTTAATATGGATAGTTGTAAACCTTCTTAACATGTTCTAAAAAAGCCTCCTTTTCCATATTTTGGGTTTGCGCTCACTCTCATCTGTAACACAATTCACACTTCTTTTTAAGTCGATATCCACGGTGCAACTGAAGCCTTTTCTATAGCACGTTTTCTGAAAAGCATGTTTTTCGTGTTCCATGATCTCTTACTTTGGTATATTTCAGAATCTTTTGAAAACCAATAAAATATTTACAGAAAGATTTGAAGCCTCGTGTGTTATGTGTGCTGAAGTCTACGAAATACGGTCGATGGTGTGAGAGGAAACAATCATATACTGCTTTCCGTTTGTGAAATCCATGCAATGAAATTGTCGCCTTTTCCAATACAGTTGTCCGATATTGAGGAAAATGTTTCTCATTATAGAAAGCTTTAAAAACATATCTTGTATGTCTAAAGCTTATTGAAAAAAGCTCTCATTACATAACTATCGATACTTAAAGGAACATGAACATTGAACTTTAGGTGTATCGGAGATACATACATGCATATTCATACACAAATGTATAAGTGCATGTTTTCTCAATACTTCTTCAGAGAAATAATCGTGTGTTTTTCGGAGATAGAACAGTGAGATTGGAAACATTCATATATTCTTTGACGCTTACACAATCGCTTCACATTATGTAGAGACTTTATGATGACTTTATGAACTTCAAGGATGGGTGGTTCTCTGTTCAAGCGATTGAGAAGAAATATACACAGTCAGAAATTGCATGCCAAACTGGCATGCATAAATATTGATATCCACTGAAGAAACCAATTTCATAAACTCTGACGAGTCAGCGAAGTAGAATAGCGCATTGGATTTAGTGTTTGTCCTTTCCGCCTTTCCAGTGATGTTTTTTGCCCCCATACCAGTGATGAAAGTATGGATCGTAGGTGAGGAGATGGCGTTTTGCAGTCTCCATCTCCTCCTGCAAACGCAGCAGTTGCTCTTGCTCACCCAAATATATTTCAGAATCCTCCTTCACAGCCAGGTTTCTGATGGCTTCACCCTTCACTGCAAAAAGCAACGACAAGAAGAGCCAGTAACGTCAATCCCGCCCATGACTTCCTATGTTCCTCCATTTCTGCGGCGCGGAATCAAATTATAGCAGCCAACCCACTGCAAAACCAAGAGATTATCAATGCACATTAGAATCAAAATATAAAAAATCTTCACGCTGTGTGTGTGTGCTAGGGGGAGAAAGTGTGTGTTTTAGAGAGAGAGAGAGAGAGAGAGAGAAAGAGGGACAGACAGAGAGAGAGAGAGGGGGGTGTGTGTGTCAGAGAGAGAGAGAAGGGGAGGGTGTCTGTGTCAGAGAGAGAGAGAGAGAGGTGAGAAAGAGAGAGTGTGTGTGTGTGAGAGAGAGAGAGAGAGAGAGACAGAGAGATAGCGAGAGAGAGAGAGAGGTGAGCTACAATTCCGACCCACTGGAGACTAAAGTCTGTCTTCCACGGAGAAGAGATTAAGACTTAGTTGGTCCTATCGTTTGTACTTACACCTTTTTATAATACCTGCGTCGTTCACATCGTGACTCGTGAGAAATTAGCTCTTTTTACTGCCTACTGTGTATCTATCATAATTCTTTACTTTTGAGTCGTGGGTGATAGCCCTCTCCTTTGGAGTAGGCTCTATGTGTAAAAACAGATGAGCGTTCCACTGACTCCATTAACATACTCTTTTTCAGTATGTGCATTGTTAACTGCAAATGGTCTATAGAGCCCAACATTTTCAACATCAACTTTAACGGTAGAAAAGAAGTCGATTGAGATGAACTTTTCTGCAGCTTTATGCTAATATATAGTTCAATTGTACACATGTTTTATCGTGACAAAATGTGCCACCTCCATTAAAGCTTTGATTCCTTTCAGATTGTTCAGCAGATTGCACACATTCCCGACTTCATCTTCTACGCTGCATAATCCAATTGTGAACTAAATTTCTGATGTGATTTCCCTATGTAGATCTGCATGTCTTGAAAGTTGCATGCCTTTCTCTACATGGGCTTCCAGAATCCGCGGTTTCAGAGGCACACGGTGCTTTACAAATATCTCAATCTGAAATCTGCTGTGCTATGCCACCAAGCACACAGAATTCACTCAAGTGGCAGCTTCAGCACTCATTGGTACACTAAAACTCATTGGTACACTAAAATAAGGTCGAAATTTCAAGTAAAACTTAAAGCGCTGTTTGCTGCCATTACAAAATCGTAGTCAACACAAATTCGTAGATCATGCAATAAGAAATGCGAGCTTTGTCTGCATTTCAGAACGTGACGCTAAAGAAGTCAGCGCCGTATGTTGAACACAGAGAACAATCAACTGAAATTTATTCTTCACCGCAACTGCTTGTTCGTTGAAGGCTGCCCAGTGCCCGTAGCATGCTGAGATGAGATGTTGGAGGTGTTTGGGAAGTACATCTTTTGCTCTTTCCATCAGTTTTTTGCTTGTAGGACAGTCTTTTTCTTCTCCTTTCATCTTCATTCACCTTCTCTCAACCTCGCGCTTTCACCTTCTTCCTCGTGAAAAATCCCACTCGGGGCCATAAAACAACCCTTAATCTTCATTCTTGTCATTTTCTTGCATGTCAAAGAGAGAGTGTATGTTTTTTTAAGTTTTGAAAATTCTAGGCAATCGCAGACCCGATTATGTTATTCACGTAAATTCTAGCTCTACACAGATCCCAAAAAGTCCATCTTTGACTGTGGTGATAGTCCACCATAACACATTTTTTAGCATAAAAAGAAGTGAATGACAACCATCAAATTAGCAAAAACATAGCAATAAAGTCAGATTTGGGAGAAACAAACTATAATTTTACCTTTATTATCTCAGACCATCTCGATCAATCTAAGACAAACATAGCATCAAAGAAAATTGGAGAAAAAATATAATTTTACCTCTATTGTGGTAGACCATCTCCATCCCAATGTTCAAGATCCATTGTAAGAGAACTTCAGCATCACGAAAAACTTCCCTAAAAGGGAAGACCATCTCAATGAGAGACCACCCTATTACAATTGACCACCCTATGGTGATAGCGCATCCCCATCAGAGATCGCTCTATTGAGACAAACCTATCTATCGCGACCTATTGCTCCATCACAGTGGGTATCATTTTCATATTATTTGCAACCATGCACCGATCAGAGAATGCCGTCCTTTTTTTAATCTATGTACTCTTCCCTTGTACACATATCCAAGGAAATCAATTCTAATGTACAAAAGTTTATTGTAGCCCTTCCCTCCAAGATTCTACCATCAAATGATTCAGGGAAATACAATAACCGAAGCTCATAGACCTCGACAATGTCAAGCAAAAATACGAATCCGAGCAAAAGAGAACATGTCATCTATATGCCGAACTTGAAGAAGAGTACGCATTTGTGGGGAAGAAAAATAGAAATGGTATCCTCAATCCATTGGACATTCATAGTATGAGACAACCAGGACTTTGGAACATTTATATTTGGTGTGATTGAATAATTTACCCGCCCTCCCCATTAACTCAATTAAAACCTCTTTTTAACCTCCTAGAGTGTTGCATCGCTTTGTTCGAGATGTTCATATAGGATTACTCGGATATGTAAATGCATTCACACTACATTTACACATAGTATTGTAAAGTAACAATCAATATTGAGTCAAACAATAACAATAGTTTAAATTCTTTAATATTTATAGAAAAAATTTACACCTTGTTCTCTCTACGACACTTTATGTTTGTAAAGAACAAAGTATCTTTTATGGAAAATGAGTAAGAATCAATCATAATAGATTTTAAATTCACATACATATACTATTTTGAAGTAAGAATCAATGTTGAGTCAAACAATCACAATAGTTTAAATGATTTAATATAGCAAAAATTTATACCTTGTTCTCTTTATGACACTTTAAGTTTGTAAAGAATGAAGTAGCTTTTATGAAATATGAATATAGCTCTATTCTTTTATAAAATATTCTTTGATTGTTTTTTTTATTGAAAAAGTTTTGGATAAAAAATTGTTTTGATCCAAAGCACTTTCGATCGAAAACTATTGAATTCCCGTGCAAAAACTATTTGGGCATGTTCGAATAAGCTGATATGGGACCGAATAATTCAGTCGAATAATAAGGGCTTACCATAAAATTTTGTAATTATTCACGAATAAATGAATAGTTAAATAACAAATATTGCAATTTAATTTGCGATATACTTTTCCTTTGATGATAAAAGTTGTTATGGATCTTCCCCAAAAAACATTTTCATCTTTCCAATAGACTTACCGTGAGAAAAAAGCACTATGACTAAAAGCAAAATACACAATTTTTTATGATCGCTTAAGACTGTATGTTAAGCATCTATAGAATGCTAGTTAAGAACGAGAAACTTTACGTAAAGCACAATCTTAGTCTTATGCACACAAAAGATACAACAAGGAATGTTCAAATCAAAGAAAGTTATTGAAATAGGAACGTTTGGATCAATATGTGAGAGCATTTCAGTGGCAACCAAAAGTACCTAGCAACACTAGAAATATCAATTTAATTCCATGTTTCAAGTGTTGTGATCATTTTCAACATCAATTTATTCATAGTTGTTTGTTTGTGTTGATTATTACATACAAAAATTTAATTTCTGCGTGATGTTTGCCTTCAGCGTTAAGTTCAGGTTCCGCTTTCAATCGAGCTTCTACTCGTAGTGCTGATCAGGTTAGTTTAATGCTAAAGAAAAATGCACACACTTTGTTTCGTCCCATGTCATTTTGCATATGTGAGAACTATTCTTTAAGTCCATTGGTTAATATACGATTTACAAAGCCTCATAATTCCTACTTCATTTATCCAGGATGATCACTAAAATAAACTCGAGCTCATTCCTAATGTATATTCACTACATCACAACATCAATAGTTATAAAGTCAATAGACTACAGATACATTTGGGTTTCATTTTGGCACCCTTTGTACTTCGCACCATACAATTAAAACTATGTATATGTTCATTTTACATTTCACCACAAATTCAACAATCAAAGACCAAGAAAATTATGAAGTACAACTTTCAACCATCACGTGGTTCAGATACCACAACCATCTGTGCAATGAGAAACAGATGAAAGGATTTTTTGCAAAGCTATAACAAATTTACCTTGTATAAATGTCTCGATCTATTGCACAAAGAAGCTTTCAACCACATGCAACTTTGAGATGACTCTGATCAAGACCAACATTTTAAGCCATCAAAGGGGTTTGAACACGAGGCCACAAGGCAAATCCCTAGTTTGAACAAAACACTCATAAAATCCCTTATTTATCTTTAAACCATTGTTGCTGCTGCAATCTTCACTTCTTGTTTATGCATATCTTCCATCTAGGTAGGTTTATCCAGCGTGCCTATTTCTTTAGATATTTTGAGTTATCATCAACAATTGAAACTAGGACACATATATTCTCTCATCTCTGAAGAATCCATGATATCCGTGTGAAGTAATGGAGCTTTCTTTTGCACACGAGGAAGGACTCAAATTCCTATCATGAACTACAATATCATGTCCTTCTCTTTATGTTGTTAGATATAGATATTTCTAAGGTAAAGGGCACCCCCCTTTTTCTTTCTCACAATCTTCTTCCAAATGAGCTTTCCTTTGAGCTCCACACGCTGCTTTGCAAAATGCTTCGCAATGTGACTAATGGTTGATAATGAAGGAATTACAACAATAACCAAAATAGCTGACATAGTCGAGATAACTAGCATGTTGAGAAAGTAATGTTCTTGAGACTATAAATTATGCCAAATCCTAGAGGACAACCTGTTGAAACTCAGCTTACTTTCAATGACCATGATAATCAATGTATAGGCTAAACACTACAATGTATCCAAATAGCTATATTCACTAGTGAAAGAATCTACGAAAACGGAAGCGAATTTGACAGAGTGGATTTTCTGAAAAATGAAGAAAGAGGTCAAAAGACATAGAAGAACAAGTCGGACAGTCAATGCGACTGTGGATACCAAGGTCAGAGTACTCTTTACTTTACTTCTTCCACATTACACACCTTTTTTGCCCCAAGAATGTAGGATAATCAAGGTCGAAGTTTTAATGCAAGCCTTGACGAAGAGATTTGCAAAAAGAAAACTAATTGTAGGCACTTCTAATGAGTAGGAAACATGTGACATGGATGAGGAGGAAGAAGCCTAGAGGAAACAAGCGGAAGAAAATTACCAAAAAATGGAGGAGGAGAAATTATGGAAACAAGAAGAGTACGAGAGAGCAATCGAAGAAGAAGAAACAAGGAAGAGATTAGAAGTAGAAATAGCAAGGAAGAAACTAGAAGAATAAAATAACTGAAAGGCAGAAGCTAAGGTGGAAGTGGAAAGGCTTCGAAAAAAAAGAGAGCAGGCAGACCCCAATGTGGGGAACGCTCGGAAACTTTCAACACTTCCTACTTTTACTGCTTTCAATCTTCATGATAAATGGAAGCAATCAGATGGATGGGTAAAGCTACCATCGCTAAGGTGCAGTGACCATATCTACCCATGGATGTTTTAGAATGAGCCATGTAGACGAGAGTATCAAGATGATCTAGCTAGAGGTAATGATTAGAGTGCTCTCTATACGGAAGAAATGTAGAAACGATATAATTCTTTAGTTCAACAGAAGGAAGCATGGCTTGCGAAAAAAGAACGTATGAATGCAAAAAATAGCTATCTTAGGGTGGAGGTTCATGAGCTTTAGACGGAGCATACAGGAAGAGAAAGTGCCGCTCATGAAGAAGCTCTCAAAGAATCAAATGATGTTTTAACAAAAATTACCATAGTTAAAGTTCAATCTGAAGAGAAGTCCAAGAAAATGGAGTAGTTGCAAGCAGAAGCTGAATAGAGACACCATGCATTGCCAAAGTTAAAGAAGAGTAATAAAAAACTATTTGACAAGCTCCAAAAAGAAGAAAAGGAAGTTCATAGGCTCAATAAACAGGTTAATAATGAGGTTCATGAGATGTCAAAGCAAGAAGCAGTTGTACCTTATGTAGAGGAAAGACTAGTAGTGCAGTAATTCGAGTACATAGAATTAGAAGCTAAAGCTAAACTCTGCACCGTGTTGGAAGGTTATGATACAATCAAGACTCAACTTTCAGGTACTAAAGATTGAGAGAAACAAGTAGTAGATTGGAAGAGTCGCTATGCAGAAGCAAACATTCACTATCTTGGAAACGAAAAGGCAACAATTCTGGAATTAACGCATAAAACATAGTTAGAAGAGGTGAAGAAAATAAATGAGGGATATCTTGAAAACGTTATCAGATATTAATTTAGGTTTTGAGCATATGTTAGATAAACTTCAAAATATAAATCTAGAATTAGAAGCATCAGTAGTCGGTTACAAAAGTGCGAGCCAACAGTTGCTCGATCCGAAGGATTTTTTTGAAGAAGAGATGGTTGTAGCTGAGGAGAATACAAAAGAAATATTTTAAGAACTTAGATGGGACATAGAGAGAATTATGAAGCTCGAGCTATAAAACAATGATGATGACGATGTATAAATTTATTTTGTAATTCAATGGATTCGGATCCACCGTGTGTGCTAATGTTAGATGTTGAAATGGACTAACCTAACTATGTAATTCATATTTTATAATAGCGGGAGGGTTTATTTCTAAGAGATTTGAAGAGTTGTCTCCAGAACTGGGGTGTTCTCGTATATCTTGAAGTTAAATGTTGTGAAGTAGCAAAAAAGACAAGAACGAGTATGGTAGGGTGTTATCTATATGTGGAGAATAGTTATTCGGGAATTGAAAAGAAAGGAATCTATCTTATGGAATTGTCAAAGAATGTGAAAGTCTCTATAATGCAGTATTAAGTCCGAAGATTAAAAGTAGAGTTTTGTATGTAATTTTTATCATGCAATGTTTTTAGTTGTATCCGGAATTTGTTATTATTTACATATTCTACTATAAAAGTGAAGTTTGTATTTGTTCGAAAATAATCCAATGCACACAATGCATTGGTTATAACCTCAAACCATTATATAGTCCCTCAAACCGAAAGGTAGTACAATGTATTTAGAACCACCCCACATGGATGCATCCATCCTGCTACTCTTTCCCACTAAAATTAACTCCACCCACCATGGGGTTTGTGAAGTGTGGATGATTTGGTATACATCTTTTTGCACGAATTTTATGCCATGGCCTTGGAGAAAACGAGAAGGCCCTATGGAGATCTACATCCTTCCTTTGGTATTCAATACTTGATGCACTACGTGCACCCTCACTTATTGCATAAATCATGTGTTCCGAGGCTGAAATTATGTTAGTCCTCTACAAATATCGAATCAGTGTACTCCATTTCAGGTGTACACAACACATGTCCAAATGCCTCTTGTTTAGCTCCATTAATTTACTAAAGGATTGAGATGCATCGCCCCTATCCTTGAACATAGTGCGTTTATATTGAATACAATAACATCACGTAATTTCTTAGCTTTATTCATGAAAAGAATAGACTTCTCAACATAAAGCTACTGCCCTCATTAGTATCTTTCAAATCCTATATTTCTTTGGGTTTAAGATACTCCAATTTTAATATAATAGCTTTTTAACAGACTACCTTTTGAAAATCCTTGACAATTGCTCTAGATTGATGTGAGCTAAAACGATACCCTCACTCAAAGCTCTTACATTGTCTCCCTCTTGAGCAAGTACCATATGGATACCTGCCATGGCATGGATACACCTCTCCCTATCACTCTCAAGCATACTACACCTGGTCATAACCCGACATCGTCCATCTTTCCCTACGCGAATGTATTGGGCAGCATTCGTTATTTGGTATCTTGTACCTGCCTAGATATTTGCTTCTCTAGCAAATTGCTGTCCCGCTTCCTTCAAAACTCTGTAGAGATACACATTCAATACCTCAAAAGACTCCTACGCTACCTCCAACACACCATGAACATTGGACTCTCATATCGTCGATAGGCCAATCCACTAGCTCTTGTTGGCTACTCTGATGCCGATTGGGGGGGTGATCCAGGCACATTACAATCGACATCAGGCTACCTCTTTCTACTCGCTGGTGCTGCCATCAGTTGGCAGAGCAAAAAGCAAACCAGGGTGATCTTATCTTTCACGGAAGCAGAATACATCTCCATGACTCTCGCTATGAAGGAAGGTATTTGGCTGCAATCTTTATTGGCAGAAACTAAAATCTTTGCTCCAAAGTCAATATTACTCTATTGTGACAACATGTCTGCCATTACACTTGCTCAAAACTTAAAACATTCAGAGAAAACAAAACACATTGCAATGAAACTTCAGTTCATCCGTGAACTCGTCCAGGATGGAACTCTTCAATTAGAGCATATTGGTACAGATCAACAATGGGCAGATTTCCTAACCAAATCTGTACACAAAGTGAAACATGCAGAAAGCTGTAAGTAGATTGGTCTGCAATCACCTTAGACTGGTGTGCAATTATCCTAGACTTAGCTTGTCAATTTAGGGGGGTGTGTTGTAGGTTTTTAAAATTGCAAGCACTACAAATAATCAGTATCTGACGATACTGTGTCCAGCTCATCAATAACGGCCTGACGGCCCACTATGTTGGAGGTGTTTGTCAAGTACATCTTTTGCTTTTTACGTCATTTTTATCATCTAGAACAGTCTATTTCTTCACCTTTCATGACCATTCACCTTCTCTCAACCTACCTTCGTCTTCTTTAAAAATCCCACCCGGGACCATAAAACAACCCTGAATCTTCATTCTTGTCATTTTCTTGCATGTTAAAGGGAGGGAGTGAATGTGTTCATACAGTTTTTTTGAGTTTTAAAAATTGTAGGCAATTACGGAACCGAATATGCTATTCACGTAAATTCTAGCTCTACACAGTTCCCAAAAAGTCCATCTTCGACTGTGGTAATAGTCCACCATAACACATTTTTGAGCAGCATAAAAAGAAGTGAATGAAAACGATCAAATTAGAAAAAACATAGCACCAAAGGCTGATTTGAGGGAAAAAAATTTAATTTCACGTCTATTAGGGACGACCATCTCGATCAAGCTAGCACAAACATAGAACCAAATAAATTTTGAGAAAAATATTATTTTACCTCTATTATGGTAGACCTGCTCAATCCCAATGGTCAAGATCCATTGCAATAGACCATCATCATGAAAAACTTCCCTATAAGGACATACCATCTTGATGAGAGACCACCCCTATTAAAATTGACCGCCCTATCGTGATAGCTCATCTCAATTAGAGATCGCTTTATTGAGACAAACCTGTCCATCACGACCAATTGCTCCATCACAATAGTCACTGAACATCCAATAGTTAAACTATATCATGATTGACCTGCTTCATCCCAATACACCATTCAATCACCACATTTGTAGCTCTATCATGATATTTAACTCCATCACAATTGTCCAACCTATTGGTCATTGACGCTTATCCGTTGTAAAGGTAATTTCTATTGCGATTGCATGATTATCGTGAATTCCCATGCCAACACAATAGAGCTCTATATCATGATAGCCTAGACCATTGTGCATACTAAACTATTGTAACAATCATACCTATCGTGAGAAACCATCTATTAAAGTCTTTTGGTTCTGACATTGCAATTCTAGTTTCAATTTCTTTTTTTGATTTGTTGATCATATTGGACTTTTCAAATGAAGAAAAGGTTTTGGTAGTATTGTAAGGAAAATGAAATTAGGCTCTACATATTTCAGATTAAGTCGATAAGGCCTACTTCTTGCAGGTGCATCTCCCTCAACTAAGGGTACTTGATGTAATCCACTACAAGGAATATGGGCATATAGCGACGGTTAAGGCGACAGAAATTCGTCGCTATAAAATTGCAACATGCATCATAATAAGCATCGTGCACAGACCGACGATTAAACGACAAACCAAGCGATGTTTTTTGCGACTTGTGGTGCGATGGGTCTGCGACGCTCCCATACAGCGTCGCTAACACGACATTTTTAAATAGCGTCACATAAGAGACACTTTCTTACATCGCATAAGCGACATTTTTTGGCATCCCATAAGCGACGCAGAAAACATGTCGCTTATGGGACGCCAACTTGGCACGTAGCATCGCTTACATAACGGTCTGTTGATGGAAAAAAATTAAAACGTTGGACGCTCTTCGATCGGCATTTTCACGCATCTGATCGAAGAGCTCTCCAACGTTCGCAATTGCGTTGCACTTAGGAGCTAAAGCAAGTATATACAGAATTGTTGTTTTGCCTAAGCTCTCTCTTATTGTCTCCCTCTGTCTCTATTTCTCTCTTTCTACATCTTTCTCTCTTTGAATTCTCTATCTCTCTCTCTCTCTCTCTCTCTCTTCTTTTTCTCTTTATTGCACGTTATTCAAGAAGCTAACCAAGCAAAAATTATGGGTAACTATTGTAAGTACAATTTCTATTCTTTCTATATCATTTGAATTGTGTTATTTTTGTTATATAGCATACTCACACTTATTGGTATGCACTTATACACTTATACATGATGAAGATGCACTTTCACACATATACACATATACACATGCACATACACATAGATACATGTGCACATACACTTAGACACACACACATATACACATGCATATGCACAAACATTTCTACAACCACATTAAAAGACTTACATGCGTGCATTATTGCATATATATATATATATATATATATATATATATATATATATATATATATATATATATATATATATATATATATATATATATATATATATATATATATATATATATATATATATATATATATACATTAACATATACGCAAATACATGTATATGCACATCCACATACACATGCATGTGGAATACATATACACATGCATATACATACATTATACACATATATACACATATATGCACATACGTACACACACATATACACATGCACACACACATGCACATACCTACATATACACATATACATGCACATACACACATATACACATAGAGTTACACATATACATGCACATACATACACACACATATACACATGCACATGCACATACTCATACACACATATACGCTTACACATGCACATGCACATACTCATACACACATATACACTTACACATGCACATGCACATACATACATATACACACAAATACAAATGCACATACATACATATACACACACATACATATACACTTAGGTACACACATATGAATGAACTATATAATTAAAGTAATAAAACACACATACACATGCACACACACATGCACATAACTACATATACACATATACATGCACATACACACATATACACATAGAGTTATACATCTACATGCATATATATATACACACACATACACATGCACATGCACATACTCATACACACATATACACTTACACATGCACATGCACATACATACATATACACACACATACACATGCACATACATACATATACACACACATACATATACACTTAGGTACACACATGAATGAATTATATAAATAAAGTATTAAGGCACATATACACATGCACACACACATGCACATACCTACATATACAGATATACATGCACATACACAGATATACACACATATACACATAGAGTTACACATATACATGCACATACATATACACACACATACACATGCACATGCACATAATCATACACACTTATACACTTACACATGCACATGCACATACATACATGTACACACAATACACATGCACATACATGTTGGGAAAGATGGATGGATGCTCTAGGAGACTGAGTAGGTACTGCTAAAACCTGCTTTGTACCAGCCCTCTTTTGCTTTAGACTTGAAAAGTAGATCCTTAGCTTTCCAGTGACACCATAAATTGTCCTATGTACTTTGGAAATGATGTGTGTAATAATTGAATCTAAACAGATAACTTTGGATGTCACAAACTCAAGAAAACCTTCTATTTATGTCTTGACACCTGCTGGGTATTTTGCTCGGTATGACCAGCACAGTAGGAATTGGAATAATTCCTTTTAGTGGTATCTAATTAGCTTAGTAAGCTACGTATTCCAAGTGGAATGATGTAAAATAATAAACTATGCTAATAGAAATCAATTTAGCAAGTAAGGCTATACCCCTGACTTTTAAGGACTGTAGCAGAAAATGACCAGAGATAACCTCGATGCAGATTTCTCCAAACTTGCTGCATAGAATGTTTTCAAACTTTGACAGCATGTAGATTAATACAAGCTCAAGCCAACAATCTTTGAAGCACTGAATTTGGTGAAGAAGGGACCGAGATATGCCCTTAACAAGTTGATAGACATTTGAGTAGACTAACAGAGAACTCAGAGATGGACAATGTGAATGTATGTACTAATGAACATTTGTATACAACTCCATTGGCATGAATATCATTTTCAAATGGTGTAGAGAGGTGTGGGCTAGGGTGTAGACCTCACACACACTCAAAAATCAGTAATGCTAGGCTTCGGAGTGCTCTCTCATACCCGCTACTTTTCATGTCCATTTTTATAAGAGATGGGTAAAGATTTGAATTCAAATTCAAACTTTTGGCTCCCTTTGATCCAGATCCTAAATGCTTGGAGATATTCTTTCAATCAAACAGCTACTTTTATCCAAGAATCCGTTTGGTAGGTGAGTACAAAAGATTCCAAGTCAATCTAACTTTTACAATGAGGTAAAGTGGTAACTAACCACTAGCATATGTTCCTATGCTTCTTCATGTATGTATTAACTTCAATGCATCCTTTGAGCCAAATGTGTAGGCTTGTAATCTACACCAACAGCTCCCCCTCCAGCCAAACATTTTGGCTTAAGTCTTCGTCTTCAATCTTCAAGTATATCTTGCAATCCAATCATGGAATTGAACCTGCAAAGTTTTGTTCCATCCAAAGCTTTAGTGAACAAATCTGCACATTGCATGTTGGTTGATACATAGGTTAGTTGAATGTCCTTGCTTATCAATTTCTCTCTCACATAATGGTAATGGACCTCTATATGTTTGGTCCTAGCATGATAAATAGGATTAGCTGCAAAGTGAAGAGAACTTGTATTATCTCCAAAGATAATTGGTGACCTAGTGTATAATTCGAATTCTGTATACAAAAGCTTAATCCATATTGCTTCTTGTGTGGCAATAGCCAGCCCTCTATACTCTGCCTTTGTGGAAGACAAAGCAACAATAGGTTGCTTCTTTGAAGACCATAAAATTGGTTTGTCACCTGCAAAAGAAATATATCCAGAAGTGCTCCTCCTATCATCCTTGCATCCTGCCCAATCTGCATCTGAATAAATTTTGATATCAATATCTGAAGTGTAAGGGAAATACAAACCATGGTTCTGTGTACCCTTGAGATACTTCAGGATTCTCTTGGCAGCCTCTAAGTGAGGTATCCTTGGCTTGTGCATAAATTGACTTAGCACACTAACTCCATATGCAATATCTATCCTTGTTAAGGTAGCATAGTTCAAGCTACCCACCATAGTTTGATAGCCTGTAATGTCATTCACTTCATCACCTTCATGGGCACTTAGTTTTAGGTTTACCTCCATTGGAGTGCTTGCTACTTTGGCATCCTGCAAGTGAAACTTCTTCAACATGTCCTCTATATATTTTTTCTGAGTGATGTATATCCCTGAATTAGTGTAGACTAATTCAAGTCCCCAAAAATACTTCAATAGACCAAGATCATTGATCTTGAACTCCTTCATCATTTGACTTTTGATATATCTGATTCCATTGACATCATTACCTGTAATGATGATGTCATCAACATAAACACAAAGGTATATTACCTCTGAATTACCTCTCTTGATGAATAGAGAAGTATCTGCCTTGCTCATGACAAATCCTTGGTCTTGGAGATATGTAGTTAACCTGTAATTCCATGCCCTAGGTGCCTGCTTCAATCCATATAAAGCCTTTTTTAATTTGCAAACATATGTTATCTTCTTAGGATCCTCATAGCCAGGAGGTTGTGACATACATACCTCCTCTGAAATCCATCCATTCAGGAAAGCATTCTTGACATCCAATTGGTACATATTCCAATTCTTTGATGCAGCCACACTTACCAACACTCTGATGGTTGGCATCTTGGCCACAGGTGAGAATGTCTCCTCATAGTCAATGCCTTGGGTTTGTGCAAAACCTTTGGCTACCAATCTGGCTTTGTACCCATTAATTGTGCCATCAGAATTTCTTTTAAGCTTATAGATCCATCTGGATCCTATTACCTTCATTGAGTCCTTCTTAGGTACTAACTCCCATGTGTCACTCTCCTTGAGTGCTTCAATCTCCTCATCCATAGCTTCATTCCATTCTGATTTTGTTATTGCTTCTTCATATGATCCTGGTTCTTCATTTGACAAATCTTTGGCAAGATAAACTGAATGTTTAGTAACAAGAGATATATCATACCCATATCTGATAGGTTTCTTGCTTTCTCTTTGTGATCTTCTAAATGGTTGAGTTGAAGATTCAGGTATGTCTTCAAGCTTCTTCATCTTCATTTTGCCTTTGGACTTCCATGCTTTGAATTCTTCAACGTTGATAGTATCTTCATCATCTGAACTTGAGGCTTCATTCTGAGTACGTTCCTCCTTTGCAAGCTTTGGAAATTCCTCTTGCAAATCATAGGATAACTTAACCTTCTTGCATTCATTCTCATACCAAGAATCATTTTCATCAAAGACAACATCTCTGCTTACTATGAATCCTTTATTGGTAGGGTTATAAAACATGTAACCTTTTTTATTTAAATCATACCCAATAAAGATACATTTTTCAGCCTTTGGATCTAGCTTACCTCTTATCTGAGAAGGAATGTGTACATATGCTACACATCCAAAAATTTTGCTATGGTCAAGTGAGGGTCTCTTACCATGCCATGATTCATAGGGTGTCATACCATCAAGTGACTTAGATGGTAACCTGTTTATGAGGTAAGTGGCAGTGGAAACACTTTCTGCCCATAGATAGTTAGGTAATTTTTTTTCATTCATCATAGACCTAGCTGTAAATTCATTGGAGAAGTACTCACCTCCTCCATCTGACCTTAACCTCTTCAAATTCCTTCCTGTCTGATTTTCAACTAGTGCAAGATATTTTTTAAAGCAATTAAATACCTCATCCTTGTGCTTCATAAAGTACAATACAGTCCATCTGCTATAATCATCAATAAAAGACACATAGTACCTTGATCCTAAGATTGAGGGGTCTTTGCTTGGTCCCCATACATCTGTGTGGACAAGCTCTAGGTAGTCTTCATGCATGTATCCTTTCCTTGAGAAAGGTAATCTGTGAGACTTCCCAAATTGACAAGCACCACACTTGTAAATCATATGTTGCTTGGATACATTAGGTATCCCAAGCACACATTGGTCCCTGCACATTTGTTTCAAGGTTCTTTCTCCTATGTGCCCTAACCTTTTGTGCCAAATCTCAAGCTCTGAAAGTGTTTGATCCTTATAACTGTACAGAGCAATATTCTTTGTGTCTTCTAACTCAAAAGTGAAAAGTCTACCTGATTTTTCTCCTTTAGCAATCCACTTGAACCCATGTCTTGGATCCTCCACATATGCTCCATATTGGTTGAATCTGACCTGCAAACCTTTCTCCACAATTTGACCAACACTCATCAAATGTTTGGTAATGGTTGGTACATAGAGTGCCCTGCTCAACAAATTCTCATTTCCATCACAAGTCTTAACATTTCCAACTTTAACTACAGATTGCTTTGTGTCATCACCTGTTTGGACTTGATGCTTACCTTTTGGTTCCTCAAGATCAGAGAGTAATGCTACATTGCGAGCCACATGATTTGAACATCCTGAGTCAATGTAGAATAGGTGGTCATCATTTGTACCTGATTTAGAAGTCATGTTCATGATTACAAGAGATTCATCCTGCTCCTCTGTGTAGTTGTTGTAACCATTCCTAGATTTGAAACCTCCTTGGTAGTTGCCATTGTAATTATTGTTGTAGTTGTTGTTGTAGTTATGGTGATGGCTGAATCTACCTCTTGACTGTGAGTATCCACCTCTTTGAGAACCTCTTCCTCTCTGATTCTTGTAATTCCTAAAACACTCATTTGTAGTGTGATTTGATAAACCACAAATGTTGCATGGTGAGGAGTTATAAGATCTCCCCCTACCTTACTTACCTCCTCTGCCCCTTCCTCTTGAAGATCTACCTCTCCCTACATAGTTGGCTTGGGAGGTAGAGCCTTCTTCTTCCATCTTTTTACTCTTGCCTTTATCTTTAGACTTCTTATCAGTGTATAGCGCAGAAAAGTTATTACCTTTGGATGTATCTCCATTCTTGTTGAGCTTTGCTTCATGAGTAAACAATTGTCCCATGAGAGTTGTAAGATCTGGAGTGTGCATGTCCATGTAAAGATCCATAGCTGTGGTGAAGCTTTCCCATTTGTCATCAGCCTTGATCCCATTGATCACTTGCCTTACAATCTGTTCTTCTTCAATCTCTTCTCCTATGCTTGCTAACTGATCTTCTACATCTTTAATCTTGGTCACAAATTCTAAAACAACTTGCTAAGGTTGCTTCCTTAATGTTGTGAATTCAATCCACAACTGATTTTTCCTAGCCCTTGTGTTGGAGGAAAAATATGATGACAAGGTCTCCCAAGTCTGTTGGGATGTCTTACAATTTCTAATATGTGGCAAACGAAAATCAGATATAGAGTTGAGTAAATAAGACCTTGCCAATGCATCCTTAACACACCATGTGTTGAGCTTTTCATGTTCTTCCTTGATTGGTAATCCTCTTGTTTTAAATGAGGGCAATTCCTCATCTCCTGAGATGTATCCATAGAGACTCCTTCCTTATAGGTAGGTCTTCATCCTTATAGACCATGCTTGATAGTTGTTCCTGTCCAATTTATCAATGAATGAAGGAAAACCATCTCCCATTTTACCTTAGTTTGCTCTGATACCACTATTGGGAAAGATGGATTCCAAGTCAATCTGACTTTTACAATGAGGTAAAGTGGTAATTAACCACTAGCATATGTTCCTATGCTTCTTCATGTATGTATAAACTTCAATGCATCCTTTGAGCCAAATGTGTAGTCTTGTAATTTACACCAACAATACATACATATAGACACACATACATACACACTTAGGTACACACATATGAATGAATTATATAATTAAAGTATTAAAACACATATACACATGCACACACACATGGACATACCTACATATACACATATACATGCACATACACACATATACATATAGAGTTACACATATACATGCACATACATATACACACACATACACATGGACATGCACATACTCATACACACATATACACTTAGACATGCACATGCACATACATACATATATACACACATACACATGCACATACATACATATACACACACATACATATACATTGAGGTACACACATATGAATGAATTATATAATTAAAGTATTAAAACACATGCTTAATATAAACAATAATAACAATCAATAGAACGAAACTCTTCATTACTTAATACCATACACACAATTCAAAACATAACTGAAATGAAAAACATATAGATAATATATATATATATATATATATATATATATATATATATATATATATATATATATATATATATATATATATATATATATATATATATATATATATATCAATTTTAATACATATAATTCAATGTCATAATCAACTAAAAATCCTAATCATCATCATCATGATCATCATCAGCAGCAATATAATGATCATCCTGATCTTCCTCATCCTCATCGTCATGATCATCCTGTGACGATCGAGATCGTCCCTTCTGTGTCTGTCTCTACACTTCATCCATATTTGTCTCTCCATAATACTCCTGTATTACATATAACAAACATAAATAAATAAAACAATTAAACCATTCATAAAAATAAAATAACTATATAAAATTTAATGATACTCACAAAGGCATGAGAATGATCTTGCATATACTCGCTCAAACGCCGATATCCAAAATGTGTAACATACTCGATTTCATGTTTTGCAAGATATCGGCCATAATCCTTCTGCTTTATTGAAACAAATAAAAAAGATGAGCTGTTTGCATTTTAACTAAAATAAAAAATATACTGACAATACACATATACTTACAAATGTAGCTACAAAACCATTATGGCCCATTTGCCTTAGGTGCGATCTGTGGCCCGACTCCACTCTCTTCTTTGTAGTAGCCTATTTATTTAAGAAAAAAATACATAATTTAAATGTAAAAAATTACGAAAATATATAAAAAATATAAATATAAACTATTAATTTGTGTACCTTCTGCTGAGGAAATGACTCCTGAAGACGTAGTTGACTATGAAAAAACTGCCACGTCTCATGTGTTATGTTAGCTCGCCTCTTAATTTTTTCCACCATACAATATCTCGTGTTATATTAATCTCAAACAGAAAAAAAAAATCAGAATACATACACATATATACACACACATACAGATACACATACCCACATACACATGTACATGCAAACATATACGCATACATATATGTATACATATACACATATACATACATATAACATAAACACACATATACATATCCACATATATACGTACACACACATGCATGCATATACACTCATTCATACAAAATACATGCATTTATCCCACAAAAATGTGTATTTGTGTATATGTGAATATGTGTGTATGTGTAAATGTGTAGTGAATATGTGTGTGTGTAAATATGTATATGTGAATTTTTTGTGTATGTAGATAATCAGATTATTAATATCAAATACCATTATTTGTAGATTCTGATCAATCAGATGGAGCTCCACCACTGTCTCCTCATCGTGCAACGACTTTATACTGTAAGTATATCAAACATTTAATTTTAAATATATTTGATGGATACATATCTTATATTTTTTTTGTTTCTTATCATGTGCAGATTCTGATCAATCAGAGGGTACTCCACCACCTCCTACCCATGCAACGACTTCACATGTGTCCTTCGATAGGAATTATGATGAATTTGACTATGAAGAGTATATTATATGTTGGTGTAACTCTTGTTATGGCATATATCGAAGACCACGATTGGAATGTATTGAACATGAGGCAGAGTATGGTACTTTTGAGCGTGCACCATCACCTGGTCAACGTGATAATGCTTGGGTATGTATTTTCTATATATATTAATGTCATTATTTTATTTAAAAACTGTATATAAAATCAAATTACTGTTGATATAGAGGAATACTTGCTCGATAATGATGATGATGATAATTTTTCTCATAATGTTAATATACCTGGTACATGTCATGGACTTGTTGTTCATCAATTACAAGAGAGGTTTCTAGAAATCCTCTACCTCTTGGTTTAGAGACTGAAACGGCTGGAGATTATCAATTGCCAGCTCGTGATCATTCTTTAGTACAAACATATGATAGAAGAACATATGGAGGATGAAATAGAGGACCAGTTCCTTTAGATGGAGCGGTTTTCAACTTTTGGGGTAATTGCTATATGATTGCTCCATCCACAATTACTAATGTTGGTCGTGGTCTCTTTATTGTAGAGGATTTGTATGTGCCTCCGAACTCTGGAGTCACTCTTATGTCATTTTGTGGTCCTATATATGGATGGGAAGATTGGCATCGACTTTCATGTTATGTTCAACGCATGAGTACTTATGGAATATGCTTGAACGCAGCATCCCTTGCTAGTAGAAGGATTTTACATGTAGAAAATGAAAGATTATATATTGATGGAAGACCTTACACACATGGAAATTTATCAGGTTTAATAAATAGTAGTCAAGGGTTACATAATAGTTCAAGGACTAATTGCACATTTGAGAAGCGTGAAAATAGTCATGAATCACCATACATGAGTAGAGATGTATCAAGATACATAGTTGTCAATGCTATTACTACATTACATTCCGGTGATGAACTATTAGTGAATTATGGATGGCGTAGACCTCCAAGAGCACCTTTTTATTAGAGAGAATAAAAATTTTGTATCCATATTTAATAAGTTATATACTTGATTTTATATTTAAAGTTTACGTTTTATTCATTTATGGAATACTAATGAATTTTATTTATATGTGTAGATTCCAACGTATGATGTTGATGATATTCCTCCAAAACATTCACAATTACCAATAAGACCTCATTTATCAGAAGCTTCCATGAGGAGGCTACACAAAACTAATCATGTGCAATATGCAAAGTTGAAAGATCTATATTCAAAGGACGATAAAGTACAAGATTTGTGTGACAATGATGAAGATAATGGCATGGCAGATTTTATTGAGGATTGGTATCAAAACGACAATGAGAGCATTGATATTTCTAAAAATGAGAAATATCTTTGAGAGGAATGTCTAAAGCATGTATAGGAAGGAAGTCGTTTGACACGACTAAGTGCGAGCTTACTTATTCTCAACCTTCAAAATCATTTTGGATGGAGTAATGTATCTGTTTCGACACTATTAAGGTATAATTTTCAATTTTCTATCTATTTATATAAATATTCAGAAATATATATATATATATATATTTATATATATATATATATATATATATATATATATATATATATATATATATATATATATATATATATATATATATATATATATATATATATAAATACATGCATATATAAACATACACATAATATACATGAATGTTTATACACATATAACATACACACACATATAAACATAAACACACATATACACACATTTTGAAGGACGGAAAAATAATTTAAAAGGATGGGTGAACAAAAAGAGTCCATTCAATGCAGGTTTTCTTACTTTAGATAAGGCAAAAACAAGAACTTGAATTGAATGGACACTTTGTCTGCGCATCTTTTAAAACTATTAATGCATCTTTCAAAATATTCGCAAAAAATTTGAATGTTTGGATGGTAGGATACAATTGTTTGTTTTGGAGGATATGAAGTACGTACCTTCATTGAATGATTTGTCGATTTTATCATATGTTCAGTTTGAAAGTGTGAGAAGCGGGTTTATAATTTCTATTCAAAGAATTTGGCACTCTTTATAGGCCATACAATGGTGACCTAGATGAATCGCATGCATAGAGGTTACTCAAGATAGAGAAATCTGATTATAATGGACTAGTGCCCGTAGGATTCCTGGGGTGTGCATTAAACCTCTTGCATGTCAATGATGGGCATCTAAACTTTAGGATACAAAGTGGAAATCATGGTGGCTTGAGAGGATCACTTCTATATAGCTTGTTCAAAAAACTTCAAAAAACTTCAGTGTCATAAACCTGAAGTTCTTTGAACAAGCTGTATAAAAGTGATCCTCTCAAGCCACCATGATTTCCACTTTGTATCCTAAAGTTCAGATGCTCATCATTGACATGCAAGAGGTTTAGTGCATACCCCAGGAATCTTGCTAGCACTAGTCCCTTATAATCAGGTTGCTCTAAACATCTTGAGTAACCTTTGTGCATGGGGATTCATCAAGTCACCATTGTATGGCCTATAAACAGTGCCAAATTCTTTGAATAGCAATTATAAACCTGCTTCACTTTCAAATAGAACATATGATAGAATCAACAAATCATTCAATGAAGGTACATACTTCATATCCTCCAAAACAAACAATCGTATCCTACCATCCAAAACAATCAAATTTTTCGTGAATATTTTGAAAGATGCACATAAGCATACACATATATAAAATTATATGCATATATATATATATATATATATATATATATATATATATATATATATATATATATATATATATAATAATATATATATATATATATATATATATGTATGTATGTATGTATATTTATCTATTTACTTTTTTTATTATATCTTTTTTTTATAAACTTACACGTTATTATCTGAAAAGTTTTTACCAAGTTAGAATATTCTTCCTACCTCACATGATGAAATGAAGAAGATAATCAACAAACTTGGTATATATTATCAATGTATCAATGCATGTCCTAATGTTTGTATTTTATATAGAGGTGAATATGCAGACTCTTTGACATGTCCCAAATGTCAATCTCCTCAATATAAGGGCGAAGAAGGTAAAATCCCAGAAACGGTATTGAGACATTTTCCATTGGCTCCACGGATTAAACATATGTTTCAAAGCCTCGAATTCTCAAAGCTTTTGACTTGGGGACATGATCACAAAAGTACGGGGGAATAATCAGAATTCCTCATGATAGTGTTGCTTTTCAACATATTGATTCTACATGGCCTAAATTTGCACAAAATCCATAGAATCTAAAGTTAGTAGTTGCATTAGATGGGGTTAATCCATTCTCCATGAAATCTAGTAAATGGTCAACCTGGCTAGTGGTAGTCATAAACTACAATCTTCCGCCATATCTTAGCATTAAAAATGAACATTTAATGCTTTCACTTTTAATCCCAGGCAAAAGACAAGTTAAAGATATGAATATATATCTTGCTCCTCTCATTGACGATCTTCAAGAGTTATGGAGAGGTATTAATGTCATTGATGTATAGAAAAGCATCATTGAAAGACACATTACGGTTCATGGCATTGTGGCTTGGACTATTCACGATTTTCAAGGATTCAATATGCATGTAAATAAATATGATTTAATCTAAGTATATTTTTATAATTTTCATTATGCAGGAATATCTACTAAGGGTTATAAAGATTCTCCATATTGTGGTGATTGGTTGAGATCAATATATAGTAAGAATCTCAACAAAAATATTTATCTTCGACATCGATGATTCTTGCCTGATGATCATCCATTAAGATCTAAAAGAGAAGCAATACATTTTAATGGAAAGCTTGAAACAGGTCAGTGTCCAGAACCCATGACGCTTATGGATTGGTATATAAAATGGACAGATGGACCTCTGATAGATCCAGAATAAAAAATCTTCAGTGATGATTCAGATAATTGAGTATGTGAAGAGAGGTAAAGGAAAATTGGCACTCTCAGAGAATATATCAATATGGTATTCTTTGGAGTATTGGAAAGAGTTAAAAGTATGTCATCTTCTTGATCCTATGCATATATTCAAAAATATTGGTTATTCACTATGGAAGCATCTTCTTGGACTAAAAGATACCACAACATCAAGGAATGATTTGAAAGATCAAAAATCCAAACCAAAGTTATGGCCAATTTTTGATAGACATCGACAAGAAACGACTTATGCACCTGCTCCTTGGGTACTTACAAAAAAAGAGATACAGACTATCAACAACGGAATTCAATTGATTAAGACTCCTACAGGATATGGAGCATCTTTTCAAAACATGTTTACTATGGATGATAAGAGCTTATCTCGGTTAAAGACCCATGACTAGCATAACTTTCTGAAACATATTTTACCTTTGGCTATCGATTGATGTACAATGAAAGGAGTACGAGATGTGATCTATCGTCTTGGATCACTTATAAGGTAATTATGATACTTTTATATTTAATATGTATGAATATTGGATATCTTTTATTTATTAATTAACTTCTTTATAATTGTTTTGATGATATGTATAGGTAGATTACATCCAAAGAGATTGACAAAAACTGGATCCCACAAAAAAAACGTGAATGCAAAGAGCTACTGTGTTTGATGGAGAAAGAACTTCTTACTTCATTTTTTGATATTCAGGTTCATTTATTAGTTTATCTTGTAGATGAAATAGAGATTGCAGGTGTTGTCAACACTCGATGGATGTTTTGGGTCGAGTGATTTATGGGAATATTAAAAGGTTATGTGCGACAAAGAGCGAAACAAGAAGGATCCATGGCAAAGGGTTGGATGCTTGAAGAGTGCATGTATTACGTTAGTGAGTACCTTGAAAGAGTTCATGAAGAAGCTCCACGTGCATGGACCAACGAGTCTTCTTCAAAAATAACAGATGAGGTATTATCAGGTAAGGGGGTTCCATTCTTATTTACATTTCAAGAAAAAAATGATGTCTCTACTTTTGTAGCATATAATAGAGAATGCATGCAAGCATTCCTTAGCAAGTACGAGGAACGTCAAAATCTCCGAAGTAAAAGGCGAAAAACGAAAGATATAGATGTAATCTAGATAATAATGAGATTACACATATATCTTCTTTCATGGATTGTCTATATAGTCGTTTGCAACGCCCCAACGCAAATAATGAGGAAATCTCAGATGAGCAAAGAGAGTTAATGATAGGTTGTGAACGAAAGGTAATTTTATTAAAATAATATTTTATTTTTTTCATATATGTATGTTAGTTTCTATTTACTAATTGAATTTATTTTGCAGGCTCGAATGTTCACTAATATGTGGGCTTTTGGACAGCATATTAGAATCAAAGCCATTGATTCTTTACGTAAAATAGAGGATTCTAGTATTGTTGCTTCTTTCAAGCAACTATCACGTGCCAGCTCAAAAGACACGAACCTTATAGATAGCGAACTTGCTTACGTAGGAACTATTGTTGGTATCTATGAAAATTTCATTTCGTACATTCAAACAGGTAGAAAAAAGTTTATACTTATTTTGATAGAGTTAGTTATATTTTAAGCACCTAATAATGTATTTTTGTTGTTATATATTTTGACACGTCATTTTGAAGGTTGACTGGTTTCAAGCCAAGTTAAAAGGTAGTAATTCCACATTAAGAAAGGAGTTAACTGGGTTTTGGGCAATTGATTCTTCCAAGGTAATGCGATCTACTAAAGAACCATATATTCTTCCTAGGCATATTGAACAAGCATTTTTTTATAAAAACCTAGATGCTCATCCTTGGTGGCAAGTCATTCATGTGCAACCTAGAGGTAGGTCATTGTTTGAACAGTTTATTGTTAGAGAGATCGAAGAAAGTCCTCTTGATGATTCAGCATCAGATACTGATACATCAACATCTGAAATAGAAATTAGAATCATTATACGTGATAATGATACTAATCTTTTTGATGAAGAGGATAATTCTCTACATGCTAATTCTACTAATGAGGAAGAGGAATTACCAAAAATAGATATTAATCCATCAATTCTTGATGTGATAATGACAACATAGATTTAAAAATAGAAGAAATAAATGAAATCAATAAGGATAATGAAGATGAGACTATATTGATGTCTTACCATAACGATGGCAATAATGAAAACATATGAGCAGATTAGATAGTAAATTCTACTCTAGTTATCGATCAATAACTTGAAGCTTCTGAATGAATATCAGATAATAGATTTTTTTATTAACTTGAATAATGATGAATCCTACTAGAGAGATGAAATCATGTTCTTTTAAGTTAGAACATGAAGCTTGGGGGTATGCCTAATTATTTTTTATATAGCTTTATCTTCGAGGAGCAAATTTTTATCATGTATATATGCATATATGTGTGTATTCATGTGTATTATATGTATACATATGTTAGTATGCATATATATGTATTTCATGTATATGTATGTGTTTTTATGTGTGTGATATATGTATACATGTGTTAAATATGCATATGTGTATATGCATATGTATTTATGTAAAATATGCATGTATTCATGTAATATATGCAAGTGTTTATAATTTTGTACATGTATATATGTATATGTGTCTATGTGTAAATATGTACATGTAAATATGTATGCATGTATATATATGTTTATGTGTGCAGGTAGACATGTATATGTGATGTGTAAATGTATATATGTATATATGTCTATGTGCAAATGTGTACATGTAAATATATATGGATGTATATATATATTTATGTGTGCATTTAGGCATGTATGTGTGATGCATAATATATCTACTCCATGTTATATTTATGTATCTGCATCTACATGATGTGTATATATCTTTATATATATTATGATCCTCGTTGATTCGAGTAGCTATATATAGAGGCATAAGGTTGTGAGGAGAGATATCTCTCTAGTAGGACGTCGGAGGAATAGATGCAATGTGCACATATACTTCAAACATATGGCTAAAAGGTTGAATTAGAGTTTTTAAATTA
>CM035425.1:155245852-155285852 GCA_020310875.1 Ceratopteris richardii | reverse complement strand
ATAGACAGATAGACTTCTCACACATTTCTCTTGATACTTCTAATTTATTTGGAAAACCAAAAAATGAAGGTGGAGTCAAACAATTATAACCATACCTAACCTTAAATAGAGTCATTTTAGTAGATGCATGCCATGCACTATTGTATGCAAACTCAACTAAGGGCAAATATTCACTCCAATTATCTTGCTTATCATTCATATACATATGCAATATATCTTCAAGTACCGTTTAACCCTCCCAATTTCTCCATCAGTTTGTGTATGGAAAGCTGTAATCATACAAAGTTGAGTTCCAATCTATCCAAATGTTGCTCTCCAAAACTTTGATGTGAACCTTGAGTCTCTATAAAAAATTATGCCTTTAGGCATTTGATACAATCGAAAATTTCCTTTGCAAATAGTCTTGCAACATTCCAGGCATTATGAGTCTTTTCCAAAGGGAAGAAATGTGTCATCTTGGTAACTCAATCAACTACCGCAAATATGGTATCATGTTTACTTCTACTCATAGGCAATTTATTGATAAACTCCATAGAGATAAACTCCCACTTCTGATTTGGAACATCCAAAGGTTGACACATTCTAGGCGTTATCTTAAACTTAGATTTCACATGTTGGAAAATTGAACATTCACTATCATATCGTCTAACGTCCTACTTCATACATGGCCAAAAGTAAGAATATTTCATTTTGACATAGGTCCTTGAATAACCTGGATGTGCAAAAAAAGGTGCATCATGACAATCATGCAATATTTTAACTTTTAATGGGGATTCAAAAGATATGCATAATCGGTTGTTACAATATAAAGAATCATTCAGCAAATGAAATTTGTCCTGATACATCGATCCCTTATTTGCATGCAAAAAAATCAAAATAGGTGCATAAAAAGAATCTTATCTCAATTCTTCTTGAATTTGATTGAGAAAATCATAATTTATTATAGAATGGAGATTACATAAAGGTTTCCCACTCAATGCATCAATGACCTTCTTTTCCTTACCAACCAAATACTTAATGTCAAAATTGTACTTGCTAAATTATTCAATCCAACACTTTTTCCTATTTTTAAGCAATGGTTGTGTGAAAATGTATTTTAGACTTTGATGATCTGCTTTCAATTCAAACTTAACCCCTAACAATAAATGTCCCCAATGCTTAAGTGCATGTACAAGAGCAAGCATTTCTAGATCATGGGTATGATAATTAAGTTCATGTTTTCTTAATTTTCTAGATTCATATTCAACCACCCTACCATCCTATGAAAGAACACCTCCTATGTCACTAGCAGTTGCATCACATGCAACCACAAAAGGTTTTCCTATTTTTGATAATTTCAAAACACAATTTCAATCACTTTTTATTTCAATGATTCAAATGATTTTTGACAAGCACTACTCAACACAAACCCTACATTCTTTTTAGTCAACTCTGTTAGAGGATAAGTTACCTTAGAGAAATCCTTAATATGTGTTCTTTCATATTGCACCAATCCTAGAAAAATTGTAGCATCCCTTATACTTTTAAGAACTGGCCAATCAATTATTGTCTTCACTTTATATGGATTCCCTCTTTAGATATGACTTTTCCTAGATACATAGGTTTATCCTTAGCAAAGAAACACTTACTCTTTTATCCATACAATTTGTGTTCTCTAAGAGTTTGCAAATTCTTCTTGAGATGTACAACATGCTTATGATCATCTTTAGAGTATACAAATATATTGTTAAGAAATACTAAGATGAATTCATCTAGGTAATCATGAGAAATATTGTTCATCAAGCACATGAATGTGACAAGAGAATCTGTTAATCCAAAAGGTAAAATCGTAAGCTTGTAGTGGCCATAACATGTTGGAAAAGCTGTATTGGGTATATCTTATGTTTGGATCTAATTTGGTGATATCCAGATCTTAAGCCAATCTTACTGAATAAAATCGCTCCACTTAATTGACCTAATAAGTCATCTATGTGAGGGAGTGGGTACTTATTTTTAATCGTTCTTTTGTTCAACCCCCTATAGGCAATGCATAATCTATAAGAGCTATCTTTCTTCTTCTAAAATAAAACATGTACTCTCCAAGGTGAAACACTCGATCTTATCAAGGATTTCCTCAAAAGATCATCTAATTGAATCTTAAGCTCCTTTAATTCCTCTATGTTAAATCTATAGGATGCTCTAGAATATGGTTCACTCCTTGGATACAAGTCAATGCCGTGGTCAATTTGCCTAGGTGGAGGCATACTAGGCAAGTCCTCTAGAAATACATCTGCATATTCTTTCAAAATATTTTTTAAAAATTTGAAAGACTTTCATCATTATCTTCCTCATGCAGATTATTCACATACACTACAGATGTTCTACAGCCATCACTTATACATCTAATTATTTGCATAACATAAATGAAAATAGGCTTAGGATTATGCACATCAACTATAATGTATATACATTCATCATCTAGCCTTAAAGTGATTGTTTTTTGTTTGCAATAAATTGTTGCAGAATTTTGAACTAACTAGTCCATGCCTATAATTATATCACTCTGTTTCATTTCAATCACATGGAAACTCCAAGAAAGACACCTATAAGAAAAAGTAGATGCAAGGTTTTCAATTTATGATTTTGTATAGTGTAGTCATCCATTGGCCATCTCTACAGGTCTTGCTATCAACATATTTAGGGGTATCCATAAGTTCTATACAAATTTGAAAGATAGAAAACAATGTGTACTACTTTAGTCGATAAAAAATCTGATTTTATGCAGAGAAATCATACCCAAAATCATAACTAGAAGCCTTTGGGAAAGAACTAGCTACCATGCAATGTAAAGTTGAGCTAGGGCACTTACCTCCATCATTTTCTTTCTCAATTGTTGTACCTTCCTCAATGATGTTTATCACCTTTGATTGTGCAAGCTGAAAGATTGCCTTGTTCGAAAAATCATATGCTCGATGCCCTTGCCCCCCACAATGAAAACATAGACTAAGTCTTTTCGCCCACTCAATAAAAAATCAGGGTCTTGCTGCCAATGGATGGGTTGATGCCTCCTTTGATTTTCCACCTGAGTAGGATTTTTACCTTGATTATAAGAAGATGAATTCTTCTTTGAATTGTTTGTCTTTATTGCAACATGTGTTTGTTGCCTATGTCCCATTGCAGTGAATTTGTTTCTATTTGCCTTTTGCAAATTGAACTTCTCCATCTTCTCAAAATTCTCGACGATTGCAACTACATCCAAAAAATCGACACATCTAGATCCCTTGACTTGATAGTAAAGTTCCTCACAAATCCCTTCAATAAACTTGCTATTCAAAGCATCATCACTAACCTCGAATGTATATATGTGAAGATGTAGGAACTTCTTGCATGCATCAATAGACAAGCTATGCTTATCACTCTTGTTGTCGAGGGGAAGTTGTTCATGGTGGGGAGAATGATCGGCTGGGGTTGGATCAGGCCCTAGGAGGTGCATTGCATTACTCTTGTCTAGCGGGCAGATTTTGCACCTTGGTTGCCTTTCCTGGGAGATAGTATGGCGGGAGGCTCACTGTGTGCACTTTGGAGGGAGAAGAAAAACACTATTCATGCATAGTCATAATCGATGTGGTAGATCAAGGTCATCATAGAAGAATCATGCGATCAGAAAATGAAAGTAGAATAAGTCGATGTGAAAACACCATCCTCGTCAATACCCAAGATCTAGATCAAATATATCCAATCAATGGGGTGATCGACTAATGGACTAATACATCAGAACTCATCATGAAAAGATCGATTAGGAAACCTGAATACAAAAGTGAATCACTATCCAAGTGATCACAAATGATACAATGCTAGCAATCAAATACACACCTACAATGCGGATCAGACAAATGTAATGCTAGATCAGTCTTCTCACTGACAGTGCGGAAAAGACCTTCTCCTTCTCTTCACTTCTTACTTCAATCTTTGGAAATCTCTTCTTCTCAGCTTTACATCAAAACCTTCTCTTCAAATCATGGGAATATCTAAAAGGAATTCATTGGGGAAAAAATCATCATCATTGGCACTTTGTGAAGTTTATATATATATAAAGCACGCAAAAAAAAACTACTCCTTTAATTTGATTGATTTTGTTTTTTCCTCTAATTTCCTTTTTCTTTTGACTTTTCCTTTATTTATAATTAATTCCTAATATGTATTTTACATTATTTTTATGCTTGCTCATTTCACTTGTTCTTTTTGTTTATCTATGTATTTCTTTTTTAAATGGAGGTTCATCGCAATTATTTATGTATGTCTTTATTTACAATAAATTTATAACAGTTAACTTTTATTAATTAAGCATTTAGTTAAATAATACAATCATTCTTCTATTTATTTAGTTAATTAACAATAAAACTAATATGATTTAAACAACAAATCATTTAATTAAACATCAAGACAAAAACAACTGACTCTCTTTCCTTCTCTCTCTCTATCTCTCTCTCTTTCTCTCTACCATGATTTGCTCCTTACATCAATTTGCATAACCATGCCAAGTTTTAATTCTCTCTCTCTCTCTATCTTGTCTCTCCGTATCTCTCCAATTATCTTTCTCTCTCTCTTTTTGTGTGCTCTCCATTTCCATCAGTCTGTTGGAGTTAGACATCTACAGAAGCATGCAAACAACACAAGGAAGAAGAAGAAGCTTGGAGCACAACACACAATATAGAATGTATTACCATTGGAATGTACAAAGATGAGCGACCCGTTAGGGCTATAGGCATATATAGAAGCCGAGGGAAAAAACCTCCTAAAGAGGGAAAAAAGTGCCCCGGTGTTCCTAGTCTGTTCACACACATCACTACCTAAATATATCCACAAATCCCCTTTGGGAGTGATGTGGTGAACAATGAGCTGACACTCATGTATAAGGAAGTGCCAAGCTATGTGGAATCAATCCACAAAAGGACGTAAGCCCAAAGCTTTGTGGAAAGCTTCAAATTTCTCCCTAAGTAGAGCCTTCGTGAAAAGGTTTGCAATGTTCGCGTGCGGGAGCACATATGCCAAGCTCATCTCTCCAGCAAAGAACCTCTCCCTGACATAATGATAATGCACCTTAATGTGCTTAGTGCAAGAATGGAACATAGGTTTTCTCACAACAACGAATGCGCTCTGAGTGTTAGTGAAGATGGTGGTGGCAGAAGACTAACGAACACCCAAATTATCCCTAAGGCATTTGAGCGACACACTCTCAAAAGTCACTCTGAAAGCTTCCCTATACTTAGCCTCACAGCTGGAAGTGGCCACAATAGGCTTCTCTTGCTCAACCAAGATATGCATGAGCTACCAAGCATGAAGCAAAAGCCACCAATGGACACATGAGTGTCATACGAACCATCCCAATCACAGTAAACAAAAAAGCATGCAAATATGGTGGTAGTGATCCCCCCTTGGGATAAACAATCCAAGGGAGCTGGAAACCAATCAAGTAGTAAAAGATGCGCTTAACCGCTTGCCAATGCTTGACACATGGGCAATGCATAAACTTGCTCATTTGGGAGACAACAAATTGAATATCTAGGCAAGTAATGCATAAGTAAATCAAGCATCCAACAACATGTTGATAGAGGACAACATCAAATGCATCTCCAACATCATGAAGAATCAATCGTAAACCTGTCTCCATAGGAGTGACAATAGGCTTATAGTCTTCAATGCCGAAACACTGCAATAATGTGTCAATATATTTTGTTTGACACAAAGCCATTCCACCATAAACTTGCATAAATTGAATGCCCAAATAATGATGCAAATGCCCCAAATTAGACATCTCAAATGAGGCATGAAAATCAGCCTTGAAATCAGCAATATGCTTCTCATGAGGACCACTGAGAAGCATGTCATCAACATAAACAACAATGATCAGAAGCTCATCATTAGCACACTTAACATATAAGGTTCTTTTAGTTGGACTATTCTCAAAACCATGTGCAATCAGATAAGCATGTATCTTTTCATACCAAGCATGTGGTGCTTGCTTTAAACCATATAATGCCTTCTTTAACATGCACACCTAGTTTTCATGCCCTTTTTACACAAAGCCATGGGACTGAAAAACATACACTTCTTCATGAAAGTCACCATTCAAAAATGCTATTTTAATGTCCAACTGATGGACATTCCAACGATGATGAGTTGCAAGTGCACATATGCTATGAACAGTAGTCATTTGGCATGTAGGTGCAAAGGTTTCATCAAAATCAATGCCTCTTTCCTACACATAACCCTTTGCAACAAGCCTAGCCTTATACCTATCAACTATTTCATCAGGTTTGCACTTTAGCTTGTATACCCACTTAGTGCCAATGGCCTTCTTGCTAGGAGGTAAGTCACATAAATACCAGGTACCATTTTTCCTGATAGCATCATATTCAGATTGCATTGCAGCCATCCAATGTTCATAATTTTGTGCTTCATCAAATGAAACAGGTTTAGTCTCATCATAGAGACTAGAGGCAGCCATAACATAGCAATCTAATGCAAAAGAGGCACTATGAGAGCTTGAACGAGTATGGTACGACAGAGGTGCATCTAATTTGCTCTCACGAAAAGTCTGCACTAGCCATTTTGGCATATGTTTTGCCTCCTCAATATCAACTCTCTCATCAACAAGTGCATCATGCAAATCTGCATCAGAAGTGGGATGATTTGCATCACATGAAACTTGCAATGGTTGAGAAGTTGCCTCATTAGGACCAACACTAGATTTTCCACCTGTAAAAAGAGGTAGCAAAGTATCATACATATCTTTGGAGCTAATAGATGTCTCCTTCGTACGTGAAAGTAAAGGCTGAATATCATCTTCCATAAAAACAACATCATGGCTAACCAAAATGCATTTATTGGGTGGATGATATAGACGATAGACTTTGCTTTCAAAACTATACCCAATAAAAATACATTTTACTACTTTATCATCCAGTTTCCTACAATGTTGTTTAGGCACTAATGCATATGCCAGACAACCAAAACACACAAATGAGCAACAAATGGCTTGCCTCCATGCCAAGCCTCATATGGAGTGATAGACTATAGTGCTTAAGTGGGACACCTGTTAAGTACATATGCTGCACACATCACAACCTCAAGCCAGAAACTATGTGGTAAAGCCTTACTCTTGACCATACACCTCACCATCTCCATGAGTGAGCTATTCTTTCGTTTAGCAACTCCATTTTTTTGAGTATAAAACACTATACACTGATGTTTTATCCCACGTTCAGCCAGAAATGCATGAAAGTCAGAAGACATATATTCCTCCCCTGGATCAAAACAGAGGGTGCCAATTTTACATGTTGACAAATTTTCAGCCGAAACAAAAAATTGTTTGAAGCACATAAACACTTTGGACTTTGCTTTTAATGGATATACCCATGCATGCTTGGAAAAATCATCAATGCAAGTCATGTACAAGCTGCAATTTTTGAGTAGCCCTAACTGAACCATCTTTTGGGAAGGATGAATGCTGCATTTTGCCCAAAATACAAGCTTCACAAACATGTTTATTGGGTGCCTCAGGTTCGGGCAAAGAAGACACCATTTGAGATTTCTGCACGCGTAGCAAACTAGCAAAATTCAAATGACCAAAGGCTGCATGCCAAAGCTTTGCATCAAACAGAGCCTGAGAATTATGCACTGCACATGCTAAATCATTCACAGATTTTTCATAATGTATGAGCTTATATAGCCCATGAGATAAAATTCTAGAAGCAATAATCACATCGCCATTTGATAGATCATCAATTGTACATCTATCATCAATAAATTTCACAACCAAGCCAATCTTGGCTAAGGCCGAAACTGATTCTTCTTGATCAATGGGGCAAATAAAGCATCTGACAATGTAAAAGAACTACCATCAGTAGTAGTGCGAATGATCTTACCAACTACCATAACACTATAAGAGGAGCTTTTGGTGCATGTAACAGTATTCCCTATAGGGGCAGACTCGAGTTAAGAGAAGAAACTGTGCTGTGAGGTAATATGTTTGGTCGCCCCACTATCAAAGTACCAAACATATGAGTCTACTGCAGAAATGCACTGCTCATGAGAAGATGGGTCAAAATTGCAAATAGCAGTAAACACCCATTCTTCATCCTGCACAAGATTAGTAAACTCTATTTTAAGTGTAGAGGCCTTTGCAAAAACCATTCCAGCCTCTTTCTTCTTTGCCTCTTTAGCAGCCACTTTTTGACAGCTCTTAATGACATGATCATTTGCTTTACAATATTTGCAAAACAATTTCCATTTTTTTTATTTCTTCTCATCGTTGTTCCTTCTTTGATGGTTCAAAATTAGTAGATTTCTACTTACTAGTAGAAGAGCCCCATTTTCCTTTGCTCTTCTGACTAGCCAGGAAAGCTTGGTATACAACATGCATAATAGACCTATTCTACCTGGACTGATCTTCTTGCAACAGAATAAAAACTAACTCTTCAAATGTTAAGGCATTTGGATTGCCTTTCATCATCAAATGAAGAGAAGAAGCAAAACTGTGATATGAGTTGGGAAGACCATTCCGAACAGTCTGCACAAGTGAACTATCATGAAGAACTTCATCAATATAAATCAATTGTTCCTTTAAATCCTTGATCTTTGTTAGAAAACTGTCCATAGAATCACCTTCATTCATGTGCTCACTCTCCAATTGTTTTTGGAGGTGAGCAATAGAAGCCTTGTTCTTAGCATGGTACAATATGGTAAGTGTATCCCAAGCATCCTTAGTTATTCTGCAAGAGTGAATGTGAGGGATAATGACACGTTTCATAGACAAGACTGTCAATGCATGTGCTTGAGAATTTCTACCATCCCGATGAATTTGCTCTACAGTAGGTGCATCAAAAACCCTATCACAAATAGGAATTTGCATAATATCACCATCTTCGACACCATCTGCAAAAGCTTCAATACCTGTATTTGCAGTCCTATATTCAAAGGTGTAATAGGACATCTTTCAACACCCTGCACAATATTCCATAGTCCTTTTGCGACCAATACATGATGCATCATATAAGCCCACAATGGGTAAGTGGTACCATCCAAATTATCCGCAACAGCCAACAGACAAAATACATCACTGCTTTTAGCCATGGCCACTGACTAAAATACCCTGATGTAGAAAAATGATTGTATCTGGAAAATTTGAACAGAATTACCCAAACGAGTTCTGCTAGACCTATCGTAGACTTCGAGATGCTTATACTGGCGAACCAAAACTTGTATATATCTTTGGCACAAAAAGATGAAATAGCCTGCACAAACACTATGATAGTGCGTTCGGAGGCCGAAACGAGCTCAGATCGTAATTTCGGCACCGTAAAACTGTAAGCCGCCGGATTGGCACTTTGTATTTTCATTGTTCCTGTATTTTCCTATCCTGCACGAACTGAAAGGTTTCCTATTCCGCACGAACCGAAAGGTCGTGTGAAGAGATGTATCGGCTTATCAACTAATAAAAAGGCATTGCGGTGACGCTCCGGTAACGACAAGCGGATCGCCAGACTGTCTGTCTGGGCGATTGCGGTCTGTGGAGAAGCTGTAGTGCAATGTTCGTGAAGTCTGAGTATTGTCGTCCTTACCTTTGTTAATTTCATTACTTTGTGATTAACACATAAGGTTCTGTTGTCGATGTACGTCTGTGCGATGATAATCAGTAATTGTTACGTGACACACTGTGAAGAGTAGTAACTTGAGTATGACAGTAAGTCGGTGAGAAGACTAACCAGAGTCTTGACAGTAATTTGTATTAAACAGAGTCTTTTGAATGTTAACGTACTGCGGTTTGGATAAGTTAATTGGGAAAATCCAGTTACAGGGCCTCTGATTTATCAGACCGATCACAACTAACTAGAATGTGTTTAGTCTGTGGATGATACACACGATAGTCTTTACTTTCAAAACTATGCCCAACAAAAATACATTTTACTACTTTATCATCCAATTTTTTGCGATGTTGTTTGGGCACTAATGCATATGCCAAACAACCAAAAACACGTAGATGAGAAACAGATGGCTTGCGGTCATGCCAAGCCTCATATGGAGTGATAGACTATGGCGCTTTAGTGGGACAATTGTTAAGTACATATGCTGCACACATGACAACCTCAAGCCAGAAACTATGTGGTAAAGCCTGACTCTTGACCATACACCTCGCCATCTCCATGAGTGACCTATTCTTTCATTTAACAACTCCATTATGTTGAGGTGTATACGGCACTGTACACTAGTGTTGTATCCCACGTTTAGCCAGAAATGCATTGAAATTAGAAGACATATATTCCCCCCCTCGATTAGAATGGAGGGTGCCCATTTTACATGCTGACAGATTTTCAGTCAAAACCAAAAACGTTTTGAAGCACATGAACACTTCAGACTTTGCCTTCAATGGATATACCCATGCATGCCTCGAAAAATCATCAATGAAAGTCACAAAGTAAAGATAATTTGCAAAAGAAGCTGTCTGCATAGGACCACAAACATCACTATGAACAAGCTGCAATTTCTGACTAGCCCAAACTGAACCATCTTTTGGAAAGGACGAACATTGCATTTTGCCCAAAATACAGCCTTTGTAAACATGTTTTACAAGTGCCTCAAGTTTGGGCAAAGAGGACACCATTTCAGATTTTTGCAAGCATAGCAAACTAGCAAAATTCAGATGACCAAAGCGTGCATGCCAAAGCTTTGCATCTGACATAGCCTGAGAATCATGTACTGCACATGCCGAATCATTTACAGATCTTTCATAGTCTATGAGCTTATACAACCCATGACATAAAATGCTAGAAGCAATAATCACATCGCCATTTGATAGATCATGAACTGTACACCTGTCATCAACAAATTTCACAACCAAGCCAATCTTGGTTAATGCAGAAACTAATAACAGATATTTCTTGATCCCTGGCACAAATAAAGCATTTGACAAAGTGAAAGAACTACCATCAGCAATAGTCAAAATGATCTTACCAACTCCCATAACAGGATAACAGGAGTTGTTGGCACATGTAAGAGTATTCCCTGTAGGGACAGGCTCGAGTGAAGAGAAAAAACTGCGCTGCGAGGTAATATGCTTGGTTGCCGCACTGTCAAAGTACCAAATATCTGAGTCTACTACAGACATGCACTGCTCATGAGAAGATGGGTAAAAATTGCAAACAGTAGTAAACACCCATTCTTCTTCTTGCACAAGATTAGGAGACTGTGTTTTTGGAGTAGAGGCCTCTGCAACAACCATTCTCGCCTCTTTTTTCTTTGCCTCTTTTGCGGCCAGTTTAGGACAATTCTTTATGATATGATAATTTCCTTTACAGTACTTGCAAAACAATTTCTACTTTTCTGAGCTCTTTTCATCTTTGTCTTCCCTCTTCGATTATGCAAAATTTGCAGATTTTTGTTTACTACTTGAAGAGCTCCATTTTCCTTTGCCCTTCTGAGTAGCCAAGAAAAACTTGATCTGCAACTCGCAAATGGACCTGTTTTGCCTGGACTGATCTTCCCACAACAAAACAGAAACTAACTCCTTAAATGACAAGGCATTTGGATTGTCTTTCATCATCAATGGAAGAGTAGAAGAAAAACTCTAATATGAATGAGGAGGACCATTCAGAACGGTCTGCACAAGTGAGCTATCTGGTACAACCTCATCAGCAGAAATCAACTGCTCCTTCAAGTCTTTGATCTTTGTTAGGAAACTGTCCATAGAATCACCTTCATTCATGTGTGCACTCTCCAACTGTTTTTAGAGGTAAGCAACACGAGCCTCATTCCTAGCTTGGTACAATGTGCTAAGTGTATCCCAAGCATCCTTAGCTGTTCAGCAAGGGCGAATGTGAGGAATAATGGCATGTTTGATAGACAAAGCTATCAATGCATGTGCTTGAGCATCTCTGCCATCCCAACGAATCTACTCTGCAGTAGGTGCAGTAGAAATCGTAACACAAATAGAAATATGTAGAATATCATCATCTTCGACACCTTTTGAATCAGCTTGAGTACTTGTAGTTGTAATTGTTGCAGGTGTGATAGGATGTTTTTTGATACCCTGCACAATGTTCCACACTCCTTTTGCAACCAATACATGTCGCATCATATAAGCCCACAACGGGTAGTTGGTACCATCCAACTTATCCTCAACAGCCAACATATGAAATACATCACTGCTTTCAACCATGGCCGATGACTAGAATACCTTGATGCAGAAAATTGACTATATCTCAAAAAGTTGAACAAAACTGCCTAGATGAATTCTCTTGGACTTGTAGCAGACTCGAGATGCTTATATTGGCGAACTGAAATTGGTACAACCTTTGGCACAAAAAGATAAAATAGCCTGCACAAGTGCTACGATAGTGCATTCGAAGGCCGAAACAAGCTCAGATCGCGATTTCGGCACCACAAAGCAAAGCCGTTTTGATCTCAGAAACACGCTGAGTATGCTCACCAAAATTCGTACAATTTTGAGACCGCAATCAGAGAGGTGTCGATGACATCCTAGATGAAGCGGCAACCTACTCTGATACCAATTGTTGGAGTTAGACATCTACGAAAGCACACAAACAACACAAGGAAGAAGAAGAATTTTGGAGCACAACAACACAATACTGAATGTATTACTAGAGAATGTACAAAGATAAGTGGCCCATGAGGGCAATAGGCATATATACAAGCCGAGGGAAAAAAACCTCCTAAAGTGGGAAAAAAGTGCCCCGAGAGTCCTAGAGTGTTCACACACATCATTACCTTAATATATCAACAACCTAGGGTTTCTAAACTCAAGGGTTCTATATGTTCTCATTAGGGTTTGAAGTCAAAACTTCTAGGGTTTCTTGGCTTCTAAAGGTGAATTTTCACATGATATTTCAAGGCTTTTCAGTTCACATGGGTTTCTAGTCTTCTTTTGATCAACTGCATGGGGTTTTCAATGGGTTTTGGTAAAAATGCAATTATGATTTGATCCAGACATCATGTTGTCAGAAATTAGAGAACTCCATCTTCTTCTCCATATGGTAGTGTGGAGAAAAATAGACCTTTTCTACTTCCTCTCTAAATTCCTTCCATTGAACCAGATTAGAATGTGTTTGAGTCTACATGTAAGACTTCCACCATACTTTGTGATGCCATGTAGGTGTAAGATCCCAACCTTCCCCTTGGAATCCTCACTGCATTTTCAAAGATCAAAGAAATCCTCGAGCTCTTCAATCCATGCCTCTAGATCTTTTCCACTCTTCTTCTCACCATCAAATAAATTCAGTTTTGCCTTCTTGAAGGCTTGGTTAAGGGCAAAACGACCTACCTCCATATCTTCATAATTGCATTTATATCTTCCTCTAGGCATACTAGATGTTCCTTCATCCTCATCTACTTCATTGTTTATATCCAAGAACAAATTTCTTGCACCTTCTAGTTGCTTTTCCACCTTGTTTTTTGCATAATTCTCCAAGAAGATTCTAAATAAGCTCCTATTCCTCATGAAGCTTTTGTGTCAAACCTTTAATCATTCTACATGATCGATTATGCTCTCATACCACTTATAGAATTTCCTCAATCACAATCTATCTTCAATCATAAGCTTTTGATCACTCAAGCATTGTGGAAGAGAGAAAAATAGAACTTGCACAAGATAAGGGAAATTCGACATAGGAAAGTAGAGAAGATATGACTCAGAGACAAAGAAATTTTGATATTATAGATGTGAATCAATCAATACAATACCTTTGGAAAATAGCTTCGCGATGAAGCCTCTACCTCATGACTACCCTTGAGCTATGACAAACCCATTCAACCTGACCCTCCCAATCACACTCTTAGTCTCACTCTCACTCTCAATCAGAAGGTAATTCTTGATTTTCGGCTTCTTTCTCTTTGATGCACAAGTCTTCTTGTAATAGAGTTGATAATCTCCCAAAGAAGTGTGCAATCCATCAAATTAAAAAAGAAAAATCTGATTCTCAACAAAACTTTTGCAAAAGCATGTGCTTGTAGTAGTGCTTTCTTTAGCGATATCTATGAAAAGTAGAAGAAAAGCAACAAAAAGATATAGTCAAAGACATCCGTAATTGTGCATGACAACAACTCTCCTTTAAAATCATGGATCCAAATAGAAATAAAGAAGGTATTTCTCTCTTTTTTTGTTAGATTACCTACACAAATAGCTCTTTTGCAAGCCCTATAAGTGAAAAGAAAGAAGGATGATGTGCTAGAAAATCATCTAAGTTCACCCAAGTGGAATATTCTATTGGATATGTGTGCCATTTCACCAAAATCTCTACTATAGATCAATTTCTAAGTAATCTTTCCCTTCTATCTAATACTATTTCAAGTCGAAGCTCAAAAGAGCCATCATCTTTGAGCTTATAGTTGTCCTGCAAAACATGAGCAACATTAGGTACATATCCTTTGAGTAAGCTAACAGGAAATACAGGATGCACAATTAAATGTTCATGCATCCGACAGTGCCATTAGAAGCGTGTGTTGATGTAGCACACGGATAAATGGTTTCGTTGCGTATGTTATGCGAGTCGCAGATTGGCCTCGGGAGAGCGTAACTATTCAGTTACTAAATGAGAATGTCTTGGCTTAGTATATTCTATGAAAAAATATCGACATTATCTGTTGGGTAGATGCTTCACCTTCCACGTAGATCATGCAGCATTGGTGTATCTTGTGCGACAACAGCATTTGGGAGGATGGTTAGCATGGTGGGTCTTACTGCTTCAAGAATTTGATTACTCCTTCGTACATCGACCAGGGTCAGCACACGATCTTGCTGACTTTCTCTCTCGATTGGATTCCAGTGAGCCTCCGGAGGGATTGATGATACAACACCAGCCATCTACGCAGTAGAGACAATACATGATGATCAACAGGAATTCCATAATCCTTCTGTTTTCTTATCTAACCATGATTAATAGCCACCTCTGTATCGCTGTGTCTGTTAATACATGCATGTCGCCATTATGTCGGTATATTTCCACTACTACGTTATGATTAGGGTTTTTGCTGCCTGATTTTTTCAGTGTTCCTACTTAATCTTGTTCTTTCCGTTGTTAATCGCTATTGTGTCTTTGTGTATTTGCGCCCAGTGTGTGCTCTATGTTTTTGATTATCTTTGAGTGTGCCATGGAAGATCTTGCGAACATAGTAACCTTCCGTGTGGGTCTCACTCCGAATGTGAGTGAGTACTTGCGTGCTCGGGGACTCTTGGCCTTCGCTGAACTGCCTTGGCATTCAGTGGAGTGTCATCCCTTTCATGCGTAGATTATCTCTACCATTGCTGCCATGCGTACTACAGAGTAGTGCTGGCCATTAACATCCTTAAACCCCGGGGTAGTAGTTACACTAAAGACGGTTGTTGAGGGGTTCCATCTCCCTCAGGAAGGATTGGTTGATGGACCACTCCTTCCGTTATGAAAGAAATTTTTCCCCGGCACTCATCTAATGAGTTTGCCATTCTCTGCCGCCCCGAGCCAGAGCACACCGCGCTGCAGTTTCTTGTAGCAGCATTAAACTTGCAAAAATGCACGTATGGCATCTCCATGACTTTTTACTCGATGATTGATACTGCCTCTCGAGAACCCATCAATTTCACATCCTTTTTCTTTCGACGCATTCACTGTGAATGCTTAACAGTTACCAAACAATTAGCCAAGTATGACATTCCTCGCACCTGATTACCCCATCTCCTTACCTTTCTCCTTCCAGTGATCCAAGCCGCACAACCCCCTCCAACCAATACTATTCTGTTACATGAGGAATCTACACAGATGCTGGAAGACGACGATGATGAAGACCTGCTTCATTTCTTCCAAGGAAAACGCAGACACATTAGCCCATCGCAAAGCCAGATGCAGGGTTCCACTGCGGGTCAAGAAGTTGAACTCTTTCATGACACCGCCACTTCCTTACAGGTAGAATCTGTCCCGCCTTCTCCTTCAGCAACTGGACAAGGACATTATTATGGAAGACGTAGCTGAAGTCTCATCGCGGGAGGAATCTTAGCAACTCGATGCTGAGGCTATGAAGGAGATAGCGGAAGCTACCGTTGTTACCGACTGTCAATCTCCTTCTTCACCAACCGTAGACGCCCAAGCAGATGCAGTCAATCAATTGACTGGAAATGCAGAGGTAGTTACCGAAGCCGCCTTGTCAGTACCATATATTGAGACCGGAATAGTTTTAGTTTCGACTGCCCTTATCCTCCTCCTCCTCTTCCAACTACCATTCCTGATGCTGTTGATGTTCTTCCCGTTGCGCCTTGAACTGCCATTCGTGAGGCATCAACCCATCTCCTCTCCTCTCCCGACTACTCTCCACCCTCCTCACCTCATCTGCTCTCTGCCTCATCATCACAACCTCCTCCTTCTCTTCCCTAATGTTCACTGAATTGGCATCCATGGGCCAACTCCTCATCCAATTCTCCCAACAATTGCCCCTCCAGATGAAGATGGAAACTAAGACAATTCAACAGGAGTTGGAGAGTAAGGTTGACCTTCTCGAAGCAGACATTGCCCCTCTCCAAGAAGAAGTACTTGCGGTCAAAGCCGAGAATCATGCATTGAAGACTCAAATCCAGCAACTCCAAGAACAATTAGCAGAAAAAGACAATATCATTGCTCAACGGGACACCACAATTACCAAATTGAGACATGATGTTGCCGACAAAACAGATGCTATGACCACATTAGGCAATGAGCTCCACAGTACGTGGGACGCATTCAGTGTTTTAGAAGAGGCCTCACAATCACTTGCTCCCAATGTACTTAAAGCCGAAGCTGAACTGCATAATGTCACTAAGAGATTGTTCCAGAGAGATCAAGAGTTCACTGAGGAGATTTCCAAGACCATTCAGTTAAAGAAGGAAATGGAAGCTATTAAGAAGGAGCGAGACGCTTATTACAAAACCATTCAGTTTCAAGCTCAGGAACTTGAAAGAAGAGAAAAGCAATTAGGTGTTCAGGCAGACAGGCTCTCGCGAATTGATGGAGATATAGTAGAAATGAAGCTGCGACGAGACACTGCTCTGGCCAATGATTTTTATCTACAGGAATCTTTTTTGCAGATTCAGACCGAATTACTTATTAGCCACGTTATAGCTGCTAGTTCGGTTAGAATTGATGCACAACTTATAGAACCAACTATTTTGAAAGATATGCTAGATTCCCTCAAGCAGAAGATTACACGTACATTTAAATTAGCTCAGACTATGTATATTCAGGGAATCATAGATGAACCTTGATTTTGTAATCACCATTTTTGGGTTCAAGTCCACCGTGCGTGCTAGTGTAAGCCATCGGAAAGGAACTCATACTTGTTGGTGCAAGGAAATCAACAATTGAAGTTTTAATGAAGGTTTAGAAGTCAAGGACTGAAGAAAAGTTCAAGTTATGAAGCATGGAGGAAGTGCATATTCAGAAGTTGAAAGATGTATACACATATGTACATTAATTCAGAGATAGTTCACTTATACTTTTGTATAGTCATGAGCTTCTAAATATTTGCCTATATATACTATGAAAAATGTCGGGGCAAATATGAGAGAGTGTAGAATACAAGAATTTATAAGAATTAGAAGTGATTAGACACTTGAGAAGTGTGAAGATTAGCTCTCTCATCCAGATGTAAAGTTTTCTAGTAATGAAGGAAAAATTGCACCGGATGTTTCTGTGCTTTCTCCTTCTATGCTTGATCATTTCAAGAATCCTTTTGTAGACATCTAATTCCATAGTTAATGAGTCTATGGTTAAAGTTTGAGAGCCTAATTGTAAACAGGCTATGAGAATTATGAGTAGGAACATTCATATGTGAAGAAGTGTTAACTATCTTCTGAAACAGGTGCAATCTTGATGGTGAAAGATCTGATCATTTCTTAGTGCATAGTTTAAAGTTTTGCCCAAGTAAGGAGTCGAAATCTAAGTTGGAAGGTAATTCATCTATGGCTAAAAGCATTTGCATAAACGGGTTCTAGTTTCAGAGAACCAAGTGCTAGAAGTTATAGGTGTCTGAATCGACTTCTCAGAAGAATAGTTTTAGACATAGGTGACTTGATGAGATCATTTCTCAAGATATACTAAGTCTTTTGGAATGATTTAACTTGGAGAAGGTGTGAAACTATAGCCGACACCTTCTGCAAAGTTTTGTTGAAAACTTTACACATTTGATAAGTCAATGAGAGAGTTATGTGCAGAAGACTTTCTGTGTAGTCATCTTCTTTATAGTTTGTTCAAAAGTTTGATAATTGAGTATTGATCCTCCAAATTGGTGAAGGACAAGTTTTGATTTCCATCACAAGTCTTAACATTTGCAACTTTAACTACTGAGTGCTTAGTGTCATCACCTGTTTGTACTTGATGCTTACCTTTTGGTTCCTCAAGATCAGAGAGTAGTGCTACATTGCCAGCCACATGATTTGAGCATCCTGAGTCAATGTAGAATAGGTGTTCATCATTTGTACCTAGCTTTGAAGTCATGTTCATGATCAGAAGAGAATCATCTTGCTCTTCTGTATAGTTGTTGTAGTCCTTTCTGGATTTGAATCCTCCTTGGTAGTTGCCATTGTAGTTGTTGTTGTAATTGTTGTTGTGGTTGTTGTTGAAGCCTTGGTGATGGTTGAATCTACCTCTTGACTGTGAGTATCCACCTCTTTGATATCCTCTTCCTCTCTGATTATTGTAGTTCATGAAACACTCATCTGTAGTATGATTTGCTAAACCACAAATGTTGCATGGTGAGGAGTTATAGGATCTCCCCCTACCTTGCTTACCTCCTCTGCCTCTTCCTCTTGATGATCTACCTCTCCCTGCATAGTTGGCTTGGGAGGTAGTGCCTTCATCTTCTACCTTCTTGTTCTTGCCTTTATCTTTAAACTTCTTATCAACATATAGGGCAGAGGAACTATTACCTTTGGATGTATCTCCATTCTTGTTGAGCTTGGCTTCATGAGTGAATAATTGTCCCATGAGAGTGGTAAGGTCTGGAATCTGCATATCCATGTAAAGGTCCATGGCAATGGTGAAGCTTTCCCATTTGTCATCAGATTTGATCCCATTGATTACTTGCCTTACAATCTGCTCTTCTTCAATCTCTTCTCCTATGCTTGCCAACTGATCTGCTACATCTTTAATCTTGGTCACAAACTCTGAAACAACTTGCTTAGGTTGCTTCCTTAATGTGGTGAATTCAATCCACAACTGATTTTTTCTAGCCCTTGTCTTGGAAGAGAAATAAGATGACAAGGTTTCCCAAATCTCTTGGGATGTCTTACAGTTCCTTATATGTGGCAAAAGTAAATCAGAGATGGAGTTGAGTAGATAAGACGTTCCTAATGCATCCTTAGCACACCATGTGTTGAGCTTTTCATGTTCTTCCTTTGTTGGCAATCCTCTTGTTTTGAATGAGGGAAATTCCTCATCTCCTGAGATGTATCCATAGAGACTTCTTCCTTGTAGGTATGTCTTCATCCTTAGAGACCATGCCTGATAGTTGTTCCTATCCAATTTGTCAATAAATGAAGGAAAACCATCTCCCATTTTACCTTAGTTTGCTCTGATACCACTGTTGGGAAAGATGGATGGACACTCCACGAGATTGAGTAGGTACTTCCAAATCCTGCTTTGTACCAGCCCTTTCTTACTTTAGAGTTTATAAGTGGAGCTCCTTAGCTCTCCAATGACACCATAAAATGTCCTATGTACTTTGGAAATGATGTATGTAATGAGGTGGATTGAAGTGATTGTAGTGAAGAATGCTGTATGAGCTACGTATTTAGTAATCCTGGTCACTGCGGTTTACGGACGATTCGCCGTTACGGTGTAAATTATCATTGTATTCGAGGAGTTAAAGATTCGCAGAATCAAAACAGATAACATTTGAATTGAAGATCTCAAGAAAACCTTCTATTTGGGTCTTGATACCTGCTGGATCTTTTGCTCAGTATGACTAGCACAGTAGAAATTGGAAAAATTCCTTTTAGGGGTATCCAACTAGCTTAGCAAGCTAACTATTCCAAGTGGAATGTTGTAAAAAGATAGACTATGCTAAGAGAAATCAATTTAGCAAGTAAACCTTTACCTCTGATTTTTTAGGACTGTTGTAGACTTTGACCAGTGATCACCTCAACGAGCTTTTCTATGAAATGGCTGAATAGAATCTCTTCAAAGTTTCATATCACGTAGAAAACGTTGAGCTGGTTCCAACAAGCTATAGATCATTAAAGGTGGTGAAGAAATGACTGAGATATGCACTCCACAAGTTGACAGACTTTCAAGTACTATGACAGAGAACTCAAAAATGAATAATGTGAATATATGTATTAATGAACACTTGTATACAATACCATTGGCATGAAGATCATTGCCTAATGATGTAGATAGGTGTGGGCTAGAGTGTAGGCCTCACACACACTTAGAATTGATAGTAATGAGCTCGGGAATGATGAGTCTTACCTGCGACTTTTTTATGATCACTTTTATAGTGAGTGAGTAAACATTTGAATTCAAATTCAAACTTTTGGCTCCCTATGATCAAGTTCCTATATCTAGGGAGATATTCCATCAATCAAATCTACCTTTTTCCACGAATTCCTTTTGGTAGGTGTTTACAAAGATTCCAAGTCAAATCTGACTTTTACAAGGAAGTAATTAACCACTAGCAATAGTCCTATGTTTCTCCATATGTGCATGAACTTTAATGTATACTTCAAGTCAAATGTGTAGGCTTGTGAATTGCACCAACAGTTCTCTCCGTGTATAAATCCAACTATAGATCTCTATTGTCTTGGATGAAAGTGCGTCTCTTCTACTTTATGTGTACCCATTTTCTTTGTGTGATCAATCTGTCATTGTGAGGTATTTCCACATCTATGTGAGAGAGTGGGTACTTATTTTAATTGTTCTTTTATTCAACCCCCTACAGATAATGCATGATCTATAAGAGTCATCTTTCTTCTTCTAAAATAAAAGAGGTGCTCCCCAAGGTGAAACACTCAGACTTATCAAGCCTTTCTTCAAAAAATCATCTAATTGAATCCTAAGCTCCTTTAATTCATGTATGTTAAGTCTATAGGGTGCTCTAGAATATGGTTCAATCCCTGGATACAAGTCAATGGCATGGTAGATCTCCCTAGGTGGTGGTATACCAGACAAGTCTTGTGGAAATACATTTGCATATTCTTTCAAAAGATTTTCTACATAATTTGGAAGACTTTCATCATTATCTTCCTCATGTGGATTGTTCACAAACACTACGAATGTTCTACAGCCATCATCTATACCTCTAAATATCTACATAGCAAAAACGAGAATAGGCTTAGGATTATGCACACCACCTATAATGTGGACAGATTCATCATCTAGCATTAAAGTAATTGTTCTTTGTTGGCAATCAATTGATGCAAAATTCTGAACTTATCTGTCCATGCCTATAATTGCATCACTTTATTTCATTTCAATCACATAGAAAGTCCCCAAAAGACACATGTAATGAAATGAAATGCAAGCTTTTCAATGTATCCTTTTGTATAGTTTAGTCATCCATTGGACATCTCTACAGGTCTTGTTATCTGCATATTTAGGGATGTCCCTAATTTTTGCACCAATTTGAAAGATAGAAAACAATGTGTACTACCTAAATCCATCAGAAATCTGATTCTATGCATAAAAATTATATCATAAATGTAATTATGGATGCCTTTGGGAAAGAACTAGCCATCATGCAACATAGAGTTAGGGCACTTACCTCCATCATTGGCTTTCTCAATTATTTTACCTTCCTTGATGATGTTTATTGTCATTGATTGTGTAAGTCAAAAGATTGCCTTGTTCGAGCACTCATTTGTCCAACACCCTTGGTCCCCACAATGAAAACATAGACAGAAAATGAGAGTATTGTAGCTTGTTGGGGGATTCTTGTGCAGAAAGGAGCTTGAGTATTTGTAGGAGAAGGAAGAAGAAGAGGAAGTGAAACAAAGACACTAGAAGCTTCTATATATTATTTACAAAGAGAAAAGAGAATGATGATGTATAGAACAAGACCAATTGTTCTTTGTGTGGAGTGCTTAATCACAAAGAGTACACACACACACACAAGGTTACAAGATACCCCAAAGTTCCTTATGCCGCCAACCTTCTCTACACTAGACCTCCACCTTCTTCTAGAGCTTGCTCTTGTGCACACCTTGCACTCAAGCTTTCGATAGGGTAGGAGGGAGGGACACCTTTTGTCAACATGCACACCCCCTCAATGGTACCTTTTGCCACCTTGATTACCTTGCTTACTGGTTCTCTGCACTCCTTCTCTGCACACTAGATCACCCTTCTTGCACACTTTGCTCTCACTTGCTTCTCTGCATTGCAGTCTGGTTGAATGTCTCTTGCTCTTCTCTCCTAGTGTAGATTATGCTCTCACTTGCTTAGTCCAAGTCCAAGAATAATGCCCATGTGTTTTGTGTTGATTCACTTATGTACACCACTCCTAATTGATAGAGTATATTGGTAATCACTTTGATGCCCCAAGAATGTCTCAAAATGTGTACAATCAATGACTCCCTATTTTGTCCTATAGTGACTTTAGGAGAAAAACAAAATTTTAAATGGGGGCCATACATACACATCTGCGTACCGCTTCTTCTTCATATGCCTTTACGTTTGCCTTCATTACTTCAATATGTGTGCCTAAAGGAGTGTTCATGTGAACCTTCCAAACACTTTAATACCTTGAAAACCTTACAACTAGACAATCTACAACCTGCATTCAACTTTCTACAAAACCATAACCATTGTGAATAAATTATTTGTGCACTACCTATGCACCTTATTCGCGACCACTTGTGCACCACCTATGCACCACCTGTGCACCACTTTGCAGTTTTGCACCACCTGTGCATCGCTTGCAATGACATAACTTTGACCTTGAACAATTCTATAGTTGACTACTTTGACTTTGACCACTTTGACTTTGACCATTTTGACTTTGATGAACTTGACTTTCACCACTTTGAATTTGATTGGCTCAATAGTTGCCATCCACCTAATGGGCTCTCCGTCTTGGAGAGCTAACAAGCAAACCCTAAGCAGAGAGGTTCACCTTGATACCTGTTGTGCAAAACCTTCAAAATGACATATGAGCAGCTACAAGGTGCACCACGAGCAAAAAAGAACTATCACTAGGGAAGAACCAAAACTGGAAATAGCACATTGAAGAAGGAGAAGCTGGATAATGGAGGGTAGGAAGGAAATGTAGGGAGGGCTGAAGGGCTAAGAATGATAGGAGAAGGAGGTGGAAGGTTTGGGTTGGGTTAATGTATAAAGTGAGGGGCAAAGGGTATGAGCTGGGGCTAGGGATAGGGAAAAATGCCAAAACATGGAAGCTATTGAGGGTTCGTATGGGAAAAGCTGAAACATGTGGACTAATAAGAATGGAATAGGCCATGTGAACCATGTGCGGGATAAAAGATACATGTGAACCATGTTGATCCCCTAGTATCAAGAAACATGAAATTGACCTCGAAGTTTGAAAAAAATGGCCAATCTAGGTGTAATCTAGAGCCAAAAACATTTTTCCAATAAAAATGAAAAAAAATATTAGCCACACCATAGGATAAAATTATCTTATGGTGGGCTCAACACGGAAGAGAGAGGCTAGAGAGAGACTAGAGAGATGTAGAGAGAGGTAGAGAGAGATAGATAGAGGTAGAGAGAGAAGATAGAGAGAGATAGAGAGAGATAGAGAGAGGTAGATATAGAAGATAGAGAGAGGTAGAGAGAGGTAGAGAGAGAAGATAGAGAGAGGTAAAGAGAGAAGATAGAGAGAGGTAGAGAGAGAAGTCTTTTTGAAAATAAAACATAAAAGCCAAGGGGCTGCCTTTTTTGGAAAACATTTAAAAATAGACAAAAAATCCAAATAAAATCCATAACAAATCTAAAAAACCTCCCAAAAAAAATCAAAAATTTTCAAAAAATTTGTTATACTTCTAGACCATTTTTCACACTCAAAACCAAAGAGAGCTTCCTTTTTCTTCTATTTTATCAAGAAAAACGACATTGAAAAAAGATAAAAAATAAAAAAAAATATCTAAAAACTCTTAAATATTTCCAAACGAAGTGTTCATGAAAAGGGCTATGAAATAGATTCTAAATTGCATAAAAATACAAAGGACAAGCATGAAAATTAATAAAAACTAATAAAATGTAAGAAACAAAAATTGTAAGAGAAGGCTATGTACAACTTGGATAGATTTTGCAAGTTCTAGGTAATCTAGAGAGCTTGACTTGTGTTGATGATAGGCCTTGAGCTTGAACATGATGACTGATGGAAGTTCTTCACCCTCCAAAATCTCTTGCTTTACCCACTCTCTTTCGATTGTCTTCCTTATGGACACAATGACCATGTGATAGGGCCACCCTGAATCCTTCATTGGAATAATATTTCCAGCATACTCCATCTTTTGTATCTCTATTTTAGAATTTTTTTAATTAAAATTACAACATTTCTATCTTGCTATTCCAGCTTCTTGAGCCAATGGAATCCTATGTTTCCATAGACTTGTAGGTACTTCTCTCATCCTTGTAAAGTGCTACACTTACTACCATAAAAATTATCATAAAAGATGATATCCATACTAGTATCCATAACCAAGCGACCATTGATGTAGGATTTGAAGCAGCTTCATCAATCTTGCAATTAAGGATATGTCTTTTCTTCTCTCTTTTCTGGCATGTGACTGGTTCATCCAAATCAGCAACCTGAATCATCTCCTCTTTTCCTTCATAGACTTCCTCTCTACTTGAATTGTTTGGAAAAATTCCGTAGTAGGAAGATGATTCTTCGCCATGTAGCCAAGCCAACATGTTCTCTTCTTCATATAAATCTGCCTCTGGGTTGTCCAACATATCTTCTTCCACATAAATGCCAATTGTCTGCATCATGCTGGTATGTCTTTAGTTGTCTAGTCCTTCTTCTAAAAATATATGTTGAAGCTCTTTTCCCTCTTCTTTTACCCACATAGTGTCCTTACCCCAATCATGCAACAAATTGGTGTGCCTTAACCAATGTTTCCCAATCAACATAGGGAAACTTCCATCTACTTGTGGTAGCTTTAAGACAACAAAATCCAAATTTAAGATGTTACCTTGTATCTCAACTGGGTTTCCAAGGACCACTCCCATAGGCCTTACAATGCTTTGATCTACCAATGTTACAATGAAGTTGGCAGATCTTGAAGGTTGGAGTCCAAGCTTTTTCATCGTATGTTCAGGCGTCAAGTTAATGCCAAAATCTCCATCCACAATAACTCCTTGTAACTCATGTCTTCTGATATTGATTGTTAGACATGGGATCTTATAATCTATGAGGGGGGCTTCCGCTACCATTTTCTCCTTACTCAAAGTAGTAGTTTTTGCCACTAAAGTTGTTGTGGAGGCCACATCAATGATATACAAGACCTCTGACCTGAAATTTGCATCCATATTTCTTAAATAAAAAATACCGAACTCCTTTTTAATTGATTTGAGTAGTCTTGGAGCTTCAGATTCCTTCAGAGCATGGGCTCTATTTGACTGTTCAAACTCCTCATGAGCCCTGCCGAATGCATGTACAATGAAATCACTAATACCTGCAACCTCCTCTTTTTGTCTCTTATCTTCACATGTAGTGACCTTGATTCTCATGTACCCTTCTGCTTTTGTTCAGTCCCATAGTACTTGATTCATGGTCAATATCTATTTGAGCCTTCCCCTTGCTTCTTGTATGCATAACAAAAGAGTCAATTTCCTCTAATTGTACTACTCTAGTAGATGGTGATGGCACATTGACTTCTTCTACAACCTTTTCTTTGTTCATAGAGATCATTTGAATGTGGGGCGCAAATGTAGATGCTTGGCTCTTTGGACAAAAGTTGGTATAATGATTCCTAGCTTTTGGGTAGTTTGTGTAAGGAAGGGCATTTCGTGGTAGAGTGCACCTGCTTTGGTAATGCCCACATTCTCCACATGTGAAACAAATGATTGGCTTCCTAGGCCCATTTGCAAAGTTATCCCTGGGTCAAGGGTTATAAGTATTACCTTGACTAGGTGCAACCACCATCACATTAGATGGAGGTTGGGCTCCTCCTTTTCCCCAATATGCTTTTGCATGCATCCCTCTTAACTGACATTCTCAGGCCTCATGGCCAACTTTCTTGCATAATTGGAAAGTAATGCGTAGTAGAGGACAATCACTTACCACATGTACCTTTTTGCTGCACATAGTGTACCACAGTCCATTTTCGATGCCCTCCACGAAGTTCTTTTAACCCTTTCCATAGTTATGCTAACACCTCTGCTTGGGCCTCTTCTTCTTTTTGTAACTTGAAGTCCTCAGTTCCTCACCTTAGCTGCGTTACCACACTTTCCTCCTCTTTGTGGGGTTTTTTCCTTTTCAAGCTCTCAAGTTATTTCCTTAATTGAATTATTGGGTCCTCAGATTCTATAGAATATGATAGACTACAAGAGCTTGTCCCATTTTGATGCCTAATTTGCTCTAATCTCATGGATGTATTAATGAACTCTTCAATTGTTGCTATAGGTAGCATAACTCTTTAGGTTTACATTGTGTTGAGATTGGAAGTGGTTTAGCCAACCACTTCTTGATGAAGAAGTCATGGGAAGGGTCTAGTAATTTAGCCATCAATGCCTTGGCTCTGGTGAAAAATTCTGGAAATCTCTCCCTAGGAACTAGTCATAGATTTTCTAACTCTTCAATAATATTCTTGGCTATGTTCCCTTGTTGGAATTGTGTTTTAAAAGTTTCCTTCATTAAGTTCCATGTAGTGAAATGATTATTGACAAATTGACTAAATCATTTATCTGCTAACCCTTCTAAAGTTGCTAGAGAAGAATAAAAAAGGCATCTTCCCTTCCCATTAGACCCCTTTTCTTGCATAAGGCCAAAATCTTCTAATATGTTCATCTGGGTCTTATTGTGCTAATCCCTTGAAAGATGGAAATTTGTAATTTAACTTGGAGAGTAGATTTTCTAAGTCTGCATGAGCCACCATGTTTCTTACTGGTGATGTTGATGATAGAGGGCTGGTTAACCTTCAAATAGCTTTTTTTCTTGTTGCTTTGCAAGGGACCATCAAATTTTGAGACCTCGTTATGGTCATGAGCTGCTCATTCTCCTCTTAGGCTAAGTGAGTATTTGCCTCTTGAGTGAGTAATTGTCCAATGAGTGTATTGAAATCAGGTACATGCATGTCCATGTACAAATCCATAGCTGTGGTGAATGCTTCCCACTTGTCATCTGCTTTCAATTTATTGATGAATTTCCTTACAATTTGTTCTTCATCAGTTACCTCTCCAATGCTTCCCAAGTGATCCGCTATGTCCTTGACCTTTGTGACAAAATCAGTCACATTTTCTTTGGGAGCCTTCTTGCGGGTTGTGAAATCCAACCATAGTTGATGCTTCCTAGCTTTGGTACTTGAAGAGAAGAAGGATTCAAGTGCATCCCACACTTCGTGAGATGTCTTACAACTTCTAATGTGAGGCAACAAAAAATCTGAGATAGAGTTAAGGAGGTATGACCTTGCTAATGCATGTTTGGAACACCATGTATTCAATCTCTCTTGCTCTTCTTGTGTTGGTTCACTCTTGTTTCTGAATACAGGCATAACTTCATCTCCAACCACATAACCATATAAAATTCTTCCTTGGAGATAAGCTTCCATCCTTAATGACCAAGCTGAGTAATTACCTCTATCCAATTTTTTAAAAACAGGAAGGAAATCCATCCGCCATCTTGCTCTGATACCACTATGAAGAGATGGATAAATATGTCCTTGAAGATGAAGAGGTGCTGCAAAATCCTTGCACTACACCAGCTAAATGAACTCCAAGAGTATGTGGTGGGCCCTTTTAGCTTGCCAATGGATGTGTTAGAAACCTTATGTACCTTGGTAGATCAATCTCAAAAAGATAGATCAAAACAGATGAGCTGGAAATAATTCAGAGGTGAGAAACTCGCTATTTTGATTCATACACGTGTCCAGTGTTTTGAATAATTCTCTGAGCACAACTGCAATTAGCTAAATTCCTTTCGGGGAACTCTAATTAACTTAAAGAGCTAGCGTTCAAGAGTAATCGCATCAGAAATAGTGAATCACACAATGAGAATGAAGTTTAACAAGTTTAACTCATGTTGTCACAAAAAATAGTTGGAGTTCCAAACTTCAATCTAAGATCTTTGAATAATGTCTTCATCCACATAGCTTCTTGTGTAGCTATGGCAAGACCTCTGTATTCAGCTTCAGTAGAAGAGAGAGCAACTGTGGGTTGCTTCTTGGATGACCATGAAATAAGCTTTGAACCTACAAAGGTAAGATAACCTGAAGTGCTCCTTCTATCTTCCTTGGAGCCAGCCCAATCTGCATCAAAAATAGCTTCAACCCTAAATCAGATACATAAGGATAATAAAGTCTTTCATTTATGGGTCCTTTGAGATATTTGAGTATCTTTTGAGCAGCATCCATGTGTGGTTTCCTTGGTGTGTGCTTGAATTGACTTAGCACACTCACACTATACCATATATCTACCCTTGTCAATGTGGCATAGTTGAGACTACCCACAAGGCTTTGATATGATGTGATGTCCTCTTTGAGTTCACCTTCATGTGAGCTCAATTTATGGTTGACCTCCATTCGAGTACATGCAATTTTACAATCCTCCATCTTGAAATTTGTTAACATATCCATGATATACTTTCTTTGAGTGAGAAATAAACCATGATTTTTGTAGACAACTTCCAAACCTAGGAAGTAGGTATGTGAACCTAAATCAATTATCTTGAATTCTTCTCTCATCTGATCTTTGATCTTCTTCATACCATCTGCATCATTTCCTATCAATATAATATCATCTACATATACACATATGTAGATGACCTCATAATTACTCTTTTTAATAAAGAGTGAAGGATTTGCCTTGCTTGGTTGAAAGCCTTTGTTCTACAAGAATGAAACAAGCCTCAAATTCCAAGGTTTTGGGGCTTTCTTGAGACCATACAATGCTTTGTTAAGTTTACACACATAATCATGATAGATGTGATTCTCAAAACCAGGTGGTTGTGCCATATATACCTCTTCTGTTATCCATCCATTAAGAAATGCATTTTTTACATCCAATTGAAGTATCTTCCAATTCTTGAAAGAGGCAATACTAAGAAAAACCCTAATAGTAGGCATATTTGTCACAAGAGAGAAGGTCTCCTCATAATCAATTCCCTGAGTTTGTGCAAAGCCTTTAGCTACAAGCCTTGCCTTATACCTGTGAATGGAACCATCAGAATTCTTCTTGAGTTTATAGAACCATCTTGAGCCTATTACCTTCACAGATGAAGTCCTGGGAACCAAATCCCAAGTGTTGTTTTCCTCGAGTGCTTCAATCTCTTCATTCATTGCATGCTTCCATTCTGATTTTTCTTTGGCCTCTTCAAAGGATGATGACTCCTCTTGATTTATGTCTTGTGCTATGTAAATAGAATGTTTGGTTACTAATGAGGTGTCAAACCCATACCTTACTGGTTTTTTTCTTTCCCTTATAGATCTTCCTAAGCCATGTTGTGATGATTCTGCCTCATGTCCAAGTTCTTGCAATTGTGCTTTACCTTTAGACTTCCATGCTTTCATTTCTTCCATCTGAGTTCTTTCATCATCTTTTGAAATATCTTGTTCTTCAGTCTCTTGTTGATGTTCTCTGCCAAGCTTTGGAAAATCTTCTTCAAGGTCATATGGCAATTTAACTGTCTTGCATGAATCTTCATACCATGAATTGTTCTCATCAAAAACTACATCTCTGCTTACTAAGAATCATTTTTTGGTTGGGTTGTATAATGTGTAACCCTTTTGATTGTTGTCATATCCAATGAATACACACCTTTTTGCCTTTGGATCCATCTGGCCTCTAACATGTGAGGGACGATGAGCATAAGCAATACATCCAAAAAATTTACAATGATCTAAGCTAGGTCTTCTTCCATTCCAAGCCTCATATGGAGTCATCCCATCAAGAGATTTTGAAGGAAACCTATTAATCAAGTAAGTGGCTATAGATGCAGCCTCAACCCATAGATAATAAGGGAAATGCTTTTCATTTAACATGGGCTTTGCAGCTTCAACAATTGTCCTATTCCTCCTGTCTACCACTCCATTTTGCTCAGGAGTGTATCTTGTAGCTACCTCTCTTTTCATTCCTCTTTCTTGAAGAAAAGAATCAAATTCATGGGAGAAGTATTCTCACCCTCCATCTGAACTTAGCCTTTTTAGTTATTTACCTCTTTGATTCTCCACAAGAGCCAAATATCTTTTGACGCATGAAAAAACTTCATCTTTGTGTTTCATAAAGAATAGGATAGTCCATCTACTGCAATCATCAATAAAGGAGACATAATACCTTGATCCAGATATTGAAGCATCCTTGCTAGGCCCCCATACATCTGTATGAACCAATTGTAAGAGATTTGCATGCATATAATCTTTCTTCATGAATGGTAACCTGTGAGACTTTCCAAATTGACATGCACTACACTTATTAATCATGTGTTGTTTTGACAAATTAGGGAGTCCAAGTACACTTTGGTCCCTGCAAATTTGCTTTAATGATCTTTCACCAATATGTGGCAATCTCTTGTGCCATGCCTCTAGTTCTGTGAGTAGGTTATTACCATAAATGAAGAGAGCTATGTTCCTTATGTCTTGCAACTCAAAAGTAAATAACCTACCTATTTTTTCTCCCTTTGCTATTCTTCCGAACCCTTGGCTAGGGTCTTCCACATATGCTCCTCCTCTTGTGAACCTAACTTGCAATCCTTTTTCTACTATCTGCCCAACACTTATCAAATTCTTTGTAATGGTCGGGACATAGAGTACCTTATTGAGTAGGTTGATGTTTCCATCACGTTCTTTGAAATTTCCTATTTTCTTCACAAGGTTTCTTGTATCATCTCCTGTTTGTACCTCAGCTTGTTCCTTGGATCTTCTAAATCTGATAGGAGGGCCACATTTCCTGCTACATGATTTGAACAACTTGAATCTATGTAGAAAACATGCTCATCAGATTTACCTTGTGGCATAGCCATGTTCATGATTAATATTGAATCGTGTTTGTTTGCATCTCTGTGTAGTTATTGAAGTCTCTCCCTCCTTTGTAGCCTCCTTGATAGTTTGAATGATTGTAGTTGTTGTAGTTTCCATGATAATTGTTGAACCTTCCTCTTGAGTAGCCATAACTTCCTCTATTGTATCCTCTACCTCTTTGATTCCTAGAATTCCTAAAAGCAATTTTTAGTTGTATGATTAGTTAATCCACAAATAGAACATGGGTTGGAGACTTGGAATCTCCCCCTGCCTTATCTACCTCCTCTTCCTCTACCTTTGCAATGTCTTCCTCTACCCGCATTGTTAGCTTGATATGTTCCTGCTTCATCATCCACTTTCTTTGACCTTCCTTTGTTTTCTTTGGACTTGCTATTATCAGTATATAAAGTTGAAGATTGATTACCTTTAGAGCTTTCTATATTCTTGATAAGTTTTGCCTCTTGAGTGAGTAATTGTCCAATGAGTGTATTGAAATCAGGTACATGCATGTCCATGTACAAATCCATAGCTGTGGTGAATGCTTCCCACTTGTCATTTGCTTTCAATCCATTGATGACTTGCATTACAATTTGTTCTTCATCTATTACCTCTCCAATGCTTCCCAACTGATCAGCTATGTCCTTGACCTTTGTGACAAAATCAGTCACATTTTGTTTGGGAGCCTTCTTGAGGGTTGTGAAATCCAGCCATAGTTGATGCTTCCTAGCTTTGGTACTTGAAAAGAAGAAGGCTTCAAGTGCATCCCACAATCCTTGAGATGTCTTACAACTTTTAATGTGAGGCAACAAAAAATTTGAGATAGGGGTAAGGAGGTATAACCTTGCTAATGCATCTTTGGAACACCATGTGTTCAATCTCTCTTGCTCTTCTTGTGTTGGTTGACTCTTGTTTCTGAATATAGGCATGAATTCATCTCCAGCCACATAACCATATAAACTTCTTCCTTGGAGATACGCTTCCATCCTTAATGACCAAGCTGAGTAATTATCTATATCCAATTTGTCAATAGATGAAGGAAATCCATCTGCCATCTTGCTCTGATACCACTATGAAGAGATGGATAGATATGTGCTTGAAGATGAAGAGGTCCTGCAAAATCCTTGCACTACACCAGCCAAATGAACTCTAGGAGTATGTGGTGGGCCCTTTTAGCTTGCGAATGTATGTGTTAGACACCATATGTACCTTGGAAGATCAATCTCAAAAAGATAGATCAAAACAGATGAGTTGGAATGAATTCAGAGGTAAAAAACTTGCTATTTTCATTCATACACATGTCGAGTGTTTTGAATAATTCTATGAGCACAACAACAATTAGCTTAATTCCTTTTGGGAAACTCTAATTAACTTATAGAGATAACTTTCAAGAGTAATCGCATCAGAAATAGTGATCACACAATGAGAATGAAATTTAACAAGTTATGATATCATCCTGATTTTCACGGGCTGCAACAGTACTTAGACCAGTGAGCCAAAAAATGATCATAACTCAAGATTCCAATATTCAATGATTATGAAATTTTGTATGCTGATAATAACTTGTATTTTGAATCCAATATGCTTTGATTCATGCAATTTGATAAAGTACACGTGAAGAACCAACTCTGTCAAGTTGATTCATAAAATCGAAAATCTTACAAAGAAGTGAATATGAACAGACAGGGTTGATGTCAACTGAACATAACTCAAGATTGAGAACCCCAATAGCTAGGAAATTTTGTGAGCATATAGAAGACTCTAAAACAAAAGGTTAGCAAGTTAAGTCATTGAAAAACATGCACCCGATCTCTGCAAGATGATTGAAAAACTTGAGAAGCATAATAGTAAAGAGTAGACTTTCACAACCATGAAGATATGAAGTTGTATGATCATAAATATGAATGTATATTGATTGTAGAATACAATGGACTTGCAGATACATGTGTGTGCCTTGTATACACACTTGATATAGAATATAGCTCAGCTTATGGACACCAGTGCGACTAAACTACCATGTATATATAGATAGTTTTGGAGTCAAGATTTGAATTTGAATCTTGCTCACCTAAAAGTAGTTTCCTAAGTTTTAGAGATTGGTTGATTCTTCAACCTCCAAATCAAGAATTCGTGGCTTCTCTCTCTAAATCAACTCAACCACTTTGATTCCTCTTACTTTTACATCAAATAAATGATCAAACAATTACAAGGGTGAGTTCACAAGTGAACTCTTAGATTTCCATACATTGTCGTCTCTTACTACTTCTCCTAGAAACTCAAGCCAATACTTAGGCTTCTAACAGATTTGTTCCAACACGAATGTGTTGAACCATATGATGCTTCATAGAAAGCGCAATCAAAGCATGAGCTTGAGCATCTTTTCCATCCGATCTAAGCTTCTCCTGTGTAGGTGGAGAAGGAGAAACCACTGTACTCCAAGAAGAAGCTCCATCTGTGGCACTAGACTGTGAAGTAGAAGAACATGCAGGTGTTTGATCTACATCTGCTACTATGTTCCAAAGTTGTTAAGCAACAAGAACATGCTTCATCATGTAAGAACACATCAGATAGTTGGTCCCATCAAGCTTATCTTCAGCTTGAAGCATGCCAAACAAGTCATTGTTGCCCGCCATTTCACAAAAGTACAAGAATGTGACAAAATCTTCACTTCGACGAAAGCTGAAATAAGTGCTGAAATTTGAGCTCACAAACCATCACTTTGATGGCAATTCTGACTACATGAATGCTCCGAAGTTGATTTGCACTGTAAAAAGTGCGCGTGGGTCAGGACGCAAAGAACCAAATCTTGAGAAGGAGATGAATCTGCTCTGATACCACTATTGGTGTGTATAGAAGTGCAAGAGACACACAAGAAGCACAGGTAAGGAGCACAAATGCAACAAGACACACAGAGAAGAAGATGGCTGGAATAGCTCTCTCTATTGATGATAAACTAAGCTGAAGAAAGAGCTGAATAATATCCCTAAGTACAAAGTACCACCACATATGAGAGTATCAAGTATGTGGTAACATGGTAAAAAACCTCCAGCCAGCACTAGAGTAAAAAATGCCCATGTATAGGGAAGAGGTTCACATCAAAGGCACTCAAGGAACACATAAGTGTAACAATATTTGTCTATCTATGTATCTATCTATCTATCTATCTATCTATCTATCTATCTATCTATCTATCTGTCTGTCTGTCTGTCTATCTGTCTGTCTATCTGTCTCTCTGTCTCTCTATTTGTCTATCTATCTATCTATCTATCTATCTATCTATCTATCTATCTATCTATCTATCTATCTATCTATCTAAATTCATATATTTCTATGCATATGTGGATGATATTATACTTATAGGAAATTATGTAGATGGAATAAAGAAGATCAAGGATCAGATAAAAGAAGAGTTGAGGATAAGTGACTTAGGTTCACTTACATACTTCCTAGGGTTGGAAGGGGTTTAAAAAGATCATGGTTTGTTCCTCACTCAAAGGAAGTGCCTTAAAGACTTGTTGAAAAAATTGAAGATGCAAGATCGTAAGATTGCATGCACTCAAATGGAAGTTAATCATAAACTAAGTTCACATGAAGGTGAAGTCATAGAAGATATCATAGGCTATCAAAGGCTTGTGGGTAGTTTGAACTATGCCACTTTGACAAGAGTAGATATATGTTATAGTGTAAGTGTGCTGAGTCAATTTATGCACACACCCAGGAAACCACACATGGATGCTCCAAAGAGGATACTTAAATATCCCAAAGGAACCATAAGTGAAGGTTTATATTACCCTTATGTATCTGATCTAGGTCTAAAGTTGTTCTATGATGCAGATAGGGCTGGTGCCAAGGAAGACAGAAGAAGTACCTCACGATACCTCACCTATGTAGGGTCAAAACTTGTCTCATGGTCATCTAAGAAACAACCCACAATTGCTCTCTCTTCTACAAAACCTGAATACAGAGGTCTTGCTATAACTACTCAAGAAGCAATGTGGATGAAGACTCTATTCACATATCTTGGATTGGAATGTGGAACTCCATATTTGTTTATAATATGAGATCTATACACTTAGGTGCTAATCGAGCCTTTCATGCCAGAATTAAACATATTGAAGTACATTATCACCATGTAAGAGAGAAGGTTCTAAGCAAGAAAATTCAGCCATCATATGTGTCAACTCATCAACAGTGTGCAAACATGTTAACACAAGGCCTTATATGGTAGTAAACTCAACAAATTCAAATCTATAATTGGTTTGCAGGTAATCTTGGAAGATTGAGGAACTCAAGCTTACTTGACTTGAGGGGGAGCTACCAGAACAAGTACATGGCAACTCTAAGTATTGGCTTGAATCTTCAAATGTCATAGAAACATATGCCATACTTGAAGCAAACACTAAAGATTTGAAGAGTTCACTTATGAACTCACCCTTGTAACTCTTTGAGCATTTACCTTATGTAAAAGATGAAAAATCAAAAGTGGTTGAATTAACTTGATGAGGAACAAATGGAAAGCTACAAATTCATAACTACATTAGTTGAGAATCAATCACTAAGAATTAGGAAAAGTGATTTACGTGAGCAAGATTTCGAATTCAAATCTTGGCTCCAATCACCACTATATATACATGTGATTTACTCGTCGGATTTGTACACATTAGCTGAGATTCTTGCTATATTAGAGTGGGATCTCAAGGGAAACACATGTACCAATAAGTTCATTGTAATTTTCATTCAATATACATTCAATTTCATGATCATTGGTGACCATATCTTCATGTCTATGTGAGTGAACTGCTCACTCTCAGAAATCTCATATTCTCACTCATATTGTAGAGATGATTTCTCTGAGCATAATGCACTATTTTCAATGATTTGACTTGATAAGGTTAGATCTTTAAGTCTACTATAGGATCCAAAAGTTTCATTGCATTTGGGTTTCTCAGTTATGAGAAATGTTCATTAGAAGCTGCATATGTCTCTGCACCTTCTTCTTCCTGAAAAGTCAGGATTACATATGTGACTTACTAAATTTATATTTCTTAATATGGTCAATTATTCTTGATGCGATAAATCCCAATAGGTTTCTTTGCCTCCTAATTAGATTCCTCTAAAAGCTTTCTGGTCAATCGTAATGAGATATCGAGTGCAATACTGAAGCATATATAACCAAAATAGAAAGTTTCTTCATGTTGACTATTGGTCTAACTTGTCTTTTTTAATTCATCCTTTTGAGAGTGATCTTCCAAGGTATATAGGGTGTCTAATACATCCTTTCACAAGCTAAAAAGGCCCACCACATATCACTAGAGTTCATTTGGTTGGTGTAGTGCAAAGATTTGCAGCACCACTTCATCTTCATCAAATACAAATCCATCTCTTCAAAGTGGTATCAGAGCAATGTTGGACAACATGGCATATGGATTTCCTTCATCAATTGAAAAATTGGATAGAGGTAACTACTCAGTCTGGTCACTAAGGATGGAAGCTTATCTTCAAGGTAGGAATCTATATGGTTATGTAGCTGGAGATACAATTATGCCAAGTTTCAGGAATAAAGTTCCACCTACACAAGAAGAGCAAGAAAGATTGAGCACATGGTACTCCAAGGATGCACTTGCAAGGTCTTATCTCCTTGACTCTATCTCGTTTTTTTCTTTTGCCTCATATTAGAAGTTGTTAAAAATCTCAAGAAGTGTGGAATGCACCTGAGGCCTTCTTCTCTTCAAGCACAAAGGCCACAAAGAATAAACTATGGTTGGACTTCACAACCCTCAAGAAATCTTCCAAGAAAAATGTGACGGATTTTGTCACAAAGATCAAAGACATTGCTGATTAGGTAGGAAGCATTGAAGAAGTGATAGATGAAGAACAAATTGTGAGGCAAATCATCAATGGCTTGAAGGCAGATGACAAGTGGGAAGCCTTTACAACAACAATGGATCTATACATGGATATGCATGTACCAGATTTCAATACACTCATGGGGCAACTACTTACTCAAGAGGCCAAGCTTATGAAGAATGGAGAAGGTTCCAAAGGTAATCAATATTTTGCTTTGTATATTGATAAAAGTAAAGCCAAAGACAACAAACGAAAAGGAAAGAAAGTGGATGATGAAGCAGGTACACATCAAGCTAGCTATGCAAGAAGAGGAAGACATGGTAGAGGTAGAGGCAGAGGAGGAAGACAAGGCACGGGGAGACCCCAAGGCTCTAATCCTTGTTCCTTTTTTGGATTAAGTAATTATACAACTGAGAATTGCTTTAGGAAGTCCAAGAATCAAAGATGCAGAGGATACAATAGAGGAGGTTATGGCTACTCAAGATGAAGGTTCAACAATTTCTATGGCAACCACAACAACTCCAACACTTCAAACTACCAAGGAGGATACAAAGAGAGAAGACATTAGAATAATTACACATAAGACTCAAATCAAGAAGACTCACTACTAATCATGAATATGACAATGCGACAAGGTAAATCTGATGAGCATGTTTTCTACATAGATTTAAGTTATTCCAATCATGTGGTAGGAAATGTCACCCTCCTATTAGATCTAGAAGATTGAAGGAACAAACATGAAGTGCAAATAGATGATGACACAAGGAACCTAGTGGAGAGGATAGTAAATGTAAAAGCACCTGATGGAAATATCAACCTACTTAGCAAGGCACTCTATGTCCCTACCATCACAAATAATTCGATAAGTATAGGGCAAATTGTGGAAAATGGCTTACAAGTTAGGTTCACAAAAGGAGGACCATTTGTTGAAGACCCAAGTCAAGGACTCAGGAGGATCGCAAAGGGTGAAAAGATAGGTAGATTATTTACATTTGAATTACAAGACACAAGGAGCATTGCTCTCTTTAATTATGGTAGTTAGGCACTCATAGAATTGGAAGTATGGCACAAATGGTTAGCACATATTGGTGAAAGATCATTGAAACAAGGTTACAGGGACCAAAGAGGTGCAATCTAGAGCAAAATGGAATGGCAAAGAGAAGAAATAGGACAAATGTTGAAGCTGCAAGTTCTATGCTAAATGAAAAACATTTACCTAATTATTTATGGGTTGAGGTTGTATCTATAGCTACCTACTTGATTACCAGGGTATCTTCAAAGTCACTAGATGGTATGACACCATATGAGGCTTGGAATGGAAAAAGACCAAGCTTGGAGCATTGTAAGATTTTTGAATGTATTGCTTATGCTCATGTTCCTTCATAGATTAGAGGAAAGATGGATCCAAAAGCAAAAAGATGTGTGTTCATTGGATATGACAACAACAAAAAGGGCTACAGGTTATACAATCCAACAAACAAAGGTTTCTTGGTGCGTAGAGATGTAGTGTTTGATGAGAATAGTTCTTGATATCAAGACTCATGCAGTAAGATGAACTTGTTAAGGATAACCCTATTAAAATGGAAGCATAGTATACTTTAGAAGATGATGAAGCATCTCATATTCAAAAACTCAAAATATGGAAGTCTAAAGGTAAAGCTAAAATGCAAGAGCTTGGACAAGAGGTAGAATCATCACATCATGGTCTAAGATGGTCCATGAGGGAGAAAAGAAAACCAGAGAGGTATGGTTTTGATACTTCTCTAGTTACTAAATATTCAATCTATCTAGCACAAGACATAAATCAATAGGAAACCTCAACATTTGAGGAAGCCAAGGAAAAATTTACGTGGAAGCATGCAATGGAAGAGGAAATTGAAGCTCTTGAGGAAAATAACACTTAGGAATTAGTTCCTCAAAATTCATCAATGAAAGTGATAGGTTGAAGATGGATTTACAAATTGAAGAAGAACTCAATTGGCTTCATTAATAGGTATAAGGCAAGGCTTGTGCCAAAGCGCTCTACACAAACTTAGGGAATTGATTATGAAGAGAATTTCTCTCCTATGGCGAAGATGCCTACAATCAGAGTTCTACTTAGTGTTGCTTCTTACAAGTATTGGAAGATAATTCAATTGGATGTAAAAAATGCATTTCTTAATGGATGGATAACAAGAGAAGTTTATATGGCACAACCACCTTGTTTTGAGAATTAAGTACATCTTGATTATGTGTGTAAACTTAATAAAGCTCTGTATGGACTTAAACAAGCCCCAAGGGCTTGGAATCACAATCTTGTTTTATTTTTGCAGGATAAAGGATTTCAACCTAGCAAGGCAATTCTATCACTCTTTATAAAAAGGAGTAATTCTGAAGTCATCTATTTATGAGTATATGTGGATGATATTATACTTACAAGAAATGATGGAGATGGAATAAAGAAGATCAAGGATCAGCTGAAAGAAGAGTTCAAGATAAGTGACTTAGGTTCACTTACAAAAGGAAGTACATTAAAGACTTGTTGAAAAATTTCAAGATGCAAGATTGTAAGATTGTAGGCACTCCAATGGAAGTTAACCACAAACTAAGTTCACATGAAGCTGAACTCATAGAAGATATCATAGGCTATCGCCTTGCGGCTAGTTTGAACTATGACACTTTGACAAGAGTAGATATATGTTATAGTGTAAGTTTGCTTAGTCAGTTTATGCACACACCCAGGAAACCACACACGGATGCTGCAAAGAGGATACTTAAATATCTCAAAGGAACCATAAGAGAAGGGTTATATTACCGTTATGTATTTGATCTAGGTCTAAAGTTGTTCTCTGATGCACATTGGGCTGGCTTCAAGGAAGACAAAAGGAGTACCTCAGGATACCTCACCTTTGCAAGTGCAAAACTTGTCTCATGGTCATCTAAGAAACAATCCACAATTGCTCTCTCTTCTACAGAACATGAATACAGAGGTCTTGCTATAGCTACTAAAGAAGCAATGTGAATGAAGAGTCTATTCACAGATCAAGGATT
>CM035425.1:155198352-155208352 GCA_020310875.1 Ceratopteris richardii | reverse complement strand
TCATCATGCTCTTGAACTTGCTTAGCTTTGATGCATCCAATCCTTTGGTGAATAGATCAGCAACCTGCTCCTTTGTTGTCACAAAATGAACATCCACTTCATTAGTAGCAACCTTTTCTCTTACATAATGGTAATGCACTTCAATGTGCTTACTCCTAGTATGATACATGGGGTTGTTAGCCAAGTGAATAGATGACATGTAATCTCCATAAAGGGAGATTGTTCCAACCTGCACATCCAAGTCAATTAGAAGCTTTTTAAGCCACATAGCTTCACATGTAGCTAGAGCTAATGCTCTATACTCAGCCTCGGTTGAAGACAATGCCACTGTAGGTTGCTTCTTTGACATCCATGAGATAGTCTTTGTTCCAAGCATGAATACATACCCCGAAGTGGATCTTCTATCATCAATAGAACCAGCCCAATCAGCATCACTCCATCCTCTAAGAGTTAGCTCTTCTCCATACCTATAAAACAATCCATTATTGATTGTATACTTAACATACCGAAGCACTCTTTTGGCTGCATTTAAGTGCTCTTGAGTAGCAACATGCATAAATTGGGCAAGTACGCCTACCACATAAGAAAGATCAGGTCTAGTCATTGTTGCATATATTAAAGAGCCAACCAAGCTTCTATATAATGTCAAATCATGAAGTTTCTTACCATCCAACATGCTTACCTTTGTATTTTCATCAATAGGTTGAGTGAGTACCTTACATTCAGCCATACCATACTTATAAAGTACATCCAATAGGTATTTCCTTTGCAAAAGGTATATGCCATCCATTGCATAAACAACTTCAATACCTAGAAAGTACTTTAACTCACCCAAATCAGATACCTTGAACTCTTTTCCAAGGCTCCTCTTGATGTCTTTAATTCCTTCATGGTCACTACCTGTTATGATAAGATCATCCACATATATACAAATAAATACCACCTTACTCCCTTCTTTCTTCATGTAGAGTGAGGGATCAGATTTGCTTTGAATGTACCCACACTTTTCAAGGTATTCCACAAGCCTTTGATTTCAGGCCCTTGGTGCTTGCTTAAGACCATACAAGGACTTCTTCAACCTACAAACAAAATCGGAATGATCCACATCTTCATATCCAATAGGTTGTGCCATGTATACCTCTTCTTTTAGCTCACCATTCAAGAATGCATTTTTTATATCAAGCTGATATATAGGCCATCTTCTACCTGCACATACAGCTATTAAGGTCCTTATTGTTGTTTTGTTAGCCACGGGGCTGAATGTCTCTTCATAATCCACACCAAAAGTTTGTGTGAACCCCTTTGCAACCAACCTAGCTTTGTGTCTAGCTAGTGAACCATCGGCATTCCTTTTAGTCTTATACACCCATTTGTTTTGAACCACTTTCATACCTAGTGTTTTAGGCACTAATTCCCAAGTCTCATTGTCCTTGAGTGCTTTCATCTCTTCATCCATTGCTCTCTTCCATTCCTCCTTTGTTGATGCCTCCTCATACATTTGAGGATCATTATCTCCAATAACCTGCATCATATAGGCATAGTGCTTGGCAATGAAAGAGTCATAACTTAACCTTTGTATTGGCTTCTTGAGCCTTGAGGATCTCCTCTCATTCCCTTTAGGGAATCGCTTCCTTAACCTTGAAAGCTTTACTTGTGGTGTAACCACTTCTTCATAGTCTTCTTCATCTTGTGACTCACTATTACCTTTATGATCATCATGAGAGTCACTAAGAGACTTATACCTGGATGTCGGTGATTCTGATAGACTTCTTCTTTCTCCCATGTGTCCTTGGCTAGCTGATCTTGATATTGAAGCCTCAGGCCCACTCATTTGAGTTGATTCAACCTGTATATCACCTTTACCACAAACCGATACATCATCCAAGTCATCATCTATTAGCTTTTCTTTTCCCTTGTCTACATACCAAGGTTTCAATTCATTAAATACTACATCTCTTGATACATACAACTTCTTGGTGTAAGGGTTATAGCATTTGTACCCCTTTTGCTCAGTAGAATAGCCAATGAAAACACATTTTTCAGATTTTGCATCAAGTTTAGATCTTACCTCTTGTGGAATGTGCACATAGCAAGTACATCCAAAAACCTTGAGATGTTCCACACTTGGTTTCTTACCATAGTAGGCCTCATTTGGAGTCAACTCATGCACACCACTTGTAGGTACCCTATTCATCAAATAAACTGAAGTATAAACAGCCTCAACCCAATAAAATAATGGCATGTGTGCTTCATTAATCATACACCTTGCAATTTCAACAATGTGCCTATTTTTCCTTTCAGCCACCCCATTTTGTTGGGGGGTATACCTACATGTAAATTGCCTTTTAATACCATTCTCATACAAATAAGAGCTGAATTCTTTGGAGAAGTATTCTCCCCCTCCATCAGACCTTAGGGCTTTGATATATTTACCTGTCTCCTTCTCAACCTCTTGCTTGAACCTCTTGAACATAGAGAACACATCTGATTTTTCTTTAATGATGTATATCCAAACTTTTCTAGAATAATCATCAATAAATGTAACAAAATACCTTGATCCTCCCAAGGATGACTCTTTGGAAGCTCCCCATACATCAGTATGGATGAGATCCAAGAGATTTGCAGCCCTATGTGTGCTCCTTTGGAATGGTTGTCTTGCTTGCTTCCCTAGTTGACATGCATCACAAAATTCATGAAGCTCTTTGTTCTCAAACATGGGCAGCCCTCGTACAAGCTCTTCCTTGCTCATATTCCTTAGCTTAGGAATGTTGACATGCCCTATTCTCTTGTGCCAAAGGTCAAGTTCAGCAATCCTTTGATTACCAATCATAACAAAGCATACCTTGCTTGCATTTGGAGACACATCCAAGGTGAACATTCTTCCTTCCTTTCTTCCTTGAGCAACAAGCTTGTTTCCATCTTTAGGATTCCTTATAAAGCATCCTTTGTCATTGAATGTGACCTGCAAACCTTTCTCTACCATTTGCCCTAATGAAATAAGGTTCTTAGTAATAGATGGAACATGCAATACCTTCTCAAGCACCTTGGCTGATTTGTCACATCCAATTCTTACATCTCCAATGTGCTCTATGACATGTTCGGTGTTGTCACCTGTCTCCACACACCCTTTGGACTTTGGAACCTGCGAATTGGTGAATATATCACCCTCACAAGACATATGATTGCTGCACCCTGAGTCTATGTACCATTTGGTATCATATTTAGCATCCTTTGAATAACCATGTCTCATAGCAAGCAATTGAACTCTTCTTCCACCTCTCCCTTTGCCTCTTGAAGAGTATAGGACCTGACCATGAGTGTCCTTGCTTTTGGATGATTCTCCAAATGATGCCTCCTCAGCCACCAAGTGAGGAATGAGGTCTTCTAAGCATGGAAGTGGATCTCGATAGAGGATAGTGGTAATGAGAGGCTTCCACTTGTCTTCTCCTCTCAATCCATTGAGAGTGATCTGAACCAAGTCTTCATCATCAACCTTGCATTCCACTGATGCTAATTGATCCCTTAGATCCTTGATTTTGAGTGTGTACTCAACCACACTTTGGTTACTATCTTTCTTCATGGTATTGAGCTCATTTTTTAGTTGCATCTTCCTAGCTCTTGTAGAGGTTGCATAAACCTTTTCCAAAGCATCCCATACATCCTTGGCATTATCAAAATTTTGTATATGAACAACCATAGCATTAGAAATTACCTGAGATATGAGAAACATTGCTCTTCTATTCCTTTCTTCCCACTCTTTGAGCTCCTTCCTTTGTGCATTGGTAGTGGTTGCATCTTCAAGGTCTACATCATGCCTTTCTTCTTCTCCATTCACTATGGACCATAGCCCTTTGACCATGAGGTAATTTGTAACTCTGAACCTCCAAGGTTGGTAGTTGTCCTTGTCCAACAACTCCACTTTTTGCCTCAAATCTGCCATTGAAATGAGACTATGATAAAGAGGTTACCTTGTCAAGCAATCCCTTGTGTTGCACTTCTCTCCTCTTTGATGAAGCACCTTCTTCTCCAAGTGTACTTCCTTGTAGTGTGCTGCACCTAATCCAAGCTTCAAAGCTCTGATACCAACTGTGAGGAACAAATCCTCTATATGCACAACAAAAGCACAATGAACCCAAAATAGGTCTCCCAGCCTACTCCTGAAAAGTACCTGACCTGGATGAAGCAATTTGATCCACCACCTGAAATCCAATGACTCCACGATTTTGTCCACACTTAGTAGACACTGTTAGCTTTCCAACACGCCAACAAACACTCAATTTGGATGAGTATAAGTTAGGCAACTCACTGTTACAAAACAGACTACCTGTCTGTTTACCTTTGCACAACTTTCAGTTACAATGAAATGCCAATATCTCGGCGGAGCAGTACGCAATCACTATGAAACTTTATACAAAGCAATTAAGAGAGATAGGCTTTCATTCAAGACAAGAATCACTGAATTTGAATTTATACACAGAGAGCAACATCTGTTACAAGTTGGGTATGTCTGACAGACTACACTAGAGAGAGAGGATCTAGTGTGAGAAACTGATCCAAAACCTCACTTACAGAGATGATCTGGGGCTGAAACTTCTTGGGCATGCTCCTCTGGTCCCTGGGCACTTGCTAGATGCTTCTGCTCAGTCTTGGCATCCCGAAAATGCGCCTTCATGCTTGTATGAGTGCATGTGTGACCTTTCACATACCCCTTCCTTGTCTCTTGACTCTTCAATGGATTCTTCTTGATCTTCAAACTCCCTTGAGTGTCCTTTGATGCTTCCTTTGACTCCTAATGGATAAGGAGTCGTGGGTTTATGATTATCCAAGCAATGGGTCATATTTTGAATATCAAATTTATCAAAATAATCATCTAAGCTTGCTCCTTTTTTTTCAACATGTGTGAGGAATATATTATAACCTACAGCTCTCTACAACATTAGGCAATGTTATTCATGCCAATGGGATTCTACACAAGTGTTAATTTATAGATACATTTACATCATTCATCTCTCTGTTCTCTGCTAGTCTACTCAAAAGTCTATCAACTGGGCAAGCGTATATCTCGGTTAACACTCCACCAAATTCAGTGATTCAAAGCTTGTTGGATTTAGCGTGAAGCCTACTACATGTTGGCAAAATTTGAAGACATTCTATTCAGCCAATTCAGAGAAATCTACGTCGAGGTGCTCACTGGTCTATTTCTGCTACAGTCCTAAAAAGTCGGGGGTATAACTAATCTTGCTAAATTGATTTCTCTTAGCATATTTTATCTTTTTACATCATTCCACTTGCAAATGGTAGCTTACTAAGCTAACTAAATACCCCTAGAAGGAAGTTTATCAATTGCTACTGTGCTGGTCACACTGAGCAAAACATTCAGCAGGTGTCAAGACATAAATAGAAGGTTTCCTTGAGTTTGTGATTTCCAAAGTTATCTGTTTTGGTTCAATCATTACACACATCACTTCCAAAGCACATAGACCATTTTTTTGGTATTATTGGAAAGCTAATAAGGTCTACTTATCAACACTGAAGCAAAAGAGGGCTGGTACAAAGCAGGTTTAGCAGTACCTACTCAATCTCTTGGAGCATCCATCCATCTTTCCCAACAGTGGTATCAGAGCAATAGAGGTAAAATGGGAGATGGTTTTCCTTCATTTATTGATAAATTGGACAGGAACAACTATCAAGCTTGGTCTCTAAGGATGAAGACCTACTTACAAGGAAGGAGTCTCTATGGATACATCTCAGGAGATGAGGAATTGCCCTCATTCAAAGCAAGAGGATTACCAACCAAGAAAGAACAAGAAAAGATCAACACATGGTGTGCTAAGGATGCATTGGCAAGGTCATATTTACTCAACTCTATCTCTAACATTCTTTTGCCACATATCAGAAATTGCAAGACTTCCCAAGAGACTTGGGAAACTCTGTCATCATATTTTTCCTCAAATACAAGGGCTAGGAAAAATCAGTTGTGGATTGAATTCACAACACTAAGGAAGCAACCTAAGCAAGCTATTTCAGAATTTTTTACCAAGATCAAAGATGTTGCAGATCAGTTAGCAAGCATAGGAGAAGAGATTGAAGAAGAACAAATTGTGAGGCAGGTAATCAATGGAATCAAGGCTGATGACAAGTGGGAAAGCTTCACCACTGCAATGGATCTCTACATGGACATGCACACTCCAGATCTTACAACTCTCATGGGTCAACTATTTACACATGAAGCAAAACTCACCAAGAGTGGAGATACATCCAAAGGTAACAACTCTTCTGCCCTATACACTGATAAGAAATCTAAGGATAAAGGCAAGAGTAAAAAGGTGGAAGATGAAGGCTCTACCTCCCAAGCCAACTATGCAGGGAGAGGTAGATCTTCAAGAGGAAGGGGTAGAGGAGGCAAGCAAGGTAGGGGGAGACCCTATAATTCATCACCATGTAACATTTGTGGTTTATCAAATCATACCAGAGATGAGTGTTTCAAGAATTACAAAAATCAGAGAGGAAGAGGCTACCAAAGAGGTGGATACTCACAGTCAAGAGGAAGGTTCAACAATCACCAAGGCCACAACAATAATTACAACAAAAACTACAACAATAATTACAATGGCAACTACCAAGGAGGATTCAAAACTAGAAGGGACTACAAAAACTACACAGAAGAGCAGGATGACTCTCTTCTGATCATGAACATGACTTCAAAGACAGGTACAGATGATGACCACTTATTTTACATTGATTCGGGGTGTTCAAATCATGTGGCTGGTAATGTGGCACTACTCTTTGATCTTGAGGAACCAAAAGGTAAACACCAAGTCCAAACAGGTGATGATACAAAGCATTCTGTGGTTAAAGTTGGAAATGTGAAGACTTGTGATGGTAATCAGAATTTGTTGAGCAGGGTACTTTATGTACCAACAATTACAAAGAACTTAATGAGTGTTGGTCAGATTGTAGAGAAAGGTTTGCAGGTCAGATTCAATCAATATGGAGCATTTGTGGAGGACCCAAGACATGGATTCAAAAGGATAGCTAAAGGAGAAAAATCAGGTAGACTTTTCACTTTTGAGCCAGAAGACACAAAGAATATTGCACTATACAGTTATAAAGATCAAACACTTTCAGAGCTTGAGATTTGACACAAAAGGTTAGGGCACATAGGAGAAAGAACCTTGAAACAAATGTGCAGGGACCAATGTGTGCTTGGGATACCTAATGTATCCAAGCAACATATGATTTACAAGTGTGGTGCTTGTCAATTTGGTAAGTCTCATAGGTTACCCTTCTCAAGGAAAGGATATATACATGAAGACTACCTAGAGCTGGTACACACAGATGTATGGGGACCTAGCAAAGACCCCTCAGTCTCAGGTTCAAGGTACTATGTGTCTTTCATTGATGATTATAGCAGATGGACTGTATTATACATCATGAAGCACAAGGATGAGATATTTAACTGTTTTAAGAAATATCTTGCATTAGTTGAAAACCAGACAGGAAGGAATTTGAAGAGGCTAAGGTCAGATGGAGGAGGTGAGTACTTCTCAAATGAATTTGAAGACTTCTTGCAGGACAGAGGCATCAAAAGAGAGATAACCACAAGGTATTCTCCTGAACAGAATGGGGTAGCTGAGAGAAGAAATAGGTTAATTGTTGAGACAGCTAGATCTATGCTTAATGAGAAGAAATTACCTAATTATCTTTGGGCAGAGAGTGTTTCTACTGCCACTTACCTCATAAACAGGTTACCATCTAAATCACTTGATGGTATGACACCCTATGAAGCATGGCATGGTAAGAGACCATCATTGGATCACTGCAAAATATTTGGATGTGTAGCATATGTGCACATTCCTTCTCAGATAAGAGGTAAGCTAGACCCAAAGGCTGAAAAATGCATTTTCATTGGGTATGATTTAAATAAAAAAGGTTACAGGTTTTATAATCCTACCAACAAGGGATTTATGGTAAGCAGAGATGTGATCTTTGATGAAAATGATTCTTGGTATGAGAATGAATGCAGGAAGGTCAAACTACCCTATGATTTGGAAGAGGAATTTCCAAAACTTGCAAAGGAGGAACCTACTTAGAATGAAGACTCAAGTTTAGATAATGAAGACACTATCAACCTTGAAGAATTCAAAGCATGGAAGTCCAAGGGCAAAATGAAGATGAAGAAGCTTGAAGACATACCTGAATCTTCAACTCAATCAATCAGAAGATCTCAGAGAGAAAGCAAAAAACCTATCAGATATGGGTATGATACATCCCTTGTTACTAAACATTCAGTTTATCTTGCCAAAGATTTGTCAAATGAGGAACCAGGTTCATATGAAGAAGCTATCACCAAATCAAAATGGAAAGAAGCTATGGATGAGGAGATTGAAGCACTCAAGGAGAGTGACACATGGGAGTTAGTACCCAAGAAGGATTCTATGAAGGTAATAGGATCGAGATGGATTTATAAGTTGAAAAGGAATTCTGATGGAACAATTAATAGGTACAAAGCCAGATTGGTAGCCAAGGGTTTTGCACAAACCCAAGGCATTGATTATGAAGAAACTTTTTCTCCTATGGCCAAGATGCCAACAATTAGAGTTTTGATAAGTGTGGCTGCATCAAAGAATTGGAACATGTACCAATTGGATGTCAAGAATGCTTTCTTGAATGGATGGATTTCAGAAGAAGTTTATATGTCAGAACGTCCTGGCTATGAAGACCCTAAGAAGGTAACTTATGTTTGCAAATCAAAGAAGGCTTTATATGGATTGAAGCAGGCACCTAGGGCATGGAATTACAGGCTAACGACATACCTCCAAGACCAAGGTTTTGTCATGAGCAAGGCTGACACTTCCCTGTTCATTAAGAGAAGTAATTCAGAGGTAATCTATCTCTGTGTTTATGTTGATGACATCATCATTACAGGTAATGATATCAATGGAATCAGGTATATCAAAAGCGAGATGATGAAGGAGTTCAAGATCAATGATCTTGGTTTATTGAAGTATTTTCTAGGGCTTGAATTAGTTCACACTAATTTAGGGATATACATTACTCAGAAAAAGTATGTACAAGATATGTTAAAAAAGTTTCACTTGCAGATGCTAAAGTAGCAAGCACTCCAATGGAGGTGAACCTAAAGCTAAGTGCCCATGAAGGTGATGAAGTCAAGGACATTACAGGTTATCAGAGTATGGTGGGTAGCTTGAACTACGCTTACAAGAATTGATATTGCATATGGAGTTAGTGTGCTAAGTCAATTTATGCACAAGCCAAGGATACCTCACGTAGAGGTTGCCAAGAGAATCTTGAAGTATCTCAAGGGTACACAGAACCATGGTTTGTATTTTCCTTTCACTTTAGATATTGACATAAAAGTCTATTCAGATGCAGATTGGGCAGCATGCAAGGATGATAGGAGAAGCACTTCTGGATATATTTCTTTTGCATGTGACAAACCAATTTCATGGTCTGCAAAGAAGCAACCAACTGTTGCATTGTCTTCTACAGAAGTAGAGTATAGAGGGCTAGCTAATGCCACTCAAGAAGCAATTTGGATTAAGCCTTTGTATACAGAATTGGGATTATATACTAGGCCTCCAATTATCTTTGGAGATAATACAAGTTCCCTTCACCTTGCAGCTAATCCTATCTATCATGCCAGGACAAAACACATAGAAGTTCATTATCATTATGTGAGAGAAAAGTTGCTAAGCAAGGATATTCAACTTACCTATGTATCAACCAACATGCAATGTGCAGATTCGTTGACTAAAGCTTTGGATGGAACAAAACATTGCAGGTTCAAATCCATGATTGGATTGCAGGATATACTTGAAGATTCAAGATGAAGACTTAAGCCAAAATGTTTGGCTTGAGGGGGAGCTGTTGGTGCAAATCACAAGCCTACACATTTGGCTTGGAAGATATCATGAAGACTCTACATACATGAAGAATCATAGGAACACATGCTAGTGGTTAATTACCACTTTATCTC
>CM035425.1:155165852-155180852 GCA_020310875.1 Ceratopteris richardii | reverse complement strand
AAGTAAAAGAAGGATTACCTCTCAGACCAGCACTATCGATATCGTTGCACTTCTTTTGTACTTTACAAATATTGGTTATCCTATGCTCAAGCCTCCTTGTGGTCACATCGAGTGTGCCAAATTGTGTTGGGGGATTCTTGTGTAAAAAGGGACTTGAGTATTTGTAAAAGAAGGAAGAAGAAGAAGAAGAAGAAGAAGAAGAAGAAGTGAAAGAAAGACAACGAAAGCTTTTATTTATTGGTTACAAAGAGAAAATACAATGATGATGTATAGAACAAGACCAATTCTTCTCTGTGCAGAGTGCTTAATCACAAAGCATACACACACACAAAAGGTTACAAGATACCCAAAGTTCCTTATGTCACCAACCTTCTCTACACTAGACCTCCACCTTCTTTTGGAGCTTGCTCTTGTGCACACCTTGCACTTAAACCTCCAATAGGGTAGGAGGGAGGGACACTTTCTGTCGACACACACAACTCCTCAATGGTACCTTGTTCCACCTTGAGTGCCTTGCTTACTTGTTCTCTGCACTCCTTCTCTGCAAACTAGATTACCCTTCTTGCATGCTTTGCTCTCACTTTCTTCTCTGCATCACACTCTGGTTGAATGTCTCTTGCTCTTCTCTCCTAATGTAGGCTATGCTCTCACTTCCTTAGTCCAACTCCAAGAATAATGCCCATGATTTTTGTGTCAATTCACTTATGTACACTGCTCCTAACTAATAGAGCATCATGATGCTCACTTTAATGTCCCAAGAATGTCTCAAAATGCATACAACCAATGACTCCCTATTTTCTCCTGTATTGACTTTAGGAGAAAAAGAAAATTTTAAATGGAGGCCATACATACGCTTCTAGATACCGCATCTTCTTCATATGCATTTATTTTTGCCTTCATTAATTCAATATGTGTGCCTAAAGGAGGGTTCACTTGAACCTTCTAAAGACTTTAAGCCCTTGAAAACTTTATAGCAAGTCAATCTGCAACCTGCATTCACTTTTTTTCAAAACCATAACCATTGTGAATAATTTGTTTGTGCACTACTTGTGCACCTTGTTCATGGCCACTTGTGCACCACCTGTGCACCACTTTGCACTTTTGCACCACCTGTGCATTGCTTGCAATGACATCACTTTGGCCTTTGGCCAATTCTGTAGTTGATTGCTTTGACTTTGACAACTTTGGTTTTCACCATTTTGACTTTGACCAACTTGACTTTCACCACTTTGGCTTTGATTGGCTCAACATAGCCAATGGATCCACCTAAGTAGGATTCTTACCTTGATTATTAGAAGATGAATTATTCTTTGAATTGTTCATGTTTATTGCAATAGTTCTCTGTGGCCTATGTCCCATCACAATGAATTTGGTTATATTTGCCTTTGAAAATTGAACTTCTCCATCATCTCAAAATCCTAGGACATTGTAACTGCATCAAGAAAATCCACACATCTAGATCCCTTGACTTGATAGCGAAGTTCCTCACAAAGTCATTCAATAAACTTTCTCCTCAAAGCATCATCACTAACCTCCAATTCATATTTGTGAAGGTCTAGACATATTGGATGTTCTCGCATCTTCATCTACTTCATTGTTCAACTCCAAGAACAAACGTTTTTAGAATTTCTATTTGCTTTCTGCCTTGTTCTTTGCACAATTCTTGAAGAAGCTTCTGGATAAGCTCCTCTTTCTCATGAACCTTTTGCATCAAACCTTTCCATCATTCTCAAGAATCAAATATGCTCTAATACCACTTGTAGCATTTCCTAAATCACAATCTATCCTCAATCATAAGCTTTTGATCAATCAAGCATAGTCAAATAGAGAAAAATTGAACTTGCACAAGATAAGGGAAATTTGGGTGCAGAAGAGTAGTGAATCAGGGAAAGAGAAATTCTAATATTATAGATGTGAATCTATCCATACAGTAGCTTTGGAAAATAGCTTCTTGACAAATCCTCTACATACTGGCCAGCCTCGAGCTATCTTAATGTCATTCACACTCACACTGCCAATCACACTCTCACTCTCAATGACAAGGTAATTCTTTGATTTCTAGCCTCATTCTCTAATTTGATGTGCAAGTCTTCTCATAACAAAGTTGATTGCCACCCAAAGAAGTGTGCAATCCACCAAACTTAGAAAAAAAGCTGATTTTTAGCAAAAATTTCACAAAATCATGTGCTTGTAGTAGTGCTTTCTTTAGTGGTACGTGTCAAAAGTAGAAGAAAAGCAACAAAAAGATATATCCAAAAACATTCATAATTGTGCATGACAATAGAGGTGCTTTAAAATAATGGATTTGAATAGAAATAGAGAATCCATCTTTTTTCTTCTATGGTACCTTAAAAAATGGCACTTTTCCAAGCCTTGTAACTCAAATACATAGAGGAAATAACTTAAGCTTGTGAGAGACACTTGTATAATATTTCGTGGTGTATACAATAGTGTTAGAGATGACCGAGGTCTAAATACACCTCCAAGTATCACTTTTGAGCATCACAAGCTTAGAAATCCTAGAGAGAGATTAAAATCAAGCATTTTCATTTGGTGAAGTAAATGTAGAGCCTACAAAATGTTTCCTAATTCTTTCATCTTCACGTTCAATTTCAACCAAAAAACATGATGCAAATAAGATTTAGAGAGAGAATATAAAACTTGTACTCCCTAAATTTTTCCTACATGCAAAGAATGAACTAAATGTTCATTTTAAGCATTATCCCCGCAATGTAATTCAAAAAGTTCAAAATGAAATTTTTCACTATTGAAAGGCCTATTACAAATTTTCCCCCTTTTTAGGAACTCTATCCTCATAGTTGGAAAGAAGGATACTCTGCTAGAAAATTGTCTAAGTTTACCCAGGTCAAATCTCCTACTAGATATGTGTGCCATTTCATGAAAATCTCTACTTATAGATCTATTTCTAAGTAATCTTTCCCTCCTATCTAGTATTGTTTCAGCCAACATCTTTCAACTTATAGTTGTCATGCAAAACATGAGCAACATTAGGTACATATCCTTTGAGTAAGCTAACATGAAATACAAGATGCACATTTAAATGTTTAGGTAAATACAACAAATAAGCAAGAGATCAAATCTTTTTCAAATGTTGGCAAAGGGAAACTCTAATTGGAAAAAGGCCATGAAAGAAGAAATAAAAGCATTGAAGGAGATGGATACTTGGGATTTGGTTCTAATGTCACCCTATTAAAAGATAATTGGTTGTAGATGGCTATATAAAGTTGAAAGAAACTCAGATGGATCAGTTTGTAGGTACAAGGCATGATTAATGGCCAAAGGATGCTCACAAACTCATGGTATAGACTATGAGGAGACATTCTCATCAGTTGCAAAGATGACTACAATAAGAACATTGATAAGCATAGCTGTTGCAAGAAATTGGAGACTCCTCCAACTTGATGTGAAAAATGCATTTCTAAATGGTTGGATAAGTGAATATTTATACATGTAGGAACCACCAGGTTTTGAAACCCTAATCATACATATTATGTTTGTAGACTTAAGAAAGCATTGTATGGATTAAAGCAAGCTCCTAGAGCTTGCAATTACAGGTTGGTTACATACCTTCAAGATCAAGGGTTCAAACCTAGCAAGTAGGATCCTTCTTTATTCATCAAAAGGGATCACAATCAAGTTATCTATATATGTGTATATGTAGAGGGTTTTACTACGATAGGTGATGATCTGAATGGAATTCAAAGGATCAAGAGACACATGTAAGAGGAGTTCACAATTAGCGACTTAGGTGAGCTCACATATTTCTTAAGCTTGCAAGTGTTATACAAATGAAGGGATGTATCTAACTCACAGGAGATACATTCAAGACCTACTTCTCAAGTTCAAAATGGAGAACACAAAGCTCGTAGGTACACCTTTGGAATTGAACCATAAGCTAAGTGTTTATGATGGTGAGCAGATTGATGATCCTAAAGACTATCAAAGCTTAGTTGGTAGCTTCATATATGCTACTCACACAAGACTAGACATATCATATAGTGTGGGAGTTCTAAGTCAATTCATACATGGATGCTACAAAGAGGGTACTCAAGTACCTCAAAGGGACACTTAATGAAGGTATCTACTATCCTTACTCTTCATATTTGGATATTAAAATCTATTTAGATGCAGATCACATAGGATCAAAGGATGATAGAAGAATTACCTTTGGATACTTAGCATTTGCAGGTTCAAAATTGGTTTCATGGAGTTCTAATAAGCTATCAACACTTGTTTTATCTTAAACTAAAGAAGAATATAGAAATCTAACTATTGCAAGTCAAGAAGAAATATGGCTCAAGGAGTTGTCCTCAAATTTGGGACTTGTAAGTTCCAAACCTCAATTACTTGGAGATAATCTAAGTCCCATGCATTTGGCTCCAAACCCAACTTTTCATGCAAGGACAAAGCACATAGAAGTGCACTACCACTTTGTAAGAGAGGAGCTTATGGAAAAGGAAATTGACATTTCATTTTTTCCTACTGAGAAGCAAATAGCAGACATGATGACAAAGGCACTCGATGGGATAAAGCTTTGGAGATTCAAAGCTATGGCAGGTATTCAACCTATCAGAGAATGAATTTTCAAGCATATTTTAGCTTGAGTGGGAGCTTTTGGAGCAACAAGCTTGCATTATTCTTGAGGAGGATATGCTCTACATCAAATCCATCATTTGAATGATGCCACATATACTCTGTGAAGAGTTTTATTTGCATTATTGAGTGATTAATCACATATGATCACTTTCTTAAGTTGCAAATCATTTATCTTTGTAAAAGGGAAAAGTAAAAGGCCTAAAAGCCACGAGTTAGAAGTGGTTGGGATTGATTCTCAATCAATCAATCAAAAACTAGATATGACTACAAGTTTCTCTTTTCCTAGATTGTAGGAAAAGATTCCAATCCATCTAAACAATAAATCAATAAAAACTAGATATGACTACAAATTTCTCTTTTCCTATATTGTAGGAAAAGATAACACAACATTTTTACATTAAAAATGTTGTTGATTTGAAGCAATACATATACTCTTTGATCATTGCTTGGTGCCATTTCTGTTCTTTGCTCCTTCTTCCTTAGACTTAGTGAAGCAAGAAAACCCTATGTAAGACACTCTCATAAGAGGAAGTTTTCCAATTGTGATTATCTTGACTACTCTTAATGTTTGAAATCAAAACACTAAGAGTAGAAAACCCTATGTAAGACACTCTCATAAGAGGAAGTTTTCCAATTGTTATTATCTTGACTACTCTTAGTGATTGACTACTCTTAGTGTTTGACTACTCTTAGTGCCATTTCTGTTCTTTGCTCCTTCTTCCTTAGACTTAGTGAAGCAAGAAAACCCTATGTAAGACACTCTCATAAGAGGAAGTTTTCCAATTGTTATTATCTTGACTACTCTTAGTGTTAGAAGGTTTTTGTGAGCTAGTCAAGGTGCAAGTTATCTGTTTTGCATCAAATTTTTCTTGTTGATGTTCCAAATTATCTATTGGGTTTTATTGCACTAACCACAAGCCTAAAAGGTCTAATTTACATATCCAAAGAGCTAGTTCTGGTCGTATGCTGGTTTGTTGGACCAAATTCACCACTTGACAACTCAACTTTCCAAGCCTCTCCAAGCTTCTCCAAATTCTTTCAAAAATTGCCTTCGCACATAGGCTTGTGTGCTCCCTGAGCACTCAAAGAAAACATCTAAGATTACACAACCAATCTCACAAGTCTAGAATACAATGTGCTAGTATATATAGAATCATATGCACTTTCATATAGAGCAGCCCACAAGTTTATGCACATACTCTAGAGTCACAAATCCATCTTCTCTAACATTTGAATGGATGGGTTGATGCCTCCTTTGACATTCCATCTCAGTAGGATTCTTACCTTGATTATAAGAAGATGAATTCATTCTTTGGCTTGTTCATGTTTATTGCAACAAGTCTCTGTGGCCTATGTATCGTGGCAATGAATCTCGTTCTATTCACCTTCTAGAGATTGAACGTCTCCATCTTCTCAAAATTCTCAGCCATCACAATTGAATCAAGAAAATCAACACATTTAGATCCCTTTATTTGATAGCAAAGTTCCTCATGAAGCCCTTCAATAAACTTTCTCTTTAGAGCATCACCACCAACGTGCAATGCATATTTGTGAAGACGTAGGAACTTCTCTTTGTACTCATCAATAGACAGGCTATGAATTTTTTCTTGCTGTCTAATTCCTTCCATATAACTAGACCATAACACATCCGAGCCTGCATATAGGACTTCCATCATAAGTTTGGAATGCAATGTAGGTGTAAGTGTTGATATATTTAAGTAGTGATGTGTGTGAACACACTAGGACCGCGGGGGCACTTTTTTCCCTCTTTAGGAGGTTTTTTTCCCCCGGCTTGTATATATGCCTATTGCCCTAATGGGCTACTTATCTTTGTACATTCTCTAGTAATACATTCAGTATTGTGTGTTTGTGCTCCAAGCTTCTTCTTCTTCTTCCTTGTGTTGTTCGCGTGCTTCCGCAGACGTCTAACTCCAACAATTGTTATCAGAGCGGGTCGTCGCTTCATCTAGGGCGCCGTCGACACTCCTCCGTTTGCAGTCTCAGAATCGCACGAATTTTGGTGAGCATACTCAACATGTTTCTGAGATCAAAACAACTTCGCTTCATGGTGCCGAAATCGCAATCTGAGCTCGTTTCGGCCTCCGAACGCACTATCGTAGTGCTTGTGCAATCTATTTCGTCTTTTTGTGCCAAAGGTATATACCAGTTTCTGTTTGCCAGATTAAGCGTCTCGAAGTCTGCTACAGGTCTAGCAGAACTCGTCTAGGCAGTTCTGTTCAACTTTTTGAGATACAGTCAATTTTTTGCATCAAGGTATTTTAGTCACCGGCCATGGCTGAAAGCAGTGATGTATTCCGTATGTTGGCTGTTGAGGATAAGTTGGATGGTACCAACTACCCATTATGGGCTTATATGATGCGACATGTTTTGGTTGCAAAAGGATTGTGGAACATTGTGCAGGGTGTTGAAAGATGTCCTCTTACACCTGTAACGACAGGTACTGCAAATACACGTGCTGGAGCTGATGAAGATGGTGTCGAAGATGATATTCCGCAGATTCCTGTTCGTGCTACTGTTTCTGTTGCACCTACTGCAGAGCAAATTTGTTGAGATGGCAGAGATGCCCAGGCACATGCATTGATAGCTTTCTCTATCAAATGTGCCATTATTCCTCATATTCGCTCTTGCAGAACAGCTAGGGATGCTTGAGATACACTTACCACATTGTACCAAGATAGGAATGAGGCTCGTGTTGCTTACCTCTGAAAACAGTTGGAGAGTGAGCACATGAATGAAGGTGATTCTATGGACAGTTTCCTAACGAAGATCAAAGATTTGAAGGAATAGTTGATTTCTACTGATGAGGTTATACCAGATAGCTCACTTATGCAGATCGTTCGGAATGGTCTTCCTGATTCCTATCAGAGTTTTGCTTCTACTCTTCGGTTGATGATGAAAGGCAATCCGAATGCCTTATCATTTGAGGAGTTAGTCTCTGTTTTGTTGCAGGAACATCAGTCCAGGCAGAACAGGTCCATTATGCGTGTTGTCAGATCAAGCTTTCCTGGCTAGCTAGAAGGGCAAAGGAAAATGGAGCTCTTCTACTAGTAAGCAGAAATTTGTAAATGTTGCACATTCGAAGAACCAGGATAAAGATGAGAAGAAATCAGAAAAGCAGAAATTGTTTTGCAAGTACTGTAAAGGGAATGATCATATCATAAAGAACTGTCCAAAACTGGCTTCAAAAGAGGCAAAGAAAAAGGAGGCTGGAATGGTTGTTGCAGAAGCTTCTACACCAAAAACAGATTCTGCTAATCTTGTGCAGGAAGAAGAATGGGCGTTTACTATTGTTTGCAGTTTTGACCCATCTTCTCATGAGGAGTGCATGTCTGCAGTGGACTCAGATGTTTGGTACTTTGACAGTGGGGTGACCAAACATATTACCTTGCAGCGTAGTTTCTTCTCTTCACTCGAGCCTGCCCCTATAGGGAATACTGTCACATGCGCCAACAACTCCTCTTATCCTGTTATGGGAGTTGGTAAGATCATTCTGACTACTGCTGATGGTAGTTCTTTCACCTTGTCAGATGCTTTATTTATGCCAGGGATCAAAAAGAACCTGTCATCAGTTTGTGCATTAGCCAAGATTGGTTTGCTTGTGAAATTTGTTGATGACAAGTGTACAGTTCATGATCTGTCAAATGGCGATGTGATTATTGCTTCTGGCATTTTATGTCGTGGGCTGTATAAGCTCATAGACTATGAAAGATCTGTTAATGATTCGGCATGTGCAGTTCATGATTCTCAGGCTATGTCAGATGCAAAGCTTTGGCATGCACGCTTTGGTCATCTGAATTTTGCTAGTTAGCTACACCTGCAGAAATCTGATATGGTGTCTTCTTTGCCCAAGCTTGAGGCACCCGGAAAACATGTATGTGAAGGCTGTATTTTGGGCAAAATGCAGCGTTCCTCCTTTCCAAAAGATGGTTCAGTTTGAGCTACGCAGAAATTGCAGCTTGTACATAGTGATGTATGTGGTCCTATGCAGACACCCTCTTTTGGAAATTACCTTTACTTCGTGACTTTCATTGATGATTGTTCCAGTCATGCATGGGTATATCCATTGAAGGCAAAGTCTGAAGTGTTCATGTGCTTTAAACAGTTTTTGGTTTTGGCTGAAAATCTGTCAGCATGTAAAATGGGCACCCTCCGTTCTGATCGAGGGGGGGAATATACGTCTTCTGATTTTAATGCATTTCTGGCTGAACGTGGGATAAAACACCAGTTTTCAGTGCCGTATACACCTCAACAGAATGGAGTTGCTGAATGAAAGAACAGGTCACTCATGGAGATGGCGAGGTGCATGGTCAAAAGTCAGGCTTTACCACATAGTTTCTTGCTTGAGGCTGTCATGTGTGCAACATATGTACTGACTAGGTGTCCCACTAAAGTGTTGCAGTCTATCACTCCATATGAGGCTTGGCATGACTGCAAGCCATCTGTTGCTCATCTGCATGTTTTTGGTTGTTTGGCATATGCATTAGTGCCTGAACAACATTGCAGAAAATTGGATGATAAGGCAGTAAAATGTATATTTGTTGGGTACAGTTCTGAAAGTAAAGGTTATCGTCTGTATCATCCACAGAATAAACACATTCTGGTTAGCCGTGATGTTGTCTTTGTGGAAGATGCTATTCAGCCATTGCTTTCATGTACTAAGGAGACATCTGTTAGCTCCAAAGACATGTATGATACGTTGATGACTCTTTTACAGGTGGACAGTCTAGTGCTGGTCCTAATGAGGCAACTTCTCAGCCTTTGCAGGTTTCATATGATGATGCAGATCATTCCATTTCTGATGCAAATTTACATGATGCACTTGTTGATGAGAGAGCTGATATTGAGCAGGCAAAAACTATGCCAAAATGGCTGGTGTAGACTTTGCGTGACAACAAATTAGATGCACCTTTGTCATATCGTACTCGTTCAGGCTCTCATAGTGCCTCCTTTGCATCAGATTGCTATGCTATGGCTGCGTCTAGTCTCTGTGATGAGAATGAGCCTGTTTCTTTTGATGAAGCACAGAATTCGGAAAATTGGATGGCTGCCATGTAATCTGAACATGATGCTATAATGAAGAATGGTACATGGTCTTTATGTGACTTGCCTCCTGGCAAGAAGGCCATTGGCACTAAGTGGGTATACAAGCTGAAGCATAAACCTGATGGTACAGTTGACAGGTATAAGGCTAGGCTTGTTGCAAAGGGTTATGCGCAGGAAAGAGGCATTGATTTTGATGAGACCTTTGCACCTACATGTCGTATGACTACTGTTCGGAGCATTTGTGCACTTGCAGCCCATCATGGTTGGAATGTACATCAGTTGGACATTAAAACAACATTTCTGAATGGTGACTTGCATGAAGAAGTGTATGTTTTTCAGCCCTGTGGCTTTGTGCAGAAAGGGCATGAAAACCAGGTGTGCAGGTTAAAGAAGGCATTATATGGTTTAAAGTAAGCACCACGTGCTTGGTATGAGAAGATACATGCCTATCTGGTTGCACATGGTTTTGTGAACAGTCCAACTGAAAGCACCTTATATGTTAAGCGTGCTAATGATGTGCTTCTGATCATTGTTGTCTATGTTGATGACATGCTGCTCACTGGTCCTATTGAGAAGCATATTGCTGATTTCAAGGCTGATTTGCATGCCTCATTTGAGATGTCTGATTTGGGGCATTTGCATCACTATTTGGGCATTCAGTTTATGCAAGTTGATGGTGGAATGGCTTTGTGTCAAACAAAATATATTGACACATTATTGCAGCGTTTTGGCCTTGAAGACTGTAAGCCTATTGCCACTCCTATGGAGATAGGTTTACGATTGAGTCTTCATGATGCTGGAGATGCATTTGGTGCTGTTCTCTATCAGCAGGCTGTTGGATGCTTGATTTACTTATGCATTACTCGGCCAGATATTCAGTTTGCTGTCTCACAGATGAGCAGGTTTATGCATTGCCTAGGAGTCACGCATTAGAAGGTGGTTAAGCGCATCTTTCGCTACTTGAGTGGTACTCGCCTACTTGGGTTGTTTTATCCCAAGGGGGGATCACTACTGCCAGATTTGCATGCTTTTTTTGACTCAGATTAGGCTGGTTGCTATGACACTCGTGTGTCCACTAGTGGTTTTTGCTTCATGCTTGGTAGCTCATGTATATCTTGGTTGAGCAAGAAGCAGCCTACTGTGGCCACTTCCGGTTGTGAGGCTGAGTATAGGGCAGCTTTCACAGCGACTGTTGAGTGTGTGTGGCTTAGACGCCTTATGGCTGATTTGGGTGTTGGCCAGTCTTCTGCCACCACCATCTTCACTGACAGTCAGAGCGCATTGGCAATTGCGAGGCACCCTGTGTTCCATGCTCGCACTAAGCACATTGAGGTGCATTATCACTATGTCAAGGAGAGGTTCTCTGCTCGGGAGATCAGCTTGGCATATGTGCCCATGCAGGAGAACATTGGAGACCTTTTTACGAAGGCTCTGCCTAGGGAGAAGTTTGAAGCTTTCCGCAAAGCTTTGGGCTTACTTCCTTTTGTGGAGTGATTTCCACATAGCTTGGCACTTCCTTATACATGAGTGCCAGCTCCTTGTTCACCGCATCACTCCCAGGGGGGATTTGTTGATATATTTAGGTAGTGATGTGTGTGAACACACTAGGACTGCCAGGGCACTTTTTTCCCTCTTTAGGAGGTTTTTTTCCCCCGACTTGTATATACGCCTATTGCCCTAATGGGCTACTTATCTTTGTACATTCTCTAGTAATACATTCAGTATTGTGTGTTTGTGCTCCAAGCTTCTTCTTCTTCCTTGTGTTGTTCGCGTGCTTCTGCAGACATCTAACTCCAACAGTAAGATCCCAACCTTCACATCGGAATCCTCACCCAATTATTGGCGATCAAAGAAATCCTCGAGCTCTTCAGTGCATGCCTCCAAACCTTCACCACTCTTCTCACCATCAAAATCATTCAATTTTACCTTCTTGAAGACATGGTTAAGGGAAAACGCACCTCCCTCCATATCTTCATAATTGTGTTTCTCTATTCCTCTAGGCATACTAGATGTTCTTGCACCTTCATCTGCTTCATTGTTCATCTCCATGAAAAAATTTGTTGTGCCTTTTGGTTTCTTTCCACCTCATTCTTTGTGCAATTCACCAAGAAGATTTTGAATAAGATCCTCTTGCTTTGGAACCCTTTCATACCACTTCTAGCCTTTCCCCAATCATAGCCTATCCTCAATCACAAGATTTGGATCACTCAAGCATAGTGGAAGAGAGAAAAATAGAACTTGCACAAGATAAAGGAAATTTAGTGCACAAGAGTAGATAAGGTATGACTTAGAGAAAGAGAAACTCTGATATTATAGATGTGAATCAATCGATACAATAGCTTTGGAAAATAGGTTCTTGAAAGAGCCTCTTCCTTGTGACCACTCCCAAGCTATCAAAATCTTATTTACACTGGCATTCCCAATCACACTCTCACTTTCACTCTCACTCTCAATCACAAGGTAATTCTCTGATTTATGGCTTCTTTCTCTTTGATACACAAGTCTTCTTATAACCTAGTTGATCAATGCCCAAAGAAGTGTGCTATCCAAAAAATTTAGAAAAAAAGTGGATTCTCAGCAAAACTTTCACAAAAGCATGCACTTGTCTTTAGTGATACTAGTCAGAAGTAAAAGAAAAGCAATGAAAATATATATCTGAAGACATTTGTAATTTTGCATGACAATATGTGTGCTTTAAAATCACAGATTAAAATAGAAATAGAAAATCTCTCTCTTTTATTTTAGTACCCAAAAAACAACATTTTTCCAAGTTCTGTAATTGAAAAACCAAGAGGAATGAGCTTAAGCTTGGGAGAGACACTTTTATTCAATTTTTTGATTTGTACAATAGTGTTAGAGATGACCTAGGTAGAAATCGAGCTCCAAGTATGACTTTTGAGCCCTACAAGTTTAGAAATTCTAGAGAGAATAAAATCAAGGAATTTTCTCTCACTGAGCTAAATGTAGAGCCCTAAACAAGGTACTTAAACATGATTCATAAAATTTTCATAAAGACACTTTTATTCTCTTGTGTATGCTCTACCTTTCTCTTATACATAATTTTTCCCTGTTCCTTCATCGTCATGTTCAATTTTCAACCAGAAAACATGATGCACATAAGGCTTAGAGAGAGTAAAAACTTTTCATCCCTTAGTTTTTCCTACATGCATTAAATCACCTAATAGTTCAATCTAAGTGTTATCCCCACAATGTAATTTGAAAAGTTCAAAATGAACTATTTTACTATCAAAGGCTAAATTCTTCCCCCTTTTTAGGATTAGTTATCTTAAAGAAATCCTTAATATGTGCTCTTTCATAATGCACCAATCCTAAAAAACTTCTAACATCCCTTTAATTTTAGGAACTGGCCAATCAACTATTGGCTTCACTTTACCGTGCTAATCAACTATTGGCTTCACTTTATCCTGCCAATCAACTATTCTAGAGCCATTATGTGTCTGAAAAGCTTTGTTTGGTATATCTTGAGTTTTGATTATAGTTTGGGGATATCCATATCTTAAGTCAATCTTAGTGAATACAGGTGCTCCACTTAATTGACCTTATATGTCATCTATGTTAGGGAGTTGGTACTTATTCTTAATTGTTCTTTTATTCAACACCCTATAGTCAATGCATAATTTATAACAACCAGCTTTCTTCTTCTAAAATAAAATAGGCCCTCCCCAAGGTGAAAAACTCTATCTTATCAAGCCTTTCTTGAAAAGATCATCTAATTGAATCTTAATTAGCTCCTTTAATTCATCTATGTTAATTCAGTAGGGTGCTCTAGAATATGGTTCACTCCCTGGATACAAGTCAATGGTGTAATCAATCTACATAAATGGAGGTATACTAGACAAGTCTTCTCAAAATACATCTGCATATTGTTTCAAAATATTTTCTACATAATTTGGAAGAATTTCATCATTATCTTCCTCATGTAGATTGTTCACATACACTACAAATGTTCTAATTATTTGCATAAGAAAAATGGGAATATGCTTAGGATTATGTGCATCACCTACAATGTGGATAGATTCATCATCTATCCTTAAAGTGCTTATTCTTTGTTCCCAATCAATTGTTGCACAATTTTTAACCAACTAGTCGATGCCTATGATTGCATCAATCTATTTCATTTCAATCACATGAAAACTCTCAGAAAAACACCTATAAAAAAAGTAAATGCCACGTTTTGAATGTATCCTTTCGTATAGTCTAGTCCTCCATTGGCCATCTCTACAGGTCTTTTTATCTACATATTTAGGGGTATCCTCAAATTCTATACCAATTTGAAAGATAGAAAAAAATGTGTACTACCTCAATCGATCAAAAATCTGATTCTACGCATAGAAAGCATACCTAAAATTGTAATGATAGTAGCCTTCGAGAAAGAACTAGGCACCATGTAATGTAAAGTAGAGTTATGGCACATACCTCCATCATCTCCATTCTCAATTGTTCTACCTTCCTCAATGATGTTTATCACCTTCGATTTTGTAGGCTGAAAGATTGCCTTTTTCGGGCACGCATATGTCTAATACACTTATTCCCAAGAATGGAAATAGAGACGAAGTCTTTCTGCCCGCTCAATGAAATCAGGGTCTTGGTGCCGATGGATGGGTTCATGCCTCCTTTGATTTTCAAATTGAGGAGGATTCTTACCTTGATTATTAGAAGATGAATTCTTCTTGGAATTGTTCATGTTTATCGCAACAAGTCTCTGTGGCCTATGCCCCATCACAAGGAATATGGTTCTATTCACCTTGTGCAAATTGAACTTCTCCATCTTCGCAAAATTCTTGGCCATTGCAAGTGCATCTAGAACATTGACACGTCGAGATCCCTTGACTTGATAGCAAACTTCCTCACAAATCCCTTCAATAAACTTGCTCTTTAGGGAATCATCACTAACATCCAATGCATGTTTGTGAAGACATAGGAACTTCTCTTTGTACTCCTCAATATACAAGCTATGCTTGTTACTCTCATGTTATCAAAAATTATATAACACCATCTTCTTCTCCATATGGTAGTGTTGAGAACAATAGTGTTTTTCTACTTGCTCTCTAAATTCCTTCCATAGAACTGAACCAAAACGCATATGATTCTGCATATAGGACTTCCACCATAACTTTGCAATGCGACACAGGTGTAAGATCCCAACTTTCAGCTTGGAATCCTGACACGTTTGTGGAAGATCAAAGAAATCCTTGAGCTCTTAAATTAATGCTTCCAAAGCTTTGCCAATCCTCTTCTCATCTCTTCTCATCATCAAAATCATTGAATATTTCCTTTTCGAGGACTTGGTTAAGGGTA
>CM035425.1:155143352-155153352 GCA_020310875.1 Ceratopteris richardii | reverse complement strand
TAGTTTTGATCTTACGAATCAAATTAAAGTTTTAATGATTCTTTTGAAGAATCAATGGTTGATATGACTACACAAAGTTAGCATAGAGATGTGTGTATCATTAGTTTGAAGAAATCTGAAGATATGTGTAGGTAATGAAGTCAATCCTTGAAGCAGACTTCTTGAAGAAGAAAGACTCTCACTCAGAAAAGTGAAAATTGAAGATTTGGTAAATGAAGATAACATTTGTGTAAATTTTGGTCCATAACTGATACAGAGGTGCTCTCAAATCAGTATAGATCAAACCTTTGGAGATTCAGAGGTCTCCAACAGTGGTAGCAGAGCTTTAGGTGCAATACAAGTGAATTAAAGAGCATTGGAAGTGCCAATTGTTGCAGACATTGAAGTCTTTTCAAATTGAAGGAGCATAGTATCAAAGTTTGGAAGAAAACCTGAAGGAGAACAAAGCACAAGTTCAAAGGATCAAGAAGGATTAAAGCTTTATACAAAAGGCACATTATATCATCATAGATCTTAGTAATTGCAGACATAGAAGATCAAAGATGGGAGAAAGCTTGCAGATTGATAAGCAAGATAGCGAGAACTATCCACCTTAGTCTAGGAGGATGGAGGCACACCTCATGAGCAAAGACTTGATGGCATTCATCACAGTGGAAGAAGAAAAGCCTGACTTTGGAGATCCTAGTATTCCAACTAGGGAAGAGCTTGCAGATTTGAAGAATTGGATGAGAAAGGATGCTCAAGCTAGGAGTATCATTTACATGGCTGTAAATGATTATCTTCTACCTCACATCAGAGGATTGGAAAGTGCAACACATGTGTGGAATGCTTTGGAAGAGCATTTCCAAAACACAACCAAGTCAAGGAAGTCCTCATTATGGGTAGAGTTTACAACCTTCAAGAAGAAGAGCTCACAATCAATTTCTGATTATATGGCAAGAATGAAGGATATTGCAGATAGCTTGGGAGCAGTAGATGAAGACATTGAAGAGGATAAGTTGGTAAGGCAAATATTTGCAGGTATAAGAGGAGATGAGAAGTAGAAGCCTTTCATATTGTCCATAGAATTGTCATTAGATCACTTTACTCCTAATCTTAATCAATTGCTAGGAAACATGCTAAGTTTTGAGCAGGACATTAAGGGAGACAATGATACGAGTGCAAGCCAAGCTATGTACTCCAAGGATAAGAAAAAGAATGGCAAAGGGAAGCAGTCAATTGATGATGAAGGAACTTCAAATCAAGCTAACTTTACAAAAGGAAAGATGAACTACAGAGGTAAAGGAAGAGGAGGTAAGAACAAATACAATACTAAAGCTTGTTGGATTTGTGGCAGAACCAATCATTTGGCAAATTATTGTTGGTATAACAATCAAAATGGTGGAAGTAATAACTAGAGTTTCAATCAAAGAGGTAGAGGAGGCAGAAACCAAAGAGGCAACTTCAAAGGAAGAGGTGGTAGGACATCATATGCTAGAGGTGGTGGAAGAAGTTTTCAATCTCAGTCCTACAACAACAATTATTATAATTATGCATCAGATCAAAAGGATGACATGACTCTTATCTTGAATGCAACTCATGAAGCAGTAGGAGAAGATCCAAGGGTGTTTTATATTGACTCAGGATGTAGCAATCATCTGAGTGGCAATATATCATTGATGACTGATATGGAAGAAAAGGTGAATGGACATATAGTTCAAACAGGTGACAACACCAAGCATAAAGTGGAGAGCATTGGATCAGTGAAGAAAAAGAGTGGAAGTAAACTCTTGAGCAAGGTACTTTATGTTCCTACTATTCCTAAAAACTTGATAAGTGTAGGACAAATTGTGGAGAAGGGATATGAAGTCAGATTCACAAATGATGGTGTTTATGTGCAAGATCCAAATCAGGGATATAGAAATATCATTGCAGGTGAAAAGGAAGGAAGGTTGTTTACTCTCAAGGTCCAAGGTAATGTGGGACATGCTTTATTTACTTATGGAAGTCAAAAGATGTCTGAGTTAGACCTATGTCATAAAAGGTTAGGTCATTTCAATGAGAGAGCCATAAAAGAAATGTCAAAGAATGATGCGGTGCTTGGTTTGCCCAATGTTGAAGGTCAACACATGGTGTACAAGTGTGAAGCTTGTCAATTAGGTAAAGCACACAAAAGTTCATACAATAAATCAGGGTACAAGTATTCAAACATGCTTGAGTTAGTTCATACAGATGTGTGGGGTCCTTCAAGGGACTATAGCATAAATGGATCCAGATATTATGTGTTGTCTGTTGATGATGCAACCAGATGGATTACTTTAAATGTAATCAAGGACAAATCAGAAGTGTTCAAGACATTCAAGAATTATCATGCTTATGCAGAAAGGATTACAGGACAAAAGCTCAAGAGGTTGAGATCAGATGGAGGGGGAGAGTATTTCTCTAAAGAGTTTGATGATTATTTGTGGAATGCACGTATAAAAGAGAATTAACTTATAGGTACTCTCCTCAACAAAATGGAGTTGTAGAAAGAAGAAATAGAACTCTTGTAGAGTTTGCAAGAGCAATGATGAAGGAAAAGAATTGTCCAAACTATCTATGGGCAGAAGCTATCAACACTGCAACATACCTTGTGAATAGGTTACCTTGTAAACCTTTGGATGGAAGAACTCCTTATGAAGCATGGTGGGGTAAGAAACCTACTCTTGATCATTGTAAGTTATTTGGATGTTTAGCATATGCTTATGTTCCTTCACAATTGAGACATAAGCTAGAACCCAAAGCAGAGAAGTATGTGTTTATTGAGTATGATGATAGACAGATGGGTTACACATTGTGGAGTCCATCCACAAAGCAATTTCTTGTTACCAAAGATGTTACATTTGATGAGCAAAGCACATGATATACAGGGTCAACAAATGATTATGCAGATGTTAAAGAAATACAAAGGAAAGGGAAGACAAAAGTAAGTGTGTATGAAGAAGATATTGATGATATTGATGTGTGGCTGAGACTTCAAGAAGTGCAGAGGTCAGAAGATCCTTGAGAGAAAGAAAAGAGCCTATCAGGTATAGCTATGATACATCTTTCTTAACAACAAAAGATTATGCTTACATTGTGAAGACAGAAGAAGCTCCAATCACATATGAAGAAGCTAAAGGTAAACAGAATTGGGAGAAGGCAATGCAAGAAGAGTATGATGCTCTACTTGAAAATGAAACATGGGAATTGGTGCCAAGACCAAAGAATACGAAGGTCATTGGATGTAAGTGGGTGTATAAAACAAAAAGGTTTGCAGATGGTAAAGTGTCTAGATACAAGGCTAGACTTGTGATCAAAGGTTATTCCCAAACTTATGGGGTAGATTATGATGAAACCTTTAGTCCTGTTGCTAAGATGTCTACAATTAGATCATTGATTGCTATTGCTGCTTGTAAAGGATGGAAGTTATCACAATTAGATGTGAAGAATGCATTCGTGAATGGATACATTGCGGATGAAGTGTACATGGAGCAACCAGAAGGCTTCATGCATTCAATTGGATCAGATTATGTCTATAAGCTCAAGAGAGCTTTGTATGGGTTGAAGCAAGCCCCAAAAGCATGGAATTATGGGCTTATTAAGTTCTTAAATGAATGTGGATTTCAAGCATTAAAGGCAGATAGTATCTTGCTAGTGAAGGCAAGTGAAAATGGATACATATACATGTGTATTTATGCTGATGATATTATTGTCACAAGTACAGATGCTCAAGGTAGTTTAATCTATGCTACCTTGACAAGGCTAGATCTATCATATGCAGTAGGTGTGTCACAATTTATGCATTGTCCAAAGAAGATTCATTGGATTGCAGCTCAAAGGGTACTTAGATATATCAAAGGAATCCTAAGTGAATGCTTGTATTATGAAGTTACTTTTGATACAAGAATCAAAGTGTTTAGTGATGTAGATTGGGCAGGTGATTTAGATGATAGAAGGTCTATTCATGGGTATCTCTATTGTTGGAAGTGATGGCTGGGTACAATCAGAAGATCAAGTTGGTGCTGCTAGACCTGCTTCACACCTGCCCTCTTTTCTCTTCAGATATGGTTAGGAGACTCCTTGAGCTTCCAAATGACACCAAGAAACTATATATGTGCTTTACAAAATGATTGAGTAATGATCAAATCAAAACAGATGATTTTGAACCTTCACAACTCCAAAAACTTTCTATTCCTGTATTGATACCTGCTCAGTCCTAAGCTCAGTGTGTCCAGCACACTTGAAAATGGTTTAATTCCTTCTGGGAGTATTAAATTAACTTAACAAGCTACCATTAGCAAGTTAAATCACTCCAAATAACAAACTATACACTGAGCATGATCTTTAGCAAAATCAGGGACACTCCCGATTTTTTAGGAACAACACAGAAATATACCAGTGATTACTTCGACAGCGATTTCTCCCAATTGGCTGAATAGAATGATTTGAAATTTTGTAGTGTTGTAGAATGCTTTGAGCTGATTCCAATGAGCCCTGGATCATCAAATTTGGTTCAGTAGATCTTGAGATATGCTCCTCTGAAGTTGACAGACTTGAGGTGAATGACTCAGAAAACACAGAGTTAAGAACTATGAGTATATGTATTGAATCTATCAAATATACATTCCCATTGGCATGTAAAGTGATGCCCAATGGTACTCAGAGGTGTAGACTCAATAGTAGCTCTTACACACTCAATGTATTGCTTGGAATTACCTCGGGAGATGAGCCACACAGCCCGCGACTTTTTCATTGGCTTTTATAAGAGTTTGAAGAGAGTTTGAATTTCAAATTCAAATGAAGGCTCCCTCAAATCTCTCATCTAATCTCATGGAGATATTCTCTCCATTCATACCTTTCAAATTCCACGACTTTTGAAAGTAGGTGTGATTACAAGAAGTCATATTGACTTTTTACATAAAGTAAAATGTAACTAAACATAGGCATGTGTTCCTATGGTTTTCCTTCAAATGAAGTCTTCATGAATTACTCCAAGCTCTTGTGAAACCTTCAAGGTTGATATCCAATGCTTTTCAAGGTACAAGACAAAGCCAAGTGTTAAGGCTTGTTTTGCACCAACAGCTCCCCCTCAAGCCAAACACTTGCTTGAGTCTTCATCTTTAGTCTTCAATGATATCCTGCAATCCTATCATTGATTTAAACCTGCATAGCTTGCTCCCATCCAAAGATTTTGTAAGCAAATCTGCACATTGAATATTAGTGGACACATATGATAATTGGATTTCCTTGCTAAGTAATTTCTCCCTCACATAGTGGTAATGCACCTCTATGTGTTTTGTCCTAGCATGATACACAAGATTAGCTGCTAGGTGAAGTGAACTTGTGTTATCTCCAAATATGATAGGTGGCCTTGTATATAGACCCAATTCTGAGTATAGTAGCTTCAACCATATGGCTTCTTGAGTGGCATTGGCTAGCCCTCTGTATTCTGCCTCAGTAGATGATAGGGCTACTGTGGGTTGTTTCTTGGATGACCAAGAAATTGGTTTATCACCTGCAAAGCATATGTAACCAGATGTACTCCTTCTGTCATCCTTGCAACCTGCCCAATCTGCATCTGAGTATACCTTGATGTCAATGTCTGATGAATATGGATAATACAAACCATGATTTTGTGTTCCCTTTAGGTACTTTACTATCTTCTTGGCTGCCTCCAAATGTGGTACTCTTGGTTTATGCATAAATTGGCTAAGTACACTAACACCATATGATATATCAATCCTGGTTAAGGTAGCATAATTGAGACTACCTACCAAACTTTGATAACCTGTAATGTCCTTGAGTTCTTCTCCTTCATGTGCACTGAGTTTGTGGTTGACCTCCATAGGAATGTTTGAGACTTTAGCTTCCTGCAAATTAAACTTCTTGACCATGTCCTGAATGTACTTCTTCTGAGTAATGAATATACCTGAATTTGTGTAGACCAATTCAAGCCCTAGGAAGTACTTCAATAATCCAAGATCATTGATCTTGAATTCCTTCATCATTTGACCTTTGATGTGTCTAATTCCTTGAACATCATTTCCTGTAATAATGATGTCATCAACATAGACACACAAGTATATTACCTCTGAATTGTTCTTCTTTATAAACAATGAAGTATCTGCTTTACTCATCACAAATCCTTGATCTAGGAGATAGGTTGTTAATCTGTAATTCCATGCTCTAGGTGCCTGCTTCAATCCATACAGAGCCTTCTTCAATTTACAAACATGATTTACCTTATTGGGATCTTCATAGCCAGGTGGTTGTGACATGTAGACCTCTTCAGATATCCATCCATTCAAGAATGCATTCTTTACATCCAATTGGTACATGTTCCAATTCTTGGATGCAGCTACACTCACCATAATTCTGATAGTTGGCATCTTGGCCACAGGAGAAAATGTCTCCTCATAATCAATGCCTTGGGTTTGTGCAAAACCCTTGGCTACTAACCTAGCTTTGTACCTGCTTATTGTACCATCTGAGTTCCTTTTGAGTTTGTAGATCCATCTGGATCCTATCACCTTCATGGAGTCCTTCTTGGGTACCAAATCCCAAGTATCACTCTCCTTGAGAGCCTCCATTTCTTCATCCATTGCTTCCTTCCATTCTGGTTTAGTAATTGCTTCCTCAAATGTACCTGGTTCTTCACTTAAGGTATCCTTTGCAAGATATACAGAGTGCTTGGTTACAAGTGAAGTATCATACCCATACCTAATTGGTTTCTTCTTTTCTCTTGAAGATCTCCTCATAGCTTGAGTTGAGGATTCTGGATTGTCTTCAAGTTGCTTCATCTTCATCTTCCCTTTGGATTTCCAAGCCTTGAACTCTTCAATGTTGATGGTGTCTTCATCATCTGAGCTTGTGTCTTCTTTCTGTATTGGTTCTTCTCTGATAAGTTTGGGAAAGTCTTCTTCCATATCATAAGGTAGGCTAACTTTCCTGCACTCATTTTCATACCATGAATCATTCTCATCAAATATGACATATCTGCTTACCTTGAAGCTTTTGTTTGAGGGGTTATAGAACCTGTATCCTTTCTGATTCAAATCATAACCAATGAAGATACATTTTTCAGCTTTAGGGTCTAGCTTTCCCCTTACCTGTGAGGGAATATGCACATATGCAACACACCCAAAGATCTTGCAATGATCCAGAGAAGGTCTCTTACCATGCCAAGCCTCATAGGGTGTCATTCCATCAAGTGTCTTTGATGGCAACCTGTTGATTAAGTATGTGGCAGTAGATACACTCTCTGCCCAAAGGTAATTTGGTAATTTTTTCTCATTAAGCATAGACCTAGCTGTCTCCACAATGAGTCTATTCCTCCTTTCAGCTACCCCATTTTGTTCAGGTGAGTACCTTGTGGTAATCTCCCTCTTGATGCCTCTTTCCTGCAAGAACTCTTCAAAGTCATTGGAGAAGTATTCTCCACCACCATCTGACCTTAGCCTCTTCAAATGTCTACCTGTTTGATTCTCAACAAATGCAAGATATCTTTTGAAACAATTAAATACTTCATCTTTATGTTTCATGAAGTACAAGACAGTCCATCTGCTATAATCATCTATAAAAGATACATAGTACCTTGATCCAGATATGGATGGCTCCTTGCTTGGTCCCCAAACATCTGTATGCACCAATTCCAAGTAGTCTTCATGCATAAAACCTTTTTTGGTATATGGCAATCTGTGTGACTTACCAAATTGACAAGCCCCACACTTGTATATCATGTGTTGCTTGGATACATTAGGTATCCCAAGCACACATTGATCCCTACTCATTTGTTTTATGGTCCTCTCTCCAATGTGACCTAATCTCTTGTGCCAAATCTCCAATTCTGATAGGGTTTGGTCCTTATAGTTGTACAAAGCAATATTCTTAGTGTCCTCAAGTTCAAAAGTAAATAGTCTACCTGATTTCTCTCCCTTGGCTATCCTTCTGAATCCATGTCTTGGATCCTCCACATATGCACCATGTTGAGTGAACCTGACCTGTAGACCTTTTTCTACAATCTGACCTACACTCATCAGATTCTTGGTGATTGTTGGGACATACAATACTCTGCTTAGTAAATTCTGATTACCATCACTTGTTTTGACATTGCCTACTTTAACAACTGAATGTTTAGTGTCATCACCTGTCTGTACTTGGTGCTTGCCTTTGGGTTCTTCCAAATCAGAGAGTAAGGCAACATTTCCAGCTACATGGTTAGAGCAACCTGAATCAATATAGAATAAGTGATCATCATTGATACCTGATTTAGATGTCATGTTCATGATCAACAAGGAATCATCCTGCTCCTCTGCATAATTGTTGTAATCTTTCCTATTCCTGTATCCACCTTGATAATTGCCATTGTGATTGTAGTTATTGTTGTAATTATTGTTGTAGCCATGGTAGCCTTGAGATTGGTTGAATCTGACTCTGCCTTGAGAGTATCCTCCTCTTTGGTGACCTCTTCCTCTTTGGTTCTTGTAGTTTTTGTAGCATTCATCTGTAGTATGATTAGACAAGCCACAAATATTGCATGGAGATTGATTGTAGGGTCTCCCCCTACCTGACTTACCTCCTCTGCCCCTTCCTCTAGATGATCTACCTCTCCCTGCATAGTTTGCTTGGGAGGTAGAGCCTTCTTCATCAACCTTTTTGTTTTTACCCTTGTCTTTAGACTTCTTATCTGTATATAGGGCAGAGGGATTGTTACCTTTTGATTGCTCTCCATTCTTTGTGATCTTTGCTTCATGTGTAAAGAGTTGTCCAATCAGAGTTGTTAGATCAGGTGCTTGGATGTCCATGTACAAGTCCATTGCTGTGGTAAAGCTCTCCCACTTGTCATCTGCCTTTAGTCCATTGATCACTTGTCTGACTATTTGTTCTTCCTCAATTTCTTCTCCAACACTTGCAAGTTGGTCTGCAATGTCTTTGACCTTGGTGACAAAATCTGAGACACATTGTTTTGATTGCTTCCTAAGAGTTGTAAACTCAACCCATAGCTGATTCTTTCTGGCTTTTGTGCTTGATGAAAAATAAGTTGACAAGGTTTCCCAAGTCTCTTGGGAAGTCTTGCAATTCCTTACATGAGGTAGAAGGAAATCAGAAATAGAGTTTAGAAGATATGACCTTGCCAAGGCATCTTTTGCACACCATTGGTTGAGCCTCTCATGTTCATCCTTTGTAGGTAGGCCTCTGGTTTTGAATGAGGGCAACTCCTCATCTCCTGAAATGTATCCATACAAGCTTCTCCCTTGTAGATAGGTCTTCATTCTCAATGACCAAGCCTGGTAATTATTTCTGTCCAATTTGTCAATGAAGGAAGGGAAACCATCACCCATGATTACCTTATTTGCTCTGATACCACTGTTGGAAGTGATGGCTGGGTACAATCAGAAGATCAAGTTGGTGCTGCTAGACCTGCTTCACACCTGCCCTCTTTTCTCTTCAGATATGGTTAGGAGACTCCTTGAGCTTCCAAATGACACCAAGAAACTATATATGTGCTTTACAAAATGATTGAGTAATGATCAAATCAAAACAGATGATTTTGAACCTTCACAACTCCAAAAACTTTCTATTCCTGTATTGATACCTGCTCAGTCCTAAGCTCAGTGTGTCCAGCACACTTGCAAATGGTTTAATTCCTTCTGGGAGTATTAAATTAACTTAACAAGCTACCATTAGCAAGTTAAATCACTCCAAATAACAAACTATACACTGAGCATGATCTTTAGCAAAATCAGGGACACTCCCGATTTTTTAGGAACAACACAGAAATATACCAGTGATTACTTCGACAGCAATTTCTCCCAATTGGCTGAATAGAATGACTTGAAATTTTGTAGTGTTGTAGAATGCTTTGAGCTGATTCCAATGAGCCCTGGATCATCAAATTTGGTTCAGTAGATCTTGAGATATGCTCCTCTGAAGTTGACAGACTTGAGGTGAATGACTCAGAAAACACAGAGTTAAGAACTATGAGTATATGTATTGAATC